>JAHHUM010001276.1:105394-251210 GCA_036173005.1 Crenichthys baileyi
GAGCAATTCGGCCACCAGGCATTCTCCGGCGAGTCCCGACCCAAGGTCTGGCTCCAGGGTGGGACCCCGGCTCCACCATACTGGGCGACGTCACATGCCTCGATATACTAGTCCTCATGAAGGGTTCTTGAACCGCTCTTTGTCTGACCCGTCACCTAGAGCCTGTTTGCCATGGGAGACCCTACCAGGGGCATTTAAGCCCCAGATAACATAGCCTCTAGGATCATTCAAGCACTCAACCCCTCCACCACGTTAAGGTGGTGGTTCAAGGAGGGGACAATATCAGTCTGTGTGTATTTAATCTATATAATATGTTTCATTTAGTGAATTGAGTTACTGAAATAAACAAACTTTTCAATAATATTCTAATTTATTGAAGATGACTGTATATAAAACATGTCAGAACATCACCAAAATGAACAACATACCCACAATGAAATGTGCTGGGGTCTTTATCATGATCTGGGTTTTGATTTTTCCTTCAGGTGGAACTAACTTTTTGTGGACACCTTCAAGTGTCTGCAAGAAAGACTTTATTTTTCAGCCCTAAATTTGACAGATAACCTGGGGGTTGTTACAGAATAGGTGTCCAAAAGAGACGTCCTCACAATCTGATAGATTTTCAAAAAACCTCTGCAAGACTGAATGCTAAAATGTATTTAAGTGTGTTAGTTTAAGGGTGCACACTTATCCAACCATGTTCTTTTCCTTCAAAAGGGTTTGTTTGTTGTTTAAACAATTTAACTGTACAAGAAATGTGTCACATCAAATGTGAAAAAAAGTTTTTAAATGATTTATTATTATCCCAGTTTTTGAACCTCAAAACCCTGAAATTTTGACATGGATATGTAGATCTTTTAGAGCTGCTGTACGCTCCAAACATTGCTGAGCAATGAAAACCAAGTCAAACTGTGTTACAAAAGAATAATCTCAACCTAAGGTCAACAATCCATCGGAATGGTATACACGTTCTGTGAAAATGTGTTTGCCTCCTTTTACTTTTACATCATACTTAAATGTTTGAGTTCATCAACTAATTTTAATCAGTTTTTAAATGATGATCATTAGGAGAAAAACGCTATCTAAACCACTCTGGACCTCTGGGAAAAAGTAAATGCCCCCCTTGTTAAATCATGAATTAATAGTGATTAAATTACATTTTTCAGAAAACTGAGCCCAATTTCACAAGCCAAACCTGGGCCTCATTATTACCTGATCTGTAGACACAATAAATCATTTCAATAGAACCTCTCTGATGGCTAAAAGATCTAAAGAAGCAACACATAATCTGAAACAACTAAAGAACGGCAGAAAAACAAGGTCATTGACATCTATCGGTCTAGAAAGTGTTACAATGCCATTTCTGAGACTTGGCAGGTGAGAGCTGAAGTGACAGCAATGATGAACCTTTTCAAGAGAGGTCAGTCAACCAAAATTACTCCAAGAGCACATTGACGATTTAGCCAGGAGGCTGCATAGATGACCAAAATGCTGAATATATATCATGTGTTAGCATTAAAACACAAATACAAGAAAACATGAAAGATGTTGTTGAGCATATCAAAAAAATTAAATGAGCTCTCCCATGCTGGGTAATTGTTAAAGCTCAGTGAGGTAAGGCGGAGCAAGACCATTTAAAGCTCAGTTAGTCAGTCATTTTCTATACCGCTTCTTCCGTAGTGGGTCACGGGCAAACTGGTGCCTATATCCAGCAGTCTATGGGCGGGAGACGGGGTACACCCTGGACTGGTCGCCAGTTCATCGCAGGGCAGCACACAAACAACCAAGCACACACTCATTCATACACCTAAGGGCAATTTAGAGAGACCAATTAATCTAACAGGCATGTCTTTGGACTGTGGGAGGAAGCTGGAGTCAAACTCAGGACCTTCTTGCTGCGAGGCAACAGTGCTACCCCATTTAAAGGTTTAAAAACAAATAAAAGAAATGCAGAGAGGACTTATGTGCTTTCTTTTACTGATAACAAGATGGCGCCGACGATGGCGGCCTCGGAGCTTCGCTCTCTCCTTGTTTTTGTAGTTTGTGTGTTTATATGTTTTTCGAGCCACAGTACTGTGATCTCGGGCCACAATTCGGTGGTCTCATTAAGTAGAGAGGAACTTCTCAACATCAGAGAGTCCTCTCTTGGGATTTTTTCACCATCTTTCATCCATCCGAGGTTCACTGAGCTTCTGGCAAGCGGAGCGGCGGCACTATACGGGATACTGCGCCGGAGGCGTCGGAGGGGAAAGCGTGCTGGCGCCCTGGTAAAGCTCCGCAAAAGAGGACTTCGCACACCACTGCCTTCAATACATCTGGCAAATGTCCGCTCTCTAATCAACAAGATGGACGAGCTACTTCTTCTCACCGGTAAAAACTCGGACCTCCGCAGATCAGCGGTTCTCTGCTTCACCGAGACATGGCTGAGTGACAACATCCCGGACCGTGCACTGCTGATACCGGACTTCCAGCTGTTCAGAGCGGATCGCAGTGCGGAGCTATCAGGGAAGAAGCGAGGAGGCGGAATCTGCTTTTATATAAACGAAGGTTGGTGCAGAGACATAAAAGTGCTGGGGAAAACATGTAGTCCGGATCTGGAGTCATTTTCCATAATCTGTAAACCGTTTTACTCACCGAGAGAGTTTTCCTCGTTCATAATAATCGGCTCATATTTTCCTCCGCATGGCTGCACTTCTGCCGCGGAAAAACATCTCGCTGAGCTGATTACAGACGTGGAGAAAAAACACCCTGACTCTTTCATCATAATACTGGGAGATTTTAACAGCGCAGATCTCTCTAATGAGCTCCCAAAATACAGACAGCATATTAAGTGTCCCACCGGAGACAAAAACACACTGGACCACTGTTACACAGCTTTTAAGGACTCATACCATGCTGTTACCAGGGCTGCTCTGGGACTTTCGGATCATTGCCTTATCCACCTCATCCCAATTTACAGACAGAAACTAAGAGCTTCCAAACCCGTGGTTCACACTGTTAAAAAGTGGACTGAGGAATCAAAGCAGATGCTACAGGCCTGCTTTGAATGAACAGACTGGACTGTTTTTGAAACCTCAGCCACTGATTTAAACGAACTAACTGATGTGGTGACATCATACATCAGTTTCTGTGAGAACACGTGTGTGCAGACCAAGACCTTCTGCACCTTTGGGAACAACAAGCCATGGTTCACTCCACACCTCAGGAATCTGCGCAGGGACAAGGAAGAAGCTCACAGCAGTGGAGATTGGGCGCGGTACAGGCAGGCCAGGAACAGACTAACAAAGGAGATCAAAGCAGCCAAGAGAAGCTACAGTGAGAAGCTGAAAAACAGCCTTTCTACTGGTGACACTTCGGCTGTATGGACTGGTCTGAGAAACCTGACTGCCTACAGAAGCCCCACCACCCTTCCTGAACAAAGTCGTCGCCTGGCCAACCGTCTGAATGGCTTCTACTGCAGACATGACAAGAAGCCATTCACACCTCAAACCAACTCCTCCACATCCCATTCAGGAACAGGTTCGACCAGCAAAGCAACCAACCCCCTACCTTCAGATCCTCTGCCTGCACTAAAGATCTCTGAGGATGATGTAAACAGGCTCTTTCAGCGCAAGAAAACAAAGAAAGCTGGAAGACCTGATAACGTCTCCCCATCATGCATCCGGATCTTCAACAAGTCACTGGAGAAGTGTGAGGTCCCCTCCTGCTTCAAACGATCCACCATCATCCCAGTGCCCAAGAAACCCACCATCCTAGGATTAAATGACTACAGGCCTGTAGCCCTGACGTCTGTGGTCATGAAATCCTTTGAGCGGCTGGTGTTGAAGCACCTGAAAGACATCACAGGCCCTCTACTGGACGCCCTGCAGTTTGCGTACCGAGCAAACAGGTCGGCAGATGATGCTGTTAACTTGGGTCTACACTTCATCCTGCAACACCTCGACCGCCCAGGGACCTACGCCAGGATCCTGTTTGTAGACTTCAGCTCGGCCTTCAACACCATCATACCAGACATCCTCCACCAGAAGCTCACCCAGCTCAACGTCCCAGCCTCCACCTGTCAGTGGATCAACAGCTTCCTGACGGACCGACAGCAGCAGGTGAGACTGGGGAGCATCTTCTCCCGAACCAGATCAATAAGTACTGGTGCCCCCCAGGGGTGTGTTCTATCCCCACTCCTCTTCTCCCTCTACACAAATGACTGCACCTCAGCGGACTCGTCCGTGAAACTCCTGAAGTTTGCAGATGACACCACTGTCATTGGACTGATCCAGGACGGTGATGAGTCTGCACAGACAGGAGGTGGATCGGCTGGTACACTGGTGTAGTCAGAACTGCCTGGAACTAAACCCACTCAAGACTGTGGAGATGGTAGTGGACTTTCGGAAAACACCACCTCCATACACCCCCCTCACCATCCTCTACAACACCGTGTCGGCTGTGGATCACTTCAGGTTCTTAGGAACCACCATCTCTGAGGACCTGAGATGGTCTTCACACATAGACACTGTTCGGAAGAAGGCCCAGCAGAGACTGTACTTCCTGAGGCAACTCAAGAAGTACCACCTTCCACAGGAGCTGCTGGTCATCTTCTACACTGCCATCATTCAGTCTCTCCTGTCTTCATCCATCACCGTGTGGTTCGGTTCATCCACAAAACAGGACAGGTCCAGACTGCAACAAACAATCAGGACTGCAGAGAGAATCATCAGGGCTGACCTTCCCTCCATCCAAGACTTATACAGGTCTAGGGTCAGGAAAAGAGCTGCTAAAATCTCTGCAGACCCCACACACCCTGCACATAAACTGTTTAGAGTTCTGCCTTCAGGCCGACGCTACAGAGCGCTGTTCACAAAAACCAGCCGCCACAGAGACAGTTTCTTCCCCCAGGCTGTTTCTCTGTTGAACATTCAATAAAATACAAAACAACAGCATACAGATGTTGCAAATGCACCTTTTTATTTATATATGTGTATATTGTACATTGTAAATATGTATATTCTGTAGTGCAAAAACAAAACCAAAGAGCAAAGTGTACCGGAGTCAAATTCCTTGTTTGTATGTACAAACTTGGCAATAAAGCTGATTCTGATTCTGATTCTGATTCTGATTCTATTTAATGTAGCGGATAAAAGACATGCAGCTGCATTCTTCACCAGCTGGAGACGGGACAGGGATGTCTGTGAGACACTATAGTATAGAGTGTTACAGTGATTGAGGCTTCTTGTGATTAATGCATGGATTACAGTTTCAAAGTCCTGATTTTAAAGAACATGTTTGGGGTAAGGGTTTGGAGCCTCTTTTCTTCCTGACGACCAGGATGACTTGCATTATAAATGGAATCAGGAATTTTTCTTTCTATTACAAAATCCCGCAGGAGAATGTCCAGCTGTCAGTATTGGACCTTCAAGTCCAATAACACCTTAGTTTTAAAGCAGGACAATGTAGAGGTAGCAAAGCCACCTCCGAATGACCCAATAAAAACAAAATAAAAAGATTTGGAATGGCCAGCCCATTCAGATCTCATCTTTTTTAGTTTCTACTGTCATTTTAATGTTGCGGTGAGTAGTACCTCAAACATGCCCGGCCCCCCAACTGATTAAACTTGGCTAAATACAGCAGCTGCTGACCCATTTGTTGTTCTTGTTGCTAAGCGGACACAAAAAGTATTTTTCTAACCCAGAAATGAAGAGACGAGAAATTATATGCCTTCTTTTAAATAAGGCAATAGTGCAAGACGCCCTGCGATGGACTGGCGACCTGTCCAGGGTGAACCCCGCCTCTCGCCCATAGACTGCTGGAGATAGGCACCAGCTTCCCCGTGACCCACTATGGAAGCGGTAGAAAATGACTGACTGACTGACAATAGTGCAAGACACTTTTTGGAATAACGATGGTTTACAGATTCGTTCACTACAAAAATTAGACCACTTTATTCATTTCATTAAAATCTTGCATGTTTAGTATATATCTGAGCAGATGAAAATAAAAAATGTCACAAGGAATGTATATTTCATTTTTTCTTTTTAAAAATAAATGTTTGTGGCCCGCGAATGGTTTCAACTATACCATTTCTGCACTCGTGGCAAAAAGTTTGGACACCGACGCTTTAGTATGACCGTAAACACACCATTTATACTCAAAAACCCTGAATTTGTGCGAAGGAGAGTGCCAAAATCCCTCAGTGGTGATGTTAAAGATTAATTGCCAGTTATCGTAAACTCTGTATATCAGTTGTTGCTGCTAAGGGTGGCACATTGGTTAGTTTGGTTCTTGCTTTTTCCCCTTACTGAATTAAAACATCATTGAAGAATATTAAAATTAAATAATTAAATAAAGTTCCCAGACTGTATGTAGAATCAAGGTAAGGGCTTTTGCTTGTTTTCATGAGCTGCTGGAGTCTCTTACAGGTCAGCCACAGATAAACTAAAACTTTGTCTTTGTGCTGTCGAGTGCAAAAGTTTGGAGGTTCATCATCAAAAACATTTTGTCTGTGTTCCTTTGAAAATATTTCTTTGACACCAAATCCATCTGAGTCAAATCACTTTGGTGATTTAGTCACCGATTCTGCGCCGCCATGGGGTGTTCTGTAAATTGCTAGAATCAGTAAAAGAAGACAATAATTGAACAGGCCATTGTGCAATGTCATTATCCTTTTCAAACAAACATTTGTTCACCAAATTCTTGAGGCAATATTTTGAGAGAACGATAAGGCATCCAGGCAGTCTCTGTATCCTCATACTGTAGCTCACCATAGCCTAGGATGAAAGGGTAGAAGTCTACTAAAATGTGATTTCCTTGTAAAAGCGTTATCATCATTAAAACAAGACCTAATTTTCTCTGGAAAATAGTCTGTGAACTTCTGTCTGTTAAGACGCTCAGAGCGCCCCACTGTTCCATTTCTGGTTCGCATTATTACATTTCCTTAAACTAACTCAGTTTGCTATAGAGTATGTTCAATTCTCGGTTGTCATATTCTCAAACTTATGGCATTGTGCTCCTTTTTCTCTGAATTATTTCTCGTTATTGTCTGTTTTCCTCCTCCAACACACTTGCGCAGAAGCATATTGTTCATTTGTCCCTGTGACACAAATCACAAAGATTTTGATTCAGCTGTTAAACATTTTAATGCTTCCTTTAAAAAGAGCTTTGATTTTGTGTTAATATTTATTTTTTTAAATCCTCCTAAAAGTGGTGTGTTCTTACAGGGGTTGGACAATGAAACTGAAACACCTGGTTTTAGACCACAATAATTTATTAGTATGGTGTAGGGCCTCCTTTTGCGGCCAATACAGCGTCAGTTCGTCTTGGGAATGACATAAACAAGTCCTGCACAGTGGTCAGAGGGATTTGAAGCCATTCTTCTTGCAGGATAGTGGCCAGGTCACTGCGTGATACTGGTGGAGGAAAACGTTTCCTGACTCGCTCCTCCAAAACACCCCAAAGTGGCTCAATAATATTCAGATCTGGTGACTGTGCAGGCCATGGGAGATGTTCAACTTCACTTTCATGTTCATCAAACCAATCTTTCACCAGTCTTGCTGTGTGTATTGGTGCATTGTCATCCTGATACATGGCACCGCCTTCAGGATACAATGTTTGAACCATTGGATGCACATGGTCCTCAAGAATGGTTCGGTAGTCCTTGGCAGTGACGCACCCATCTAGCACAAGTATTGGGCCAAGGGAATGCCATAATATGGCAGCCCAAAACATCACTGATCCACCCCCATGCTTCACTCTGGGCATGCAACAGTCTGGGTGGTACGCTTCTTTGGGGCTTCTCCACACCGTAACTCTCCCGGATGTGGGGAAAACAGTAAAGGTGGACTCATCAGAGAACAATACATGTTTCACATTGTCTACAGCCCAAGATTTGCGCTCCTTGCACCATTGAAACTGACGTTTGGCATTGGCATGAGTGACCAAAGGTTTGGCTATAGCAGCCCGGCCGTGTATATTGACCCTGTGGAGCTCCTGACGGACAGTTCTGGTGGAAACAGGAGAGTTGAGGTGCACATTTAATTCTGCCGTGATTTGGGCAGCTGTGGTTTTATGTTTTTTGGATACAATCCGGGTTAGCACCCGAACATCCCTTTCAGACAGCTTCCTCTTGCGTCCACAGTTAATCCTGTTGGATGTGGTTCGTCCTTCTTGGTGGTATGCTGACATTACCCTGGATACCGTGGCTCTTGATACATCACAAAGACTTGCTGTCTTGGTCACAGATGCGCAAGCAAGATGTGCACCATCAATTTGTCCTCTTTTGAACTCTGGTAGGTCACCCATAATGTTGTGTGCATTTCAATATTTTGAGCAAAACTGTGCTCTTACCCTGCTAACTGAACCTTCACACTCTGCTCTTACTGGTGCAATGTGCAATCAATGAAGACTGGCTACCAGGCTGGTCCAATTTAGCCATGAAATCTCCCACACTAAACTGACAGGTGTTTCAGTTTCATTGTCCAACCCCTGTAGATTCTGTAGATGAATGAGACAGCATTGTTATCAAGATGGTTTGGTAATATGAGTTTTTTTCAATTTAAAATGCTTGCTGCCTTTTCACGTAGCAGTTTTCCTTGTGAGTTGGACTTGTTTACTTTTGAACAGATATTCATCATCCCCACGATGTGAAGACAAATCACTTAGGTCATCCCGTCACTGTTCCTGTGCCTCCATGGGGTGTACTGTACATCACTAGTATCAGTAAACGAATACAACAATTCAACAGACCCTCATAGTATTTCATAATCCTTCTCAAACAGACAGACATGTTTGTTTAACAAAATTATTGAGACAAGTTTTAGAGAAGGCTAAGGCATATTGGCAGTGTCAAAGCTATCCATTTCCTACTGAAACATAAAAGTTTGAATGAATCAGCCAGAGCACAGTCTGACTTTACCCTCTTTCAAACTGTTTCCACTTCCTAGACTGCTCTGTATTTCAAAGCATATGGTGCATCAAGTAATACATTAGGCCTATATATCATTTTTCTCTGTACTTGTGTTGCACAACTAGTAATGAATCTGTATCGGCTTTACTATGTGTCCTTTCTTTGTAAATTGCATGCCAACTCACAAACATAGTTGTAGTTGACTTGCGTAGCATCAGCTTATTGCTGACATTGTAATTTTGTGATGATGTTTACATGCTGACATTAGCATTTAGCCTATTAAATTAATCACTGTTAGTTATGTACTCTCAGAGGTATAGGTGCGTAACAAAATACAGAGATCACCAGATCATATACTCACAGTAACAAAGACTGTTACTCTGACCTCAGTGGACATTCATGTGGAGTGTTGGTATGAAACTTTCTGTATTATCTGTGCCTGTGTATAATCATTTTCCATGCCTATTTTCTTTGTTCATTTGTCTTTTTTGCCTGCTTCAGAGGAATAACCTTAACCAAAGTTAAACTTCAAAAGCGATAAACTCATGATTCGTAGGTTCTTGAAAGACTTTTGCTGCCGGTCAATGGCTCTGTATGGTAATGGTTAACAGCAAATAGGTATAGAAAGAAATTCTTGCATATAAAAAATTAGAACACATGACTACTGAAACAACCAGCTTTGCTGTTGATCTTCAACCCAAGCCTGATTAAGCAGGTCCTCAATCAAGGCCTGGTGTCTCTAAGTAGTCTGCAAGGTGTCTCAAGGAATCATCAATAAATGGTTTGGCAGATAGATAAACAGGATTTCAAATAAAGGAAAAAAGCTTGCTTGCTACCATATGGAAACCGTGTGAAACAAACACAGAGATAGAACTAGATAAACAGCATTAGTTTAAAATAAACATGCAACTATTGGGTGAAGTTTAGTTACAGATAAAAGATGCATGTATTGTCAAAAACCTCAGTTCATCCCAGGGAACTTTTTGTTTTCGGCTTTGACTGAGTTTTCCCTGCAATAATTCATAAGAATTGAAAGTTCTTAATCAAGCTATAGATAATTTTCTGAGGAATCCCACAGCAAAGAAATTATCCTACTTTACTCTACAACACAACTACTTCTTTGCTTGCTTCTTATTTCTCTTTCTAGTCCATTAAATTAAAAGTATATTTTTTCACCAAGTACTCCAACGTTGCAAATAGTCTTAAAAAAAACGCAGTTTAAGCCTTTATGTGTTATAATGTTTCATTATCACCAGTAAAATGGCATCTTCATTTGAATACTTATTTAAGACCTTCAAGTATGTAGTTTGTTTATTGTATCTTCAGATATAAATCCTTCCTAATTTAAACATCCTTTAGCATTTCTTATTCTCTTTTTAATTCCATCGTTTGCTCTTTGACTTACAGACATATACATATACAGCGCTCAGTTATTAATGCAGCCAATCAGTATTCAAAGGAGCATCAGGCAGTTAAATGATAAAAAGGCTGAAGGGCTGCAATATTATCTTTTTCTTCTTGTGTTTTCTCTTCCGCTCCTCTGCTCCCTCTGTCATCTTACACATGAGGAGACACTGGACCGAAACTGACTTCTATTCTCTCCGCTCCATCACTTCAGTTCATGCCTCCATCACAAGCCATGACAATATGTCTGTCTCCATCTCCTCGGTTCCACTGTGCCTCTCCCATCCATCGCTCTCAGCCCTCCCCTTGCTGTTTTTTCCCCCTACTTTCTTCACCACACTGTCACCAGGAGGCTTGTGGCAAGAGGCTTGACAGTTACATAACTACTGCAGTAGTGCAGTACGCTGCTTTAAATCACAGTACAGTTTGCATTGGGGGGGTTGTGTTTAAACGTGCTGCCTGTTGTGCAGTTTAGGTTTCGGGTCCACAGTTGTGTTTGAGAATGGTTTTATTGAGGCCTTCAGTCAATGGTCTCTGAGTCAATATCTATTTTCTTTTTTCTATTTTCTATTGTTTTTCCATCTGTGATTCTTATCTTATTTTGTATACTGGTGTGGCCTGCATTTTTTTGAGTGGAAGTCAATGCTACTCCTACACATATGCTGTCAGTAAAAAAAAAAAAAAAAAGTATTAGTTGAAATAATCGCACAGTGATTACTGAGGCTTTTACCATCATTGTGTTTGTTGTTTTCATTATCTTTATTCAGTGTGCTTTCATTGTAAGGTGTAATACCTGTGTCTTTCTGGGATGAAAATAATGACACCAAGGATTGAAAATAAACGCAATAGTTATTGAGAGATTGTAGTGTGCTTACAACTCAGCTAAGCTCTCCTTAACAAACCGTATACTGTTTAAGATGCCGCAATATCTTTTGGTTCTCAATTATTCTGTGGTCAACATGTCAATTTGATTTTTTTTCTTAACTTAGATATTGGAGAGCATATTTTCTTTTCACCTTCAGGTATCCATAGTTATTTTCACAAGTGTTGCAGGACCTAAAGCCAGACTGGAACACCTTCCACACCAACAGCGCTTTCTTCCCTCTTTGTAAGCTTAGCGGTATATAATGGGCTGTTGTAAGCTTTCATAGGCATAAAAACCTATTATTCCTTGTTCATTGTTATTGCTATGGCCATGTTTTTGCGGATAAGAAACTATTAAAACGAATATGAGCTGAGATTATTAAACATATTACATGCCAAAGGATCTCAAAGTTTCCTTCAGTTGCCTTGCATTAATTTAGATGTCACTCTAACTTTTCCTCAGTTTTTGTTAGCTGTGGGTCAGAGTACTACGAGTCCAGTTATCTGCAAAGCTTATGTGCTCCTTCCCTGCTATACACTACACCATAAGCACAGAGTGTACCACAGTGATTATTCATATGTGAGGTGTGATTAACAAGCTAAAGCCATTTTTATCTCACTCTTTATCAAAAAGAAACCGGCAAACGACAGCAAGATAATAAAATAATAATAAATAGATAAAATAAAAGATAAAAAGTTTATATTTTTAAGCAATATTTTTACTTTGTTGATGTCCATCTATCTGTGGTGTACTGACTTAAACACTGAAGGACTGGTATCTCCAGTGCTCTTTTGGCGGGAGACAGGGTACACCTTGGAGAGATCGTCATGCCATCACAGGGCAATAAAGAGACGTACAACCATCCATGCACACAATCACACCTATGGGCAGGAGGCAATGTTCAACAAATCCTACATACATGAAAAGCTAGACATGCATGGGAAAAATGTGCAAAGCCAACACAGAAAGTATCTGACTAGGATTCAAAGCCAGGATCCTCTTGGTGTAGGAGAACCATGCTAACAACTGCACCACTGTGCTGTCCAGTTTTCATTTTCATTCCTCTTCAGTTGATGCATCATAACTTGTTTTTATGGAGAAGCCACTACTTCAATCATGTATTGACATTATATAGTCCGGTCAAAGCTCATTAGAAGCTGCAGTGATGAACAAACTGTTTAATTGGCAGTTAGATGGCAGGCAGAAGAGCCTGACCTTTGACCTACCTGTTGGAGGAGAGACAATAAGGACATCTTCTTACTGAAATCCCTGGAACGAGTCTTATGTCCAATTGTTGAGGAATCACTGTGTGTTCTGCTGTTCAGGGAGAAATGTCATTCCACGATGACTCACTCCAAACCCATATATTGATTAAAACAGGAGAGGCATACAATCCTCCCTACAGCAGAAGTAATCCGTATTTTGCAACAAACAGAGCACTACTGGAGGCGTAGAAATAGCTGAGTCATCCTGTGATTGTCTGTTTCAAGTGATGACCCACACAGTAGCCTTCACAGGCAAAGTCCAGCATCCCTGAATATTGCAGCTAAAATCTGAATGAATTGTGGATTTGTTTAGTAGGTCCTCTATAACAAAATAAATAATCAAATATTCATTTATCAACTATCTCATTATTAACTTACTTACAATGAGAACCTCTTCAGGTTGGAGGGGAGTTCCTGCCTCAAGTGGAGAAGTTCAAGTATCTCGGGGTCTTGTTCACGAGTGAGGGAAGAATGGAGCGGGAGATCGACAGACGGATTGGTGCGGCTGCCGCAGTAATGGGGGCGCTGTGCCGGTCCGTTGTGGTGAAGAGAGAGCTGAGCCGAAAAGCGAAGCTCTCGATTTACTGGTCGGTCTACGTTCCTACCCTCACCTATGGCCATGAACTTTGGGTCATGACCGAAAGAACGAGATCCCGGATACAAGCGGCTAAAATGAGCTTCCTCCATAGGGTGGCCGGGCACTGCCTTAGAGATAGGGTGAGAAGCGCGGCCATTGGGGAGGGGCTCGGAGTAGAGCCGCTGCTCCCCACATCGAGAGGAGCCAGTAGAGGTGGCTCGGGCATCTATACCGGATGCCTCCTGGACGCCTTCCTCGGGAGGTGTTCCAGGCACGTCCCACCGGGAGGAGGCCCAGGGGACGGCCCAGGACACGCTGGAGGGACTATGTCTCTCGCCTGGCCTGGGAACGCGTTGGGCTCCCCCCGGAGGAGCTGGAGGAGGTGTCTGGGGAGAGGGACGTCTGGGTGTCTCTGCTGAGTCTGCTGCCCCCGCGAACCGGTTCCGGATAAGCGGAAGACGACGAGTACGAGTACGAGTTACAATGAGATCTTGGTTCCACGGGTTCTAAAAACTTCTTCTTTGATTACAGCAGAATAAGGTGAAGCACTGTCTTTTTTATTTGAAGCCGTCAAACAATGTTTCAAAGGACAGATTTGCTACTTTGTAAGAAAAACTTCATCACACACTCTAGTTTTTGTCACGTTAACATGTTACCGGGACAAGTAAACACTTTGCCTTCTTTTTTTGAGACCAGAAAGTTTCTAATAATTTGTGTTGAATATGTGCTATCAGGATTTTACTAGTTTGTTTCTATGCTTCTATGTTTATTTGAAAGGGCTTAAATCAAACCGTATAAAAAATAAAATCTAAATCTAAAAAACAGAAAAGGAGATGGATGTTTAGAGAAGCTTTGTCTCTTTTAGGAGTCAGTATGACTGAAAAAGATTAACGTAAGTTCAGTCCATTTACCATTTGCAGCCATCCACCCTCAAGGTATTAGATGTAAACCAGAAAAATATCTTTACTGTCAGAGGAACAGTGGTGCAAGTGTTAGCACTGTAGCCTCATAGCAAGAAGGTCCTGGCTTTACATCCTGGTCTTTGGGTAGAATTTATATGTTCTCATTTCTGGTTATCCCTATTAGCTACTAGAGGTAGGCATCTGCCCCACTGATCCTGCAATAATTAAGTGGGTGAAGATCATTTTTATAACATATGAATTGCAACAAAATTAGCAGCACAATCGCAATCTCTTTTAAATGTGTTCTGTAATGCTGTAATATAATCTAGTAGGTGATCAAATTAGTCATTTCATCATCACAGAGCAACTTAGAGTGCTACTCTTAACCCGTCACCCCTTACTAGTGCTTCTCTCGTTTTTCTACTTGTTCTCTCCTCTTAATCTCAATCAACCACAATAGATGGTGCACATACCGAGTCAGATTGCTGGATGTTTATTAGAGCTAAAAAAATGTGTTGTTCCTTTCCACTGTAACCACATGCTTGCTCTTGCTTGCTCACATTGTTGCAAATTAAACAACTTAATGCAATTAGCTGACTTCCTTGGAAAGACATTTTTATCAAATGGCATAATAAACTGAATTTGACTGCATGGCAATGTGAACTGAGTTTGTCTATATCAGTGGACTGTATGGAATTGATTTCAATATATTTGTCTGGACATGAGTTGGACCCATTTGTCCTGTAAAGTTTCTTGATGTTCACATTTGAATTGGTGCTATTTAAAAACTGAAGTGAATTAAATTAATCAATTTGGAATTTCTGAATGAATAAATGCAAAACTAATAGTTTTCACCTTCACCCCAACCTATATAATTTTGATAGTTAGTCAATACATCTAATAATGTCACTTGTTTAAATTGAGCCTGCTATGGTCCAGTTAACATTTCTGAATTTTGTAATCAGACGATTTTAAAGAGCATTTGTAGATTTAACCCCCTTGGCCAAGTTTGAGTCTGTGTTCATAAACCATTGATGCCCCTTTATTGAAGTTGAGTTATATCCTCCAACCAGTTTCATGAAATTTCATTGGCTATTACCAAAATTACATTTTGGTAGTAGCCACACCCTTTCTGCTACCTGTGCGACCCCTTTTCTTTTCCAATGGTTATAATCAGTCTGACAGAGAGAGGTACCCCCAATCCTTGTGGTTTTTAGTAGAACAATGGCCACCAGTGGGCTAGATGGACAAACTTTATAAGTTATATATTTTATTTAGTATCCCTACACATAGCCCATTCTAAAATGGCCAAACTCTAACATTCAGTAGTTTAATCTAACCTCCCCAACAATTCCCGCACCATTCCAAACCCTTTGTGAAGTGCCTTGAGACGACATGTGTTGTGAATTGGCGCTATATAAATAAAACTGAATTGAACTGAATTGAACATTTAATGGCTAATAAAACATTTTTAAGCATCATCATGCCAATATTTTCAGTGTAACAACAAGTACAACAAAGCATTTCCTGACATTACTAAGGTACTTCATAAAAATTCTCTGTGACTACAATGACATTATACAAGTTTATAGCATAGACAGTTATCCTTTAGGAGTTATAGATTACCAGAGAGCTTGAGCTGGAGAAAAAAAAGTGAAGCAGCTGGGAATGGTTTATTCCCCTGAACCCTTGTCTGTATCCGCACGTCAGTTCAGATTTGAGTCTTCAAGGGCATACCCTAACTAGCAGTCTAGAGTGCTCACAGCACACTATATTCAGCCGATTAAAATAACACACCCAACATCCATCTCTAGTATCCGGATCTCTCTGTAAAAGAGTTTCTCCTGCTGGGTGCCCCATAAATCTAACTATTGGCTCAGTGAACACTTGCACTGCCTCCCTGTTGGCGCATGCTCTAAGGTTGTCCAGCAGTTGACTGTGAGAGATGGACAGCTGACACAATGTCCCCAGCCTTACCTTCTTGCTTTTGTCTAAAGCATCGGACACATGACTAGCTTTATGACGGCTTCAACTGTTTACAATGTGTGTGTGTGTAGAGTTTGCGCAAGGCAGTTCTGTCTCCTGGCAACATCCAGCAGTCGCCTTATTCTGCTGGGCACCGTGGGATGAATCACATCTTTGTGCTGATGTGTTCAGCTGCCGTTCTGGCCCAATGGGCGTCTTTATTGCACTCAGGAACATCCTGGCTCCTTGTCCAGCTCCACAACATATATTGAGTTTGTAGTGGCATCTCTGGGCCACACCTAATCCTTTACTTTCTCTTTGGCAAATCTCATTCTCTCCTTTTGCACCATCTTTTCCTGAGGCAATGCCAGGGGAGTGTTTATCAAAAACAATCAACAGATTTCATTATAAACCAACATTACAGTGGAGGTAAAAATCTACATACCCTGGTTAAAATGGCAGGTTTTTGTCTTTTCAAAACTTTTTCCCTCTTAACTGCAACGTTAATCTTGCATTATTCAACTGAAAAACAACAAAAGAATTTAACAAGAGAATTTAAAAACGAAAAAATTTAAAACATAAAAAGCTGCAATAGCCTGGTTATGCAAGTTTGCGCAGTGATAAACTATTAGAGTAACCACCTTTGATGTAATTTACGTTTTCAGTCTTCTTTCGGAATACCCCTGCCATTATTTCTAAAAGATACTAATAAACTATAATTCAAGTTCAGCTGTCTTAGTAGGAATTTCCTGACTTCTTTAGCTATAGTTTGCAGAGAAGTTACAAAAGTTTAAAATGATCTCATTGTTCAAAGGTATTGGTCAGGACAATAATACAAACAATCCACAGCATTATGGAGATATAACAATGACACAGATAAGACAATCATAAATAACTAAGCAAAAAATGGGGCAACCCTGACAAAATAAACTGATTGTTTACTAAACTGATGAAAAGACAATGTACTCTGGTTAGAGAAGCTACCCAGAACCTGACAGCAACACTAGCCCCTTTTCGCTTGCACTGACATTCAGTCATTACCAGGGACTTCAAAAGCCCTCTGCATGTTTCGACACAATTTTACCCGAGTAATTTCCATTTCCCGGATAAAAGGTCCTGTTTTGAGGGTAGGACTTTCAGATTACCCCGGGATTGTGGAGGAGTGGAGTTATGTGCTGAGCAACGAGGATTGGTGAACCTTTTCTCGCAGTGTTCTGACTTATGCTTACCCACCATATTTAAGACCTGCATGTTGTTGTTGTTTTCTACTTTTTACCAGATTCATATTTAAGCATACTTTTTGTGAACGAGAATGGACCAAAGGAAGAAGACACGCAAAAGGTGGATGGATGATGAGATCCAGACTCTTTTGAGCCTGATAAACACTTTGAGTCGGCAACACAGAACGACAGGGTGTATGCCAAAATTGGCACAAAAAAATCTTATTACTGCCACCTGCTGACTTAAAGGTGTTGTGCACCTTTCTTCACAGCTTCCCCATACATCTTTAGGTTAAATACTTTTTTTCCACAGCCTCTAAGAGCTGTGAAAACAGAAAGCTTTTGGAGGGGCATATAGAGGAGTGCAGTGGACAAGAAATTTCCTCTGAATCTGATAGATATGGAGAATTTATAGCAACTGGAAAAAATGACCAGTTAGACATGTTGGGTGTTGACAGACTCCTTCTGAAAAAGAATACCATAATTTACTCAAAAGGTGGGTCAACAACATATTTATTTAAGGGGGTGTAGACTCAATACAACCAGGGTTGTGGCAACTTTTTATCGGCTATATTTTCCCTTTTAGGAGGTTTCTAACAGGTTTACTGTTCAGCTGAATTGTCCAGGATATACTTTGTTCTATAAGTGGAAAATGAAATTATTTATCATAGTCTCATTTTTGAAAGTCACAAAAACGATGCATTTTTACAAGGGTGTGCAGATTTTTAGCTCTCTGTTTAAAATCCAAAGGTTCTTTTACTGATAATTTGTTCTTCATGTATTAAGGGGATTTAACCTGTAATTTGAATCATTAAAAGAATGATAGTAGTTTTATCTTTTTAACTTGCTGTTGTCTGATCAGCGTGAAGAAGGTTAGCTTGGCAATGTGCAGATTTAAAGTTAGTTCATCTCACTGAAATCTTCTTACTGTAACAAGCTTACATGTTGTATTATGGTTCCCATTCAGTGCTTTAAACGGTTTCGGGGCACTGGACTGTTTGAATGCAAAACCTTTATGCCGCCAAGATCAAAGGCTGTCATCATATTCCTTATGAGAACAAGTTTTTCTGGGGTTTTCTTCACCATTTTGCAGTACTATTCTTGTTCCATTGCAGGTTTGTAAACCTTTTTTGACAACATTGTGCTTGCAATATCGGCAAAAAGCATGTATTAAAACTTGGAGAAGACCAACCCTGATGCTGTTTCATACCAACATTTCTTCTCATATTGTCTCGGTTGTCCTATCAGCTTCTTTGGTCCTCTTCTTGTTGAAACTCCCTCCCCCTCTAAAGCTATTCGAATGACACACTGCAGGATTATCCCTCAGCCTCTGAGATATGCTGGTTTAGTCAGACTTTAAGTCCGTTCTAGGTTCGCTTTGGCCGCAAAGGCTGAAGTTGGGATAAAACAAATCTCTAACAAATTCATTACAATTTGAACCCTAAAGGAGATAGTTGGATTGCCAATTTTTACATCCCTAAGGAATTTGTTTGTCAATTTTCTTTTCTCTTTTTTTTAAAATGGAGCCAACTGTGGTGAGTACAGTGTGTGTGCTAAATAAAGGCTAGTTATAGTCAAACGTGCAAACGTTGGTTTTGCTACGGATAATTTTCAGCGTTTTTAAAATCCACACAGCCTCTGCAAACACAGGCTTTCAGCAGACTTACAAGACTAACGATTACAAAAGGGATTGCTTTGTCAGCAAGGATTTTGGACAGTGGGTGGATTGTTAGAAGGATCCAAATGTTTCTTGCACAGAACAGCTGTTATTTAAATATTTTATACCTGGATTAAGTGCAAGCTCGTTTTTACAGTTCCCAATGCAATACTAAGTAGTTTTATTTCTTTTTTTTTCTTTTTTTTCTTCACTTACCAGTTAATGTCTAGGGGAATGTGAGGTGTTTTCACAGTCATTGAGGTGTATTGACCTCAATAAGAGCAGAATAAACCCCTCAGTCTCTTGGGTCACACAGTAGCCTCCCACAATAGACCAAAACTGTGACTTTTCTGTGAAGTATTTTCCTCTTGCTGTCTAGCCAAGGCCATGCTGTCCTTAAACAGGAAACTGGTTGTCTCATCTGTTTCTTACATTGCTTTTGAAATAAGTGCTCTTACTTTACACATTCTCTCAAATAGTGTTGCAGACAAAACCAGAAATGTATTTTCTTAATTCAAGCTTAAATTAGCTAGAGAATGTGTGTGGAACCTACATCATAGATCAATAAAGATGTTCAAATTTTTTTCTAAACATCAGCGTTGTGTCAAATTGGCCACAGTATTTGAATTTTGGCTATACAAAGTGTGTATTTGGATTCAGGCTTTGTGCCAGAGCTTAATGGCTTTGATGTTAACAGGTATTGTTGTCACAAATGCTGGAGCTTATTGGGTGCCTTGGCTGATGGACAAGTAGATGGACCAGTGGTGGTAGCCTGGATTAAGAACTGAGCCTTTGCGCCTGCTTAACCTTTTCGCTGCATGAGGCTATATTGCACCATTTATTTGGCAGACAAATTTTTTGGCTCCCTCTTTCAAAGGCTTACTGCAACAAAGAGTGGCAACTTGGGGATCACAAAAGTTCCATAACAACCATTAGACACCATTTCTGTGCCAACTGGTTTGTTAGGAGTGATGCCAGAAAACGAAAAAAGTATCTGCCTTGCCATTACAAAGGTTATCATGTGGACTTTGCTAACCTACGCTCGACCTCTAACTGCAATGTGCTATGTTCAGATAGGACGAAGACTGAGTTTTTTGGCAACAAAGGACGAACATGTGACAAAGTACCTAA
This sequence comes from Crenichthys baileyi, assembly GCA_036173005.1. NCBI lineage: Eukaryota > Metazoa > Chordata > Actinopteri > Cyprinodontiformes > Goodeidae > Crenichthys > Crenichthys baileyi. Next base: position 125,274 of record JAHHUM010001276.1, read on the forward strand.
TGTCCATTAGAAGGGATGTTAGCGCATCTGTGATGCGGTGGGCATGGCTCCATTTCAAAGGCCCAGAATGTCTTGTTGAAGTTCCCAGCATGATGGACCATTTGATATCTGTTGGACAATACTAAAAATCCTAACCCACTGTTGGGTCTGTCAGCAGTATATGATCCAACAAACTCAAAATCAACCTTTTTTCATGATTACCTCTGCCCCCAGATGTAAATGCGTTTTGAAGAAAGGAGAGCATAAAAGAGGATTCTGGACGGCAATCTAAAGAAAGTGTCCAAAGAAGAATGGACCAAGATTTCTCTCTCTGTATGCTTCAGCCTTGTGAAATCTTATAAGATATGAGTAGGTGTTGTCCTATTGGAATTTTGGCGTTTGCCCCCCACCCAGTGAATAATTTTGATTACATTAAGGCCTGGATTTTTCTAAACATGTCTGTAAAATTAAATTTATTTATTTTTAGGCTTATTTTATTACTTTTCACATATTTTTACTAGGGGTGCCAAGTAACCTTTTTTGTGTCTGTAAAACCAACATACCTCAGTAAGATTAAATACACTACCTGGAAAAGTTTAAATGCATAAGACTAAATAAATGCAGAAGACTGAGCCCTGAATGGCAATTTTACATACTCATTAGAAACATTTCTGAACAAAGTGAGGAAAAAATCATACTTAACCTTTATATTAGACCTTAATTTTTTCTTTCTTTATGTTTAGTTCATAAATACTTTACAAATATACTTTAAAGTATTGTTTGTTACCTTACTAATTACTATGATTTTAGGCCTACTTGTGTTGGATACTTACAGCATCAATCCCAAGAATATAGTGTGGGAGTAAGAAATGTTTCCTACCACAGTCAATGAACATTTTCCCTGTACTGATGTTTTGATGATACACAATGTTTCAGACATTACAGGGACATAAACTGAGCTGGGAGTAGTGTAAGTAGAACAAGGAAGAACGATGAGAGTTGAAAGAGATTCTCAGAAAACCATAAGAATCCTTTACTGGTACTTCCACTGCAACTGAACGACACAAATTGGTTCTGATTCATACCCCCACAGTAAAACTTACGTGTTATGAAAGGCTACCCTGTGATTTGAACCAGGCCAGAGTGTTCTCTTGATGACAGCCGGTGAAGAAAAGCCATGGATGATTAGAGGCTCAGAGGGCGCTGGTGATAGTAATCAGGGGCGTGATAAAAAGACAATTCAGCTAAATCAGTGATCTGTAGAAACCCCCACTAAGGTTAACCTTATTGCCTGCTCTGCTGCTTCAACTTAAAACAATCGCAATGGGTGCAAAATCATCCCCCAATGATTGTTTGGGCCTGCGAAAAATACTGAGCATATTTCACAAGTTTCAACTAAATATATTTCCCCATTCATGAACAAGCTATTATTTCAAGCTCAATTATTCTTACAGGGACAATGATGTTGTCATTTATGCACAAAAGAAATAATTTGGTTCAAATGAGCCAGAGGAAGGAGTTTTTGGTGATTCACTCAAAGGATGAAGGGTGTTAAAGGAGAGAATTTGTACTTGAAAGGAGAAGAATGTTGAAGGATATAGCAAAATGTTTTGGTGCTCTGTAAAGTGATGCCTTAAATTTGTAATCTGAAATAATCTGCACATCACTTTTAGACATTATTTACAGTGATACATTGGAACCAACCTCTTGAACGGAAACCTCTCAACAACAAGAGTGTCTGTCCAAGCAGGTGACATCCAGAGGTTTTTGAAACATGAGTATATGACCTCTTTGGATGTTTTGCTTAAAATCTTGTTTTGTTTCCCTGAATGCTTACATTATCAGTGTTTATCTTATCTGATTAATCTCATTTAGCTAATTTGGCAAATTACAAAGCTTTCAGTTACTTTATAGGCTGTAACAACAAATATTAATAGGTTATGTTTTAAGTGTGAATCTGCCTTTTATTCAGTGTAATGATTATGTTTTTTAAAAGGTAAATGAAAAGAAGCCTCAGTTATGAGATATTTATCTCTAGTGATAGCTTGTTGGCATTTTTGCAATTTAGAGAAATCTCTTTAACATGCAAAGAAGGTGTTTTAGAAAGGATTGTAGAATCCATTTTAATTGGCTGTACAGCAAGACATATCTCTCAAGTTACCCCAAGTTCATTGCTGATTGGTTGAGCCTTGTGGCGTCTCCTCTCCTAAAAGTCCTTGCTCCCCAGGAGCTGAGTTTAAAGACTGAAAAAGTCTACCAAGAAGGTTTTTCTAACTCCATTAAAGAAAGGACTACTCCCCATTTTGAGACTCTGTTGCTATAAGTTTTTTGTTGTCTGTGTTATCTGCTACATTACGTTTCTCAATTTTTGTGTAAAGCTGTAAAAGCTTTTCCGCTATACATCTTGGACGTATGTTCAGCGTAATTTGGTAATTTTGGTAATTCTGTAAGTGATCCACTCTGTGGAACCTTCAGACATCCTAAAGCCCGAGTCAGTCCAACCTTCCAGTTTCAGAGTTGCTTTGGCAGGGAGAATCACTTTTGGGACAGAAACCGGACTGCCCCTTAGGCCTAGAGAGTGCATGAGAATCAAACAGTCCAAGTCTGATCCAGTAAGCCCTGTTTTCAGTTCTATTGTGGCAGTTCTGGTAGTGAAAGCTTTTGGATCAAGGCTGTTTCTGAGGCTTGGTCTTATATCCCATTTTTCCATCCACTCTTAGATTAAAACAGATAATATAACTTAGATATTATCAATAAGAATTCCTCTCTTTAGGCTTCTTAAAGTTCAATTAGTGTTATTTTGAATGATAAATTCCTGGAATAAATTTCCTCTGCAGTTATTAGTGTATAAATGAATTACTGTTGTTCATCTTTATTTTTTAGCTATTTCCTGTTTTGTGGGTTGCTTTTGTTTAATTAGTCAGCGGAGAGCAGATATTAGGTTGATTAAGTATAAATGTAAAATCTGATTCCATTGAATACTAGCTTTTGTTGATTCTTCTTATAATCTTATATTCAAAATGTTAATGTTGGTTCTAAGAAATTCTGCTATAACCTTGTGATCTCTAAGATGGATTTTGATAATTATATACTTTTTAAATGAAAATTTAACTAATTTAACGTAGGCGATTATTGCTACAGTGCATTTAAGATTAACGTTAAACCAAATCATAACTGCAGTCAATATAATCTAGCCAAAGTCCTCATCACTTTAATTAAGTATTAGTGTTAAAGTTAATTTGTACTGTTGAAACATTTAGATAATACCTGCAATCCCTTACGATCCACTGTAATTACAAAGATCAAGGAAGCATTTCTAGCAGGAACATCATTAAAAAAGCCTCATTACTGTTTCCTACTATTCTATAAATTGCATTGTCATGCTGCTATTGTAGGACGATGAAGAGCTCTCTGTCAGAAGAAACATATTAGTCATGAAAGCAAAATGGATTAGACTTCAGACAGAATTCAATACCAATATAGTGGGGAGCAGTCTCATGTGTTTTCACCAAGGTGGGTAGATATTGAAGAAATGTCAAACACGTAAATATAAATCACCTTAAAAGCTTAAGGAAGCAGGAACTACTGTGAATTAACCAACTAATCGGTGATTACAATCAACAGACACAATGAGGTGTATAAATAGTGTCTTGATCTTGTTTCAGTGTTTGTTTCCATTCTTTTTCAGTGTGCAGCTGCACACACGTGACATTTCTGGGTGGCTGGACGTCATGCATGTCTATTCTTTGTGTTTGAGTTTAATATTTCTCCAAGACGAAGTATGCCAAAAGATTTACAATGGAGGGATTTTAGGTCAGAGCTAAGTGAAAGCTTCTCCCAGTCTGACGACTTTTGTAGGACACACCAATATAAGATGGCCCTTAACAATCCACAGGGCACAACACTGTGTGCTTGGAAGAGGGAACTATTTTAAGCACATTATTATAAATGTCTCAAACCCCCCCCCACCACCCCCCCACCCCTCTCTGATTGTGTGATGCAGATTTTCTCATATTTTTTATCGTTCCTCTCTTTCAGTGCATGAGGAACCCAGCTCTCCTGCAGAGGTCAGGTTTAGTCATTAGAGTGCTTTGCCACATCCAGGAAAATGTCTGGCTCCTACGATGAATCTGCAGGTGCTGACGACACCATGGACAGCTTCTGGGAGGTAAAGACATGCCACCCTGTCTGCACATGTGCACCTTTAACCTGCAGCACTGTTTAGTAATCCCTCACTGTTAAGTATTGATTTGGTAGTTGACGTCAAGCAGTCGCCACATAAATCATAAAATTAAATAACTGTTATTCTTACTAAATGTTAAAGAAAAATTTGGTCATTAGGCATAATAAAGGTGTTTAGAAAGTTTTAACACAGAAGGTCAGCTGAAATGTTGTTATGCACCCCCTTGGTACCAAGAATGATAATTAAAGTGTATCTTTACAGTTTGAAGGAAAGCATAATCATATAAAAAGAGGCCTAACATATCCTTCTTGAAGCCAAATAACCAGCATACAAACCTGCATGTATCAAGACTAAAAACTAGATAGATCGATCGATAGACGGACGGACGGACGGACGGACGGACGGACGGACGGACGGACGGACGGACGGACGGACGGACGGACGGACGGACGGACGGACAGACAGATAGATAGATAGATAGATAGATAGATAGATAGATAGATAGATAGATAGATAGATAGATAGATAGATAGATAGATAGATAGATAGATAGATAGATAGATAGATAGATAGATACAGGGGTTAGACAATGAAACTGAAACACCTGTCAGTTTAGTGTGGGAGGTTTCATGGCTAAATTGGACCAGCCTGGTACCCAGTCTTCATTGATTGCACATTGCACCAGTAAGAGCACAGTGTGAAGGTTCAATTAGCAGGGTAAGAGCACAGTTTTGCTCAAAATATTGAAATGCACACAACATTATGGGTGACATACCAGAGTTCAAGAGGACAAATTGTTGGTGCACGTCTTGCTGGCGCATCTGTGACCAAGACAGCAAGTCTTTGTGATGTTATCAAGAGCCACGGTATCCAGGTAATGTCAGCATACCACCAAGAAGGACGAACCACATCCAACAGGATTAACTGTGGACGCAAGAGGAAGCTGTCTGAAAGGGATGTTCGGGTGCTAGCCCGGATTGTATCCAAAAAACATAAAACCACGGCTGCCCAAATCACGGCAGAATTAAATGTCCACCTCAACTCTCCTGTTTCCACCAGAACTGTCCGTCAGGAGCTCCACAGGGTCAATATACACGACCGGGCTGCTATAGCCAAACCTTCGGTCACTCATGCCAATGTCAAACGTCGGTTTCAATGGTGCAAGGAGCGCAGGTCTTGGGCTGTGGACAATGTAAAACATGTATTGTTCTCTGATGAGTCCACCTTTACTGTTTTCCCCACATCCAGGAGAGTTACTGTGTGGAGAAGCCCCAAAGAAGCGTACCACCCAGACTGTTGCATGCCCAGAGTGAAGCATGGGGGTGGATCAGTGATGGTTTGGGCTGCCATATCATGGCATTCCCTTGGCCCAATACTTGTGCTAGATGGGCGCGTCACTGCCAAGGACTAGCGAACCATTCTTGAGGACCATGTGCATCCAATGGTTCAAACATTGTATCCTGAAGGCGGTGTCGTGTATCAGGATGACAGTGCACCAATACACACAGCAAGACTGGTGAAAGATAGGTTTGATGAACATGAAAGTGAAGTTGAACATCTCCCATGGCCTGCACAGTCACCAGCTCTAAATATTATTGAGCCACTTTGGGGTGTTTTGGAGGAGCGAGTCAGGAAACGTTTTCCTCCACCAGTATCACATAGTGACCTGGCCACTATCCTGCAAGAAGAATGGCTTAAAATCCCTCTCACCACTGTGCAGGACTTGTATCTGTCATTCCCAAGAAGAATTGACGCTGTATTGGCCACAAAAGGAGGCCCTACACCATACTAATAAATTATTGTGGTCTAAAACCAGGTGTTTCAGTTTCATTGTCCAACCCCTGTAGATGTGTGTGTATTTCAATTGAGTTGTATTAATTAAAGTGCCAGTGTGAATTGATAAGGAGATCTAATCTATTAGTAGAAGTATAATATTCATGTCTTCATAATTGAATTGTGGGATGTTATGAATTATTCCTTTTTCATTGCCTTAAAGTGAGAGCAATTAATGGAAAAAGGCCTCATCGACGCCCCTCTTTTATGAGCACAGTAGTTCAGGGGTGACAAAATATGGGTGTTTGATGGGCAATATTTACATTTTGAACTGCTGTGTGTCACTACATTATTCATTCTAGACTTTTAATTTGGGCAAATTTGCACATTTTAATGGGATCTTGGGATTGCACAGCTTTGGCCCATCCTTACTGATGCTGGTGTCACAAAACATGAGCTCATTCTTATTGTCCTCTGGGAAAAATCTGTTCATATAACTAAAACTAAATCGTCAAGCAGACTGAAGGTGAATTTTGAATGAAGCAGTCATCTTAAACAGTAACCTAGTTTATCTAACCAGCACTTTTAATAAATGTTATCATCCGAATACACTCTTTGACAGAGTTCCCTTTTGGACTCTAAAACAAACCTACATGATACAGTGAATAAAAACGTTTCCCTTATTTTAGGTAGCTTCAGATACGTCCTACCTTATAGTTTAGTATGTCTGTATGGAATAGTGTGTTGACAAATGTTAAAATACTTTGAAAGAAAGTAGCATTTTCAAAAAAGCCAAGCTAGACTTAAATGTTTAGGATAAATTACTGGGAGATGTACGCTGTGAACTTTTTAAAATTGATTAAAGTGTTCATTTCTTTCATAACTTGTACAAACAGAAACCTCGGGGGCTTCCAGCTGCTGATTCCTTCAATGGCTGCTTGAGACTGGTTGTAGAAAACAGAGCCATTTCCTGCTGAGCCAACTTCAATACAGAAATAACTGTCTTTACAGTCTGCTACATGAAAACTAAAAAATCTGGTCTTTGATAAATTGCTGTTTTCTAACCTAACGGTTTCAGTTTTGTGAAATTTCTTTACACATGTGGGGCAATCCAAATAAATAAAATAACCAAAAGAAAAAAAAATCTTGTATTAATAAGAATAGATATTGCTCTTATACTCTGTTTAGTTTCTAACTCTAATTTTTTTTCCTACATTTGGTCAAGACAGATGGCCCCTCACACTGAGCCTGGTTCTGCTGGAGGTTTCTTCCTGTTAAAGGGGAGTTTTCGTTACTGTTGTTGCTACTCAGCAGAAGGGAAAATGCTCAGTTTGAGGGATTGCTGCAAAGTCAACGACACAATGCAAGCAACTGTCCACTGTCTGCTCAGCATGAGGGATTGCTCCTCTAAATGTAAGAATGGTTGTTATAGTCAACACTTCAATTTTAGCTTCATCAGACCATATGATATGTCTCCTAAAATTAAAGTCTGTCTCTGAGTATCTATAGCCACTTTGAGGTGGCACATTTTGCACCAAAAACATCTCAGGTCCTCATTTCATGTTTCATGATTCTCTTTGATACGTCCATGATGTCATATTTTTATACTTTATTTTTCTCGTAAGTTTGAGATTGTATCACTGTAATCTGAGTACAACAAATTTTAAAGTTACACAGTTCATTTTTTACTTGTGTGCTTGTTACTTACTATGTAACATTGTCAATATCCCTTTGAGGCAACAACAAATCATCATGATGTAGATATGATTGTGGTTTATTAAATGTAGGAGGTGTGGGTTTCAGTTAAGGTTTGGGTTATGAGTAGGCAGCTAATGATTATGATTGCAATAAATATGCATGCATTTAACATTGTCTGTAGAAATGGATAGATGCATGTGTCAAGATATGTGTATGTATGCACATTACACCCAACAAATTAGTTATAATGAATTCTCTCAGAACAGAGATCTCTTTGTGTCATGGGTCTCCTCTGTCTGCAGAGACTCAGACAAAGAGACTCAGTCATCAGCCGCTCTGAGGCAGCCTTTCACCACATGCACATGCATGTAGCATCTGTGCTCTAGCAACCCAGAAAAGGTTATCTTGTGATGAATGTGTCAATAAAATTCTTTACTATCTGCTATTCCTGTCGGTGAAGTTCTTGTTTAGAAACTTAACATTGCTGAGAAATACTGAGCAGATTCTGGCACTCAGGTGTGTTTTCTTGTGTAAAAGAGACCACCTACATGTTGTTGGTGGTGTGACTTGGCAAGCTGTCACACAGGACAAAAGTCATACAGTTACACACCTGTCCCACAGTCTCCCTGCAGCTTTCATCTCAAACAGTAAACACACATTGCAAGCCAGTGTCCAGACCAATCACAAGGCAGCGTTGCAGCCTGCAAACATCTCAGAATGGTTCTCCGTGAGCAGTATCTTAATGACACTCTACACGCCATACCATCTGCAGCCTATACGTCACACAGAAAGAGAGAGAGAGAGAATATCTGTGTATTTCAGTCTCTTCCTCGTCATCTATTCCTGAGAATCTGTCTGGCTGTATTATACCACTCAAGAGGATTAAAGCAGATACACGCACACACACTCATGTACCGATCCAAACACAAGCCCTTGACATTGCATAACTCCACATGCACAGGCACGAGTAACCCCCCACCCCCACTCCCCCCTCCATTACCTTGTCTTCATCATGCACCATGAGCTCACACCCCCTGCAGGCACCGAGGAGGCGGAGCCGTCCAGTAGGCTCCTACTTTTGAAGGCAGTTTCACTTAAGGTGGCAGGATCTACAATAAATACAATTAATTAATTTGATTTTGAATACTTTAATTTGAATACTACTTATATCTAGTTGAAGAGTAAAACTAATCAGCAGGCTAAAAGGACAGCTTGTACCTTTTAAGAGTTAAGATGTAAACACACTCAAGATGATGCAAAATAGTGACAATTTTTCCATGTTTTGAAAAGAGAAATCAAAAGAACTAAAAAATTTCTAATATTAAGAAAATTTAGAAAGATGTGTTTAAGTGTTGGACATGGTTGACCACATGGCTGACTACAATCTCTTGCAACAGCATTTATACTCCTTGAATATTTCTATTTTTTCTCACATTAACACCACAAATTGTATTGAATTTGATTGAAATTAATAAGAAAGAAAAATGATACAAGGTTTTCACATTTTTTTGAGAAATTAAAATCTGAAATGGTATTTAATCACCCTGAGTTGGGAGTGTCTGCACACATTTTGCCCATTCTTCTTTGCAAAATAGCTCAACCTTAGTCAGTCTGGATGGATCATCCATAAACAGGCTTTCGTTCAGGATTATTTTGTGTTTAGTTTTATACCACTACCATCATGAGGATGGCGTGGTGATGTACAGCTATAGTTTTTTCCGCACAAAGCCTTTTTCATGTAAACATAAAATACACTTTTAGTTTCTTTTGAGATGAGGACTGAACTGTTTGGAAGCTTGGGATTTAGATTTATAATCTAAACGTCCATTGAACTTTTCTACAACTTAATTGGCTGTTTGTTCTGTAATGCTCTCTGTCCAACCTTCAAGGGCTTCAAAGTTGTTTTTACACTGAGATAAATTTACAATAAAGAGGACTCTGTGTACTGAATAGGTGACTTCCACAGGCAGTTGGTTGCAATGAATTTTATTTAAGGATATCAGAGTATATGGGGCTGAATACAAACGCAATCCATACATTTAGATTTCGATTTTTTTCTGTGAAAACCTCCATAACTATGCACCTTTTTCTGTTGGTTTAATCACATAAAATGCTAATAAAATACATGGAAGTTTGTGGATATACTGAGACAAAATGCAAAAAAGTTCAAAGGGCATGCCTTTTTTTATTTGTGAACTATATTCGTTTTGGTTTTTTTGGTTACACAATCATTGGAAAATAGTCAGGCATTCTATTCTTGTGTATGGACAAGTCGCAGGCAGGCCAGTGACTAGTTCCTGTGTAGTCAAAGCTTTTCCAATTCACTTCTAAACTAAGAATTGCTCGATTTTGGACCAAATTCTGTTTTTGTTTTTTGTTTTTGCAAGTGGAGTTGCAGTGTTAGATAACAATATAATTAAGTGCTTTTCACCAGTCTAATATAGGCAATTATATTTAACGTGTTTTCTTGTCTCTCCCTCCATCTGTGTCTGTCTCTTTTTGTGCTCAGGTGGGGAATTACAAACGTGCTGTCAAGAGATTTGATGATGGCCATCGGCTCTGCAATGATCTTATGGGCTGCCTGCAGGAACGTGCCAAGATAGAAAAAGCTTATGGTGATCAGCTAACTGCCTGGTCTAAGAGATGGAGACAACTCATTGAAAAAGGTTTAGCTTTTTTCCATTAAAATAAAGGGACTACTAAAGGGATAGTTAGGACCAGAGGAGGTTCAGATAAAAGGTTATGAGGAGTTAATATCTTACCTGAATTAGATAACACTTGGCAACTAATCCAGATTAGTTGTTCTGGGAGGCTTAGTCTAGTCTGAGAGGGACCAAGACTAAAACAGACTTCTACCAATTTAAAACAATTCCAGTATTAAAAATATCACAGTGGTGTATGATGCAGATGCTTTTTCATTAACCTTTAAAACGTTCTCCTATTTGGATTGAATAGTAACTTCTTATTTTTTGTTTTTTAATATTTTTTTGCAGCTGACACACCTGAAAAAATTCTTGTCAGGCATGTCTAAATGTGAGGAGATGACAGAGATTTTGTGAATAATCAAGTCCTGTTATGTCTCTGAAGCATGTATGCTGCTTTTGATGGACTCCCATTCTGATTACTTTGTTTGTATTGGGATCAAGGGTGTGTAATTCACAGTGTTCTGCTGGGTAAAGTTGGAGTATGTAACTTTTGTCATGTCGTCACTGTTACAAACAAAATATTATTGGTCCGTAAGTGCCCCCCAGTGGTCAGAAAATTATCAGTTCAATTAATTACAACTTAGGTCAAGCTGTCAATTTAACGTTTAATTTCAAGCATCTGGCATGCCGTGGTGAGTAAATCTTCATCGTTGCAGGCTGCATTGTGTAACATAAAATTAAGAATATGATATGTGAGTCACTGTTGTGTCAATTATGTAGCCGTGGTGCCAATGTCCATTATACAGTTAAATCCAAAATAATTCATACTCTACTGGCAGGTATAAATTGAGAATTATTTTTAGTCAACCAAGTTTATTTCCAAGAGGAACTGAGATGGTCATCTCTTAAAAGATTATAAAACTATTTATAAGGAGCATTGCTGTGAAAAAAAGGTTTTGTTTACAACTGATTTTATTAAAAGAGGTTATGACAGAAATTATATATGCCTTTCGCAATATAAATTGGAAAAATCTTATTGGCATTACAACAATCAAGCCCTTCATATAATTGCTGATGAGCTTTTTGCATGTTTCCACTGCTGTTTTAAGGATTTTCTTTGCAGAATGAAGGCATCTTTACCCAAAACCTAACCTTTAGCTCCTTCCACATATTCATCTCAGAACTCTAGTTTGGCTGCTCTAAACATTAATATAACTTCCAGTCAAAAGAAATATGTTGGTTACATTAAAAAATTATTTTAAACCTAACTCTGCTAGGGGCATGGATAATTTGAGGCTTTACTGTAAATTGTGTATACTGGTGCATTTCTGCAGTGGAATTTTTCAATATATCCGAAACGTCCGTGTAAATCAGGCTTATCCAGTTGTTTGTGCTACAGTTTCAAAATCGTAGTAATGTGATGCCAGAGCATTATTTTCCTATTGCATCATGTTGCCATTATAAAGAAAGGCAGATGCGCATTAATGATTGGGGTAGGACAATGAGATTACATGTTTTGTTCTTAGTACATGCTTTACAAGGATCCTCAGTGGTGGCACAACATTTTTATTATCTCCATTAAAAATACTGCCAAATACTGATCATACTCTGTGTAAGTAACTACCTATTGCAAACATGACAGTTTATTGGTGATATTTGCTTTAATGAGGTAAAATCCCCTCTTGGACTAGCTGTTAGTTTCAGACACGGGGGTCCCACAAACTAAGCATACTAACTGAAGACACCGAGAGAATTATCTGTTGTAGGTAAGACTTTAAATACTTACAATCTTTTAACAGAACCTCACTTCAAAAATCCTTAATCAGCCCTTTAGAACAATACATTTACTCATTAAATCCAGATTTGCATTATATGATATTTGGTTGATCATATAATATTAGACAAAATTATTCTGTTCTATGATTTTAATTTGAAATTAATTAACTGTTGCTACTCTCAGGTCCACAGTACGGGTCAGTGGAGAGAGCCTGGCTTGCGGTTATGACAGAGGCTGAGAGAGTGAGCGAGCTGCACCAAGATGTGAAAAACAACCTGGTGAATGAAGATGTTGAGAAAGTCAAGAACTGGCAGAAGGAGGCATATCATAAGCAAATGATTGGAGGCTTCAAGGAGGCCAAGGAAGCAGAGGAAGGCTTCAAAAAGGCTCAGAAACCATGGGCCAAAAAGCTCAAAGAGGTGAAAAAGTATACAGATATCTTCAGTGATCAGCTATGCCTGTTTAGAAAGTCTAAAGCTATGTTTCATAAAGGCCAAGTATTTCTTTGAATGTTCTAAGTGGACCTCAGTTAATTTAGTACGTGGCAGATATTTATCTGGTAAAAGGTGATCTTTTCTTTTTTTGGGTAAGAAGTTTTATTCCACTATGTATGTTTTGTAAAATCTTTGACGATATCCATGTTTGGGCATGCAGATGGAGGCAGCTAAGAAAACGTACCATATGGCCTGCAAGGAGGAGAGGCTGGCTGCAGCCCGAGAGGCCAATGGCAAGACTGAGGCTTCTGTCACACCAGACCAGCAGAAGAAACTTCACGAGAAAGTGGACAAATGCAAACAGGACATGCAAAAAGTAAAGACTTCAAAGTCTTACATTTGGTTAGATTACAAAGAGTAAAAAAAAAATTCTGATTATCAAAAAGACTTTAATATCAAACAAAGATTAGCTGCGTAAACACAAAAAGTAGTTTTTAAATAATGATTTAATATACTAACTGGGAAATATATCAGAAATCAGATATTAACCACATCCAGGCCTGATTACTGCCTGACCTGTAGCGTCAAGAAATCATTTAAATAGAACCTGCCTGGCAACATGAAGAATGCTAAAACATCTTAAACAACAACACATCATGCCCCAAGCCATGAAATTTAGGAACAGATGAGAAGATCATTCACATCTATCAGTCTGGAAATGGTTAAATCATCATTTTGAAACTACTTTTTTTGTTATTCATAGTAAATTAGTTTCATATAAAAAAATGATGATCTGAAACATTTAATTATTACAAAACTGTAAAGTAAATCTGTAAAAGGTCAAACTGTTTTTCACAGCACTGTATAAAGTCTAAATCTGTGCTGATGCTTTATGTGATTGATAGCTTAACAGGTCAGTTACAGGTTCAACTCACAAATAAATTTTAAGCATCTGGTATTTGATCTCTAACTAGAAATAGGTTAACAATTTAACTTCAATCACAGTTGGTCCCTGTTTCACTTAAATCAATGATATAAGTTGTTTTGTTGTTATGAATGTGTTTTTAATATAGCAGGAAAACAATTCGGGCAAGAAAAGGCAATTCATTTATACAGCAGAATTAATACACAAGGCAAATAAAAAAGCTCCATGGAACATCAAAGGAAAGACAAGAAGCCTAAGCATAAAAGCATTGCATAAAAGAAACAGATGTGAAAATACAAATGTTAAAGCAATAAAAGAAACAACTGTTTCAAACTGTTCATTAGTCAGATTCGTTGATCAAAAGTTACTGTAAACAAAAATGTTTTTAGTGCTGATTTAAAAGAACCAACACTTTTTGCACAGGTGTTCGGGGAGTTCTGGAGTTTTCTTCCAGCATAGAAACTAAATGCTGCCTCACATTTTTATATTTCTGGTCCTGGGAACACTAAGTAAGCATGTCTCTGAAGACCTGAGGGGTCTACAAAGTTCTTACTTGGCAAGTAACTCAGAAATGCATTTCGGCCCAAGACCATTTAGTTCTACATAGACCTAGAGCAGAATTTTAAAATCTATTTATTGACTAACAAGGTTGGTGGTAAGCTGATTTTCTAACAGACGTTATGCGGTTGTTAAAATTTTATTTCAAGTCCAAAACAATACCAAGCTTTCATGCATGCTCTGTGGTCTTTAGTCCTATTGAGTCTAGTTGAGTGCTGATTTGCCTCTTGAAGATCTGAAGATCCTCGTGGGAAGACAAAAATGGATTCTCACTTTTAAAACACCTCAAAACTATTTTCACTTCCTTCATAGACCATATGATTCAGTTAAAATCTATAAATTCTGTTGTAAAACATGTTAAAAGAAAACTATTTTCATTAAATTGGTTTGGCGTCAGGTAACAGTATGTCTTCTGCTTTCTTTCTCAGGCTAAAGAAAAGTATGATAAGTCTTTGGATGAGCTAAACAAATGCACTCCTCAATACATGGAGTGCATGGAGCAGGTGTTTGACCAGTGTCAGCAGCATGAAGTCAAGAGGTTAACCTTCCTCAAGGAGGCCTTGTTGGACATAAAACGGCATCTTAACCTCACTGAGAACCAAAGGTTAGCCAAAATCCTTGACAAGTTTTCCTTATTTTTGCCTCAAAGAGTTACTCTGTTATTTTAATCTGTCTTTACATCAGTGTTTAGACCTAATTATTAACTTCCATGAGTGTCCTTAGTCTAATATAGCTTCCTCATCCTTCACCTAAGGGTAGAGTCAATTCTTACATTGAAACTAGCTAGTTGTCTTGATTCTGACCTGTAGCAACAATGAGCTCAATACAATACGACATTTACACATCTAAGTAGTTCAGGTTCTCAACTGATGCTTTAGGAGAATCTGATAAATGGGAGGCTCACTACAAAAGCATCAAAAGATCAGAAAGGGACCACAACCTGACCTGTCTACCTGAAGGTTGGGCAGAGACTGAACTTTCCCCTGTAGACTGGTAGAAATTAACACTAAATTCACTCTTGTGTGCCCAATTTTTGGTTTTTTTGGCTTTTTTCTTTTTTTACAAATTATTAAAATTGTTTGATGTATTCCCATTCCACACTGGAAAAAGAATAGTTTAAATAAATCATTAAAGCCCCAAATTAATCTGGCGTTCAGCCCAATGTAGTTCTAAACCAAGGGTCAACAAACCTGTTGCTCTTTATCTTTTGTAATGTCTCTAAAAAACTTTACCAAAACGGTTATTAAGAGACTAACTAATGTTTTTAAATATGTATATAGTGACAAATGCAGGTTTTAGAGTTTTTTTTCCCTTTTTTTTTCCTAAATAATTGCATTGAATGTTCACAACAGACTGATACTGAAAGTACCAGCAATATTTTTTAGATCTATTATTCTTGTCATGAGGTTGCAAACTATTCTTTATTTTTGACATCATTTTCAACAAATAACATGCTATAGAAGAAAATCTATCCCACCTCTTTTTGCAAAAGTTTAGTTTTCTTTCTTTTAAAACCTGAAAATAGAAATAAAATTGTGGCTCTTTAAAACTGACCACAAATTTCCTATAGAAGATAATTATCAAAAAATATAAGTTAACTTTTTTCAGGAGGTTGTAACGTTTGGTAAAAATGCTCTAAAACAGTTTTCTTTACATGGACTGAGGGCAAAAATGGCTCTTTTGATTGGAAGGATTGCAGACCCCTATTCTAAACCATGAAACTGTAATTTCCCAGAATATACTGCTAAGCACAGAGGGCAAATTAAGCATCGGATAAGAATTTTTACTGAATGACTGCATGCGTTATTAATTTTGATTTTAAAACATCTAAATAGACAAATTTTAGTTGATTAGTTTGATTAGCCCTGTGTCACATTCAGCACAGTTCACTTCAAGCTGATTCATTTCAACATGAGTATCAACCAGCTGTGTATTTTTCATTAGCAGTCAGGCTCACAGCGCTAATTAACCGAACATTCATTCAATGGCGTTTCTGCCAAAATGAATTTGGTTCAGAATGAATGCTTGTCATATCCTAGGCTGCTTTTAATCTGCGTCTAATAAACAAATCCAGGAGGTACGGCGAAGGGATTTACAGGCTCTTTAAACAAACCTGCCAAGTTTGTTTTCTATCAATTTCACAGGCAATCTTAGTTTTAGAAGACTATTTAATCAGTCACCATCTAGCTAATTTTATGCTACGAGCTGCTACCTTACTATTTATGTTATTCCATTGTAGGCTAAAATTAGTACATTACAGTAACTTTAAAAGTATGTTTACACTTTTACCTTATTCACATTGTGCCATGTTAGAGCCACATGGACCAACACAAAGTGACAAACGTGATGCATTGTACTTGAAATTTTTACAAATAAAAATCTGAAAGGTTTGGTGTGCATTTGTGTTCAACCCTGATTATGCTGATACCCCTTAAATTAAATAAAGTGCAACCAATTACCTTCAAAAATCACCTACCTTTTTAGTAAATAGTGTGCTTGTTAAATCTAATCTCAGTATATACTGTGCTGCTCCAAAAAGGCATCTAGTCCTTTACAGAGTTTAGTTTAGATAATATTAATTAACAAATAGCATCATGAAGACCAGGGAACACACCATAAGACATCCTTTCTGCAGTTTGCTAGAAGCCATGAAGGGTGCAATGTAATATTCTAATTTTAAATGTCATGTTTTCATTAGCTGTAGGCAAAAAATCAACATAATTAATAGAAAAAAGGCTTCAAAACATCAGTCTGTGTGTAATCTATATGTGTTTCACCAAGTCAATTAAGTTACTGAAATAAATGAACTTTTCAATAATCTTCTAAATTATTAAAAATCACTGTATATAGCAGGGACAGAGATGCTAGACAAAGTCGATGAGAATATGGATAAAGCTAAATGCAGGGCAGTTCAAAAAGAAAATGTATTAGAAGCTGCTAAAAAATTCAGACTGGAGCAGAGGTTTAAATTCTACAAGGAAAATGACCCTAAACATGCAGCCAAAGTTACCTTGGAATAGTTTGGATTAATGCATATTCATGTGACAGAATGGCCCAGTCAAAGTCCAGACCTGTGGACAATTGAGAATCTATAGCAAGACTTGAAGATTAATGTTCACTGACCCTTTAAATCCAATCTAACTCATTTTTAGCTATTTTGTAAAGTAAAATAGGCAAAAATGTGAGTTTCTAAGATGTGTAAAGCTGGTAGACACATAGACACAAAATTTGCAGCTGTAATTGTAGTAACAGGTGGTTCTTCAAAGTACTAAGTGCCTCATTTTTCAGATTTTTATTTGTCTAATCTTGCAAACCATTTTCTTAATTAATTAATTAATTACACTTTGTGCTGGTCCATCACAGAAAACATTCAGGTTTGTGGCTATGATGTGACTTAATGGGAAAAACTATACGGTGTATGAAAACATTTTCAAGCAATGTATGTCACTTTTTTGTATTTAAAGTTAGTTAAATGAACACTAAAACAAATTAATTTATTTAGGGTAAATAGCTATGGCAGCTATGGCAGTGAAATTTGGAGAGACAAAATCCACTCATGCCCTAACCTTGGATCTTTTTCAAACCAGAATCTGCGTGTCAGTCCGGGTGCCAGTTTGGCAGTGGCCCCAGGTCCCCTCTGGTCCCTCTATTGTCAGAATTTGTTCACTCTTTTCTCCTCAGCTATGTCACAATATACAGAGAACTGGAACGCACAATTCAGGCCATAAGCACACAAGAGGACCTGAGGTGGTTCAGCAATAATCATGGCCCAGAGATGCCCATGAACTGGCCAGCATTCGAGGTACAATGCCCACATTTAGGACCAAACAAGCTCACAAAAAAATTTCCTGGATTTATTCAGTATGTTTTTACATTTTTGTGCAGGAGTACAACCCAGACCAGGCAGCTGCTCCCCCAAAGAAGAAGAAACCAGATGGAGCCCCACCCACTCCAAGCACTGACCATGTGGCTCCCCCTGGTGATCGTAGCAGGTTAGTTGAAGGAAGGCGTTTACATAGTTTACATTTTCTTATTTTAATTTTTTATCTTAAATAATATTGCAGAACATGTTTACATACATTTCTATATTTTTGTTTATCTGTAAAAAAAAAAAAAAAAGTCTTGAAACCATTGCTCAACCTTACTGATTTTGATATAACGACTTGAAACATTTTTAGCAGCAGAGACTTTTCAAACACTTGTTAGGATGATTAGTCCATTTGTTAAATTTCTCACTAAATAACATTTTAAAAAGTTGCTGTACTTGCTTTTTTTGTGTGGGTTTTACATAAAATTTCACCCAACACCCAATTTCATCATAGCGTGAGCAGCTACGACAAGAACCAAGCTTATTCGACTGAGTGGTCCGATGACGAGCAGCCCACTGCGCTCTCCGGCAACGAGAACGGTGGGAACAGGAATTCATTTGAAGACGATTCCAGCACTGGGAAAGGCGTCCGTGTGCGCGCCCTCTATGACTATGATGGCCAGGAGCAGGATGAACTCACCTTTAAAGCAGGTAACGATTGTACGACACACCACTGAACATGGATGCGTTGAAAAGCTAGGGTAAAAGACAAAATCAACTGTGTCATTTCCTGTTCTAAAGCCTCCTTTATAAAAAACAACAGTGATTAGTCAATAATAACTACACTGAAAAACTAATTACAGGCACTTGCCACCAATTAACTCAAGCTGCTTGAGCAATGGTCCAAAAAGTGCTTAGAAGTCCGTGCATGAGCACAAATAATAAGAGAATCCCAGTTCATGTAACAACTGTGCCGCTTTATCTTGTTTCCTCTTCTTCTTTTTCAAGTTTTTAGCCACATAGTTTAGGACACAATTTTAAATAATATTAGATATGGTCTGTCCATAACTAATACTAGTTTGGAGGTTCATGTTAAACAAAATGTTAAAAAAATCTTTTGATGAGTTAAATGACTTACTAGTTTTAAAAAGTGCTAGGATAATCTATCCTGGTTTTTTGAAAGAAAAGACAGTCTGCTGAGAATAATGAACTCTGGAATACAGTAAAGTTATTTTAGTTAAGTTAAGTTGTTAAGTTACAAACACACCCATGTTTCATTGTATTTTGTTTGGATTTTATCTCATAGACCAACATAAAATATTGCATAATTGTAAAGTGGATGGAAAATGGTATATGTTTTTTTTGTTTTTCAAAGTGTGGCCAGGGGGCTGTTTGTGGCCCTTGAAAATTATTTCTTAGTTCAAGAATAGTACAAATTTACCATTTTAGGAATGGGATTTTCAAAAACAATGTTATATATTCTTAAATGGAAAATGTTAGATACAACATTGGTCATGTTTTTAGCTCTTAGTTTAATATCATAGTAAGTAGGGCCACAAACGTCCAGGGACTTTGTGCTCAAAAACAGACCTGGGCACACCCATTCATTAAACTTGGCTAAATACAGCAAGGGTTTTCAAAGAAAGTTCTCATTTTTGTTGCTGGGAACAGACTAAAACTATTTCTAGACTAAAAAAATAGAAAACATTTAACCCAAAAAGTTATGAAACTGTACACCTTTCTTTTATTAGGGCAAAAGTCTGAGACCCTTCTTCTGGCTTACAATAATGTATTGTTTTCTGCTTTGTTTCATTAAAATATTGCATGTTTAATTTATTGCAGAGCAGGTCGCAAGAAAAGACTTCTCAATAAAATTATTTTGCGTTTTTAATTAGAAAGAAAAAATATTTGCCTCACTTTACTGATTTTGGTGGAAAAGTAAAGACACCACTGGTTTAGATCAGCGCATATTCATGTGGACCAATCGAGTCTCTGTAGCAGTGATTCTAGATGTACAAAGCTGATTTTAACCAAAATACTTGAAGCAGTAATTGCAATAACAGATGTTTTAAAAAAGTATTCACACACTTTCCAGATTTTTATTTGTAAAACTTTGAAAACCATTTATCGCAATTTTATGTATGTGCCACTTTGTGTTGGTCCCAATAAAATCCATTAAAGATTGTGATTGTAATGTGATAAAGCATAGGAAGGGTTTAAGGGGCGTGAATACTTTTGCAAGGTGCTGTAGTTAGTTATTTTTTATGTTTTCTTTATAAATAGTAACAAAAATTCACTTCAGAATCTTTGTCGTTTGTGTTGATTCAATTCTTTCATTTCCTTCACAGGTGAGGAATTTACCAAGACAGAAGATGAAGATGAGCAAGGCTGGTGTAGAGGTCGTTTGGACGACGGCCAGGAGGGACTGTACCCAGCCAATTATGTGGAGCCAATCTAGGCACATGACCGGACAGAGACATGCCGCTGGAGGCAGCTTGAACCGTCCCCTCCAACTGCACCGCACATAGCCAGAGACTTAAGAGCATCACATCCTTTGCCCAACAGATGCGCCAAGCTGTCTTGCTTAACAAAAACTTAGTAACCTAAAAAGACACTATATCAGTATAGTATATTTTATCCAGCATTTGGGGTGGGTGAAGGTACACATTCAAAAAACAGCAGTTGTACTATTGTATACACATTCAACTAAAACATGAAGACAGTGCAGGAACACATTGCTTCTCTGTGTGGCTGTGTTTAATATACAATGCAGCTTGATATTAACCCACAGTGTATTGCAGTGGGTTCTCCTGAAGGGAAGATAGTATAATCAGTTTTACTCATTTAACAAAGATGAGCTTCTCTAACCTGCATTGTGTATATACAGTGTGATGCCATTTTGTGTAGCATTTTTAATGCTGTGTATGTCATTCTTACAACGGGAATGCTGTGTAGTGTTAACAGTACCACAGACAGTATCCTTTTTGTTTTCATTTTTCTGTTTCTGTGGAATTCGGTCCAGCCTCTGTTCCAGTGTGTGCAGTGCTATGTGTTTTGAACTGTTTCTGAACTTGCATAGCAGCATGTGCTATGAAAATAGTTACATTCCCCAAGTCCCTGCAGCCTTGTTACGGCTACAGCCTGATGCAACACTTCAACTACAAATGCAGCATTACCTGCTTCTGGACATGCATGTGCTCCTGGTTTCACAAAAGAAGGCTTCTCGATGAACTGACCTTACATTTGCTTTGTTTCAACCTTTTTATTTTGTCCTGTAAATCCTTTGACTTTATCATTCTCATTCAAATCCATGGAAAGGATTTACATTTTTTGCAGAAGCTTTCATTCATGCTTCTGCAAATCAGGGTTCACTTTAGTCTAACTGTGCTAACGAGGCGCACACGCATTAAGAGCGAAGTTGGATCAAGTCAACTTGAGCTTGACATTGCATTATGGGACAGATGTCTTGAACAACACGTGCCTGGGACTCTTTTCCAGAGCAAAGGGCGTATGGATGCATGTCAATGGATACCTGTGCAACAGCTGTTTGTCTAAAGATTGACCCCTCTCCAACAGGACATGAATGTATTAGTGATTGGGCTTTAAAGAGGGTAAGATGTCTAAATATTTTCATTGTCACAAAGAAAGAGTTATGTGGTCCTTCCCCAGCTGAGCCAAAGAATGACCCATCACCTCTCACTCCATACACTAGTTACACATATCTCGTGAAATAGAGTCACTGAATTTGTTTTGGTTTCCTAGCCCAACCAAACTCCTTTTTGTCTGCAAAACCTGCTCAGTGACCTAGAGAACACACGTTACCAGTAGCAATGCATGATGACTCTTCACCCAGTGCAGTACATGGTTGTTTTTAATCTTTATTCTACTGTCTAGGAATTACAGTACCTAGTTAAAGTATTCATACCCCTTGAACTTTTTTCATGTTACAACCAGATACTTTAACATATTTTATTTGGATTTTGTGCAATAAAACCAACACAAATAGTGCAGAAATAGAAAAAAGCCAAGTTTGGACATGTTTTGATAAATGAAAAAATGCTATATGCAGGTAGGTGTTGTATGCATATGTATCCAGCCCCCAGAGACAATATTTAAAGAACCCGTTTTCTCAGGAAATATAGGTACAAGGTTTTGGGGGCAGTGCTCTTCCAGCTTTGCATATTTTGCGACATCTACAATTATTGTTTTAATCTTCTTTGCAAAATTGCTAAAAATTGTAATATTTAAACCTTATTGCCATAGATTCTCAATTGAATTTAGGTCTGCATTTTTGACTGTGCCATTCTAACACTTGACTATGCTCTGATCTGAACCATTCCATTGTAGCTGTGGCTGTATATATAGTTTTGTCCTGCTGTAGGATGAACCGCCACCCTAGTTTTAAGTCTTCTTCAGGCTCTAAGAGGTTTCCTTCCAGTTTTCCCTTGTATTTATCTCAGTTCATTATTTTATCAACACTGACCTGCTTCCCTGCTCCTGCGGAAGAAAAGCACCATGATGCTGCTACTATCATTTTTCACCATGGTGATGGTGTGTTCGTTTCCACCATAGGTTTTTGCGTGTGGATCCAGTAGTTCAGTTTTGGTCTGACCAAAGCAAGGACTAAATACAAATGTATGTCAGATTCTTCAGATTTCTATCAGTAAAATACATTGGAGTTTGTGGTTGAAACGTGAAAAATGTGACCAACATTCAAGTGGTATGAATACTTATGCACTTATAATTTATTTTATTACTAATGTTAAATTACATTTATCAAATGCTGATTAGTGGGTTGTGTAGTTACAAGTTGCACCTACAACTAAGTTTAGATTAAATGTTTATTGAGACATAGTCATAAAATCCACTGGACCGACAGTGATTGGAGGCATTTAGCTCTGGATTTGGAAAAGTCTCACACACAACAACAAAACACATCACCAGCTCACATGGTGCGTCTTATAGTCCAGCGTGTCCAGCAGGGTAAAAATGGCTCCTGTTGTCAAACTCTCCCACTTTTTAATGCACACAAACCCAATACACAAACATGCAAAGACACAGGCGGTAGACTTAGAATACACACGATATCTGTTCAGATTCTTTATCTATAATTCCAGGTGAATTCTTTGGGGTAAAACATCTGTATCATCCAGTGTGTATGAGTCGTGTAAATGTTATACAAAGTTGTAACAAAACAAGCAAAAAAATTGAAAAAAAAATGCAAGTGATTGACTATTAAGACAAAATGTAGTGTTATACATGTAAATGTGTTTCATTAAATGACAGCAATGGAAAACGTATTAAGTAATAGGTACCATATCGTATGACTTTTATTGCAATGAAACTGTCAGTGTATCATAAAAGCGTGATGTTATCCCACGCTGTCAGATTTGTACATGATGATGTAATTTAAAGATTATATTATATTGTAACTGTACAACTGTGTTGAGTTGAAAATGAGACCTAACTATGTTGAGACAGTATAAAAAGTGTACATGTAAATGCTTTTTTTTATGTTGACCTTTTTTCCTTATGCACAGAGGGGGCTGCAGCTCACAATGTGAAAAACCCCATATTAGCGGTCTAGAAGATGTATGTTCATAGTCAGTAATGTACTTTTATCTCCTAACTGGTGTAGTGCCTGTTCATCTTGATGTAACAAGAAGTTCATTTAAATATGCATAAAGGTGATTATGATCACAGATAATAATGACTATAGTGATAAAAAGAAAAAATACAATCAAATTTGCTGTGATGGTATCAATACTGGGATATTGATTTGAAAGGAAAAGAAGTTTGTTGAAAAAAATGTTCCGTCTGTGTGTGTGCGTTTGTTTTTCTGTGTAGTCCACATGATATTTTAGATGATTTTTCTTGTTTCCGTTATGAAGGTGAGACTTCATGCTAAAATCAGACAACCTAAACAGAAATATAAAGATGGGGACATTAAAAATTAATGAATTATTCAGGTGGAACCCTTTATTAATAGGTCAAAACTTCTTACTGTATAAAATGTAAAAGAAAAGTGTATTCATTTACATAAATCAAAATCTTATTTACAGTGACAAGGTAGTATAAAGATGGACATGTTTCAAACAGTAGAATGCTGTTAAGAAGTCAGTCAGTCATTTTCTATACCGCTTCTTCCATAGTGGGTCACTGGGAAGCTGGTGTCTATCTCCAGGAGTCTATGGGCGGGAGGCAGGGTACACCCTGGACAGGTCGCAAGTCCATCACAGGGCAACACACAAACAACCATGCACACACTTATTCACACACCTAAGGGCAATTTAGAGCGCCCAATCAATGTCTTTGGATGTCTTTGGACTGTGGGAGGAAGCCAGAGTACCCAGAGAGAACCCACGCATGCATGGGGAGAACATGCAAACTCCATGCAGAAAGACTGAGGTCGAACCCAGGACCTTCTTGCTGCAAGGCAACAGTGCTATCAACTGTGCCACCGTGCAGCCTGTTAAGAAGTCTGAACTTATATAAATACATAAATGAAATAAGATAAGATTTGCTTTTCATAAAATCAAAGTTGACACAATTATTAGTACCCCTAACAATCAATTTAAACAAAGGTACGGTAATTGAATGTACTTTTTCTAATCCATCAATTTCTAGAAACTTTTAATCTGTAATCCATAACTTCTTTTTCTCTGGGGAATAGATATGACATGATGCTCATTTTTAGTCACTTTTAGAGAAGCAAAGAGTGGCATCTTGGGGTCACCAAGTCTCAGTAACAACCATTAGAGGCTTGTTTATGGGTAAATGTTTATGCATTTAGCAGACGCTTTTATCCAAAGCATCTTACAATTGAGGATATAACAAGGCAGTTAGTATCAAAGCTAACATGCCATCAGCTGTTTATGATGCTAAACAAATCATTTTCTGTGCTACTGTCACAAATGTAAGCATGTGGAGTTAGCTAAACTCTACTGGAGCTTTTAACTGGAAATGCCTCTTTTAATGAAATGAAACAAAAACTGGGATTTTTGGAAGAGAAAAAATACTCCTGGTGGGTTTGGTGTCAAACAAAAAATCATTATGTGGAAAAGCACTCACTGTCCACTGTTAGGCTGTTTTCTTAGTGGATCTGTAACGCTGTGGGTCTGTTGCTGTTCCGCTGGCCATTGGAACCTCAGAGTGCATTGCAACATGACGTCTTTGAAATAAAAGGACATTTTAGAACATTTAGGTCATTTAGCACATAGGTCATTTAGTCTTTCAGCTGGATACAGATCCAAAAAGATGGCCAAATCAACACAGACATCTCAGTCCCGAGATCAAAATCCTGTAGAATACTTGTGGTGTTAGCAGAAGAAAGAGATCGGAGCAGAAGACCCAGGGCTCTGGATGATATAGAAAAATCTTGCAGAGGAATAATCAAAGTTGCCTTTTACTGTAATCTATGTTAAGGCTTTTTACACATCTTTACCAGGCATGCCAACACATGTGACCAGCACTGTAAATGTTTGTTTTGCTAGCTATAAGGCAAAATTTGATCTGGACAAATACAGATGTGAAAACTGTGCAAAAGGCAAAGCAGAAGGTGAGTGGACAACTGTAACAGTCTAGTTCTTTACCTTAAAATTAAATTTCATTTCATTTTATTTTACATTGCTTTTCAACCTCTAAATGTAGTCTGGAAAAATAACAACATTCATCTGTTTAAATAGATAACCGCAAATGGGATTTTACATTTTTTAGAAAATGCTTGTTATGTCTCTTTCATTAAGTTGTGTAAGTACGTTTAACAAGATAAATGACTATGTTGTTCAGTTATAGCTGTCTGTGTTGCTCCAACTGACGAATGTCGCAGGTTATCAGTCAACAACTCAAAAAAAGAAATGTAAGCTTAACTAGCTTAACTAGCCAGTTTGCTAGCTTAACCAGCTAGCAAACTGGTGTATATGTACTGGTTGAACAAGACATTTCATGTGGCCATGTTTGTTTTTGTTTCTCTGCCAAAAAAAAGTTAATGTTATATAAAACAAGGCCATGGGTATTTCAGTTCTACTAATCTGACCTTGACAAGAAACCCACTCCCATCATACGCAATCAGTATATTTTACTTACAACAAAAAATATATTTCAGAGGTTTGTAAAAGAACCTCAAAAGATTTAGCAGGGTTCAGATATAAAACAATACACTATAACACCTACTAGAATATACAATCATAGTCAATAAATTAGAATATGGGTTCTGACGAGGCTCATTTGTCAGATTAAAAGCACCGTTGGAAATTAACAACCATCAAGCGGGTATTAAACCAGTTCTTCATTAAATCCATGTAGCGTATTAAAAACGTATTTATTTATTGGTCTGATGTAATATTCTAATCATAAATATTGTTTTATTAGCAGAAAACAAGCAGAGCATATAAGACAATAAGACAACCTTTCTGCAGTTTACTACAAGCCATGAAGGGTACACAGTAAACATGGAGAGGAAGGTTCTCAAGTCAGATGAAACCCAACTTAAACGTTTGGCCAACTTGCAAAACACTATGTGGAAGAAACACTGTGAACACACCATCCTTACCATGAAACATAGTGATGACAGCATCATGCTGTGGGGACCTTGTTCTTCAGCAGATTCAGAAGGGCTGGTCAGAGTTGATGGGAGATGGATGGAGCTAAATACAGGGTATTCCTGGAAGAAGACTTGTTTCTAAAAAAATACTTCAGACTGGAAAATTCACTTTACTGGCAGCACACATAACCAGGGCTTTGAAGAAATGGTTTAGATCACATTATATTCATGAATTAGAGCTAAAACTTGAGAATCGCTTGCAACACTTAAAAACCAATGTTCACAAACTCTATATTCATTTGAGTGACCCTATGCTATTTTTTATAAAAGAATGAATAAAAATCTCCTCAGATAATTTCATATTAAAAGAGTTAAAGAACATTTGTTTCTTTTTTTCTTACAGTTCACAATTTGACTAATGTTTATCTGCCACATGAAGACAATTAAATACATTGAGAATTGTGGTTGTAGTGTGAAACAAATCTAGAAATATTTCAAGGATTTTGAATGCTTTTGCAAGCCACTGTAGATCATTTAAAAAGTAGCTTTAAATTGCGACTGGCCTTGAAGGAAGAAAGTTGCCTGGATTTTAAGGCAGCCCCTAAATTTACACCTTCCAAAAATTCTTAGGAAATTCCTGGATTTATTTTATTAGTTTGAATTTCAACTTATGTGCCAAACTAACCTGTATTGTAGACCTGTTACAACTTCAATTAAAGCCCTGGTGTCTATAAAAATCAAAATCTTTCCTTGACTGGTAATAATCTTAACAGGTAAGGTGTATACACTGAATTACAGGGGTTGGACAATGAAACTGAAACACCTGTCATTTTAGTGTTGGAGGTTTCATGGCTAAATTGGACCAGCCTGATAGCCAGTCTTCATTGATTGCACATTGCACCAGTAAGAGCAGAGTGTGAAGGTTCAATTAGCAGGGTAAGAGCACAGTTTTGCTCAAAATATTGAAATGCACACAACATTATGGGTGACCTACCAGAGTTCAAAAGAGAACAAATTGTTGGTGTACGGCTTGCTGGCGTATCTGTGACCAAGACAGCAAGTCTTTGTGATGTATCAAGAGCCACGGTATCCAGGGTAATGTCAGCATACCACCAAGAAGGACGAACCACATCCAACAGGATTAACTGCGGACGCAAGAGGAAGCTGTCTGAAAGGGATGTTCGGGTGCTAACTCGGATTGTATCCAAAAAACATAAAACCACGGCTGCCCAAATCACGGCAGAATTAAATGTGCATCTCAACTCTCCTGTTTCCACCAGAACTGTCCGTCGGGAGCTCCACAGGGTCAATATACACGACCGGGCTGCTATAGCCAAACCTTTAATCACTCATGCCAATGCCAAACGTCGG
This sequence comes from Crenichthys baileyi, assembly GCA_036173005.1. Lineage (NCBI taxonomy): Eukaryota > Metazoa > Chordata > Actinopteri > Cyprinodontiformes > Goodeidae > Crenichthys > Crenichthys baileyi. The sequence goes on from JAHHUM010001276.1 coordinate 152,967, forward strand.
GTTCAATGGTGCAAGGAACGCAAATCTTGGGCTGTGGACAATGTGAAACATGTATTGTTCTCTGATGAGTCCACCTTTACTGTTTTTCCCCACATCCGGGAGAGTTACGGTGTGGAGAAGCCCAAAGAAGTGTACCACCCAGACTGTTGCATGCCCAGAGTGAAGCATGGGGGTGGATCAGTGATGGTTTGGGCTGCCATATCATGGCATTCCCTTGGCCCAATACTTGTGCTAGATGGGCGCGTCACTGCCAAGGACTACCGAACCATTCTTGAAGACCATGTGCATCCAGTGGTTCAAACATTGTATCCTGAAGGCGGTGTCGTGTATCAGGATGACAATGCACCAATACACACAGCAAGACTGGAGAAAGATTGGTTTGATGAACATGAAAGTGAAGTTGAACATCTCCCATGGCCTGCAGAGTCACCAGATCTAAATATTATTGAACCACTTTGGGGTGTTTTGGAGGAGCGAGTCAGGAAACGTTTTCCTCCACCAGTATCACGTAGTGACCTGGCCACTATCCTGCAAGAAGAATGGCTTAAAATCCCTCTGACCACTGTGCAGGACTTGCATATGTCATTCCTGAGATGAATTGACGCTGTATTGGCCGCAAAAGGGGGCCCTACATCATACTAATAAATTATTGTGGTCTAAAACCAGGTGTTTCAGTTTCATTGTCCAACCTCTGTATATAACCTTAAAAACACTTTTATGTCTTTTTCTAAAGCTTAAAAATTTTGATTTAAATTGCTTTGAAAGAAATACCAGTTTAAAGCAGGAGTCCATTTTTTGGTCATCAACTCCATAAAAAAAGAAAACACAGGACAAAGCATATAATTTATTTTCGTGATAATTTAATCGTAGAAACATTCATCAAACATATAAGAAATGATCTTTCACTTGTTTGCACTTCCTTACTTGCATACATGTGCTGCTGTGTGATTCATCTTGCTTGCTCTGGCCAGAGGAAACTACAGCGATGTTACACAGAAAACAACACACTTAGTACTTGATAAACTGACATTTGAAAGAAGAAACACATATCGTATGAGTTGTTGGAAGGAAATGCTTCAACGGAGCTGTATTTCTGTATTAGCTGGTATTGTTATATCATGGTTCAGCACCTCAGTGACTTACACTTTCATTAACTAAAAGGCAACCTTTCCGATGAGGTGGTCTATCACACTGACCGTCAATGATATAATCACAGAGATCATAACCTTTCTCTGACTTTGCAGTCAATTGGATGGAAAATAACATGCCCTTTGTGAGGGTTATATTACTCAGTGCATAGATTAGTCAGTTTGTAAAAGAACATAAAGAAGTCGTGAGACTGTCCAAAGGACTTGTTTTTAATTCATCTGTGAAATTATCAGTTCTAGAGATGCACCAATCAGGCTATTCCTCACAAATGCCAATTTCCAGTTTCATTGTTGGTCCGACCTGCTGATTGCGATCTTGTCTTATCTGATTTTTATTCTATGAACTATGACACTTAAAATAATAAAAATTATTTATTAGAGGGAAGTGGTTTTAGACCTAAAGGATCTTAATTTTTGCATCAAAGTATGCATCCCTCACCTTTAGATGAGTTTTATTAAAACCCCAAAAATGCACTAAACTACAAGCTGATGGTTGTTGTATACAGGAAATAGACTGTTTCCTATCTTGCCATGCATTCAGGGGTGTTGAAAAATGTGTTTTTTACATGGGTCTAAAAAGGAAGATTTTGTGCAACATCTTTGAAGCATGTTTTGCTTCTGATGCGCTCCCATTTTGAATGGTGCATGTCTATTGGGATCAAGAGATCACTCCCTGTCTGGGTATTAACCTTCACTGCTCCATGAGAGCCTACAAGTAGTTAGATAAATATTAGCAGAATTAATCAGAAAGTAGCATAAGCCGTCAGTTTCAAACATCCCAAGTAAATCTTCATCCGTGCAGACAGCACAGTGTAGGGTGAGACTAACTAATACTACTGGGTCATTGCAGCAATACTTTAGTCAACTATGCAGCAGTAGTGCACGTGTGGTATGCAGTACATGGTGGGTGAGAGCTGCTTATGCAACAGAATTATTCACCATGTCAAAAGATCCACGGCCAGCTGGGTAATCTGGTGATCAAACTCTATATGATATAGAATCAAATGTGTATCCCAGAGCATACTTTTCCATACTGCAAACAGGACTTCCTACACCATGGAAGCAGAAGGCATAGAGTATAACGTGGTATTTTGGTTTTGATGCATTTAACGATTAGAGGAAAAGAAATCAGATTTTTTCAATATTTGAAATGGCCATAGACCGATCAGAGCCAATCAATAGAAGATTGGTCAATTCCAATCTCTGGCCAATTTATTGGTGCATCTCTAATTAGTTCAGTACATGTTAATACATAACTTCCAAAACATATAGACAAAAACAGGACAAAAAAAAAGAACAATTAAAACTGCCAGTTTAGTTCAAACATAATCCAGATTCCTTGGGTAAATTAAAACATTGCCAAAGTTATAATTCTTAGCTACATTCATGAAAGACATTCAACCTAAATGTTAAATGTAAAAAAGTTTAATACAGACTGAATTAAACCTTTTCATTTTGTATAATGCGGCATTATGTCTTTAATGTTTATACAGCTCGAGTTTTGAGTCTCACAGCATGATGTGAACTAATCCTTTTAATGTTTCTTTTAAATAATCATGCTCCCATTTGTAAAGCACAACCAGATACTTAGTCTGGAAACTCTAGAAACGTTAGAAACATCGACTTCAGAGAAGACTTTGCAATAGCATATTTCATACCAGCTTCTTGACTTCATTGTGTATTCAGGGCCAATTTAAAACTTGGTGGACCATTCTGGAGAAAATGAAATGAGAGCTTGCAAACCTTTAAATTAAACCCAATACCAACTCTCACAATAATTAGATAAGCATCAGAAAATGTAATAGAATGATATACAATTTGATACAAGTAGGTAACAGCAATGATTCTATGGAGTATGAGGAGTAAACTTGATTTAGCAAATCAATTTTCCCAAATCTATACTTTTCTAATTAGTAATGACAGCCTATCTGACAAATTAAAAATCTGTTTAGCTTTTTAAACTCCAGGCAGCGTGACAGGATAGAAAAAAATGTCAATGTTCCAATAGTCATGTGGTAAAAATATTACACTCACTGACATCTAAAACCCCAAAACTGCATTTCAGGGTAACCTTTACAATTAGCATTAGTGCTATATAGGCCAGCGGGTCCAAAATTCAATTCAACAAACTAAAAAGGAGCAGAAACTGTAGAATCAGTTGGCAAAATTAATGGCTTTAACTCTTTAAGTCTCTTTTCAGGTTGCACAATGCACACACATCTTCACAAACAAAGCTCTCAAACACCCACTACTTTCACCTCTGTCCATGTGCACCCGTGTCAACAAAAAAAAAAGAAATCTTAAAAGTAAAGTAAAAGACTTGTCACTCAAGACTCGTAGCACTCATATTTTTTAACTTAGCATTCACACGTGCATACAGTGGGATGTTGGTTCAGCTGCACATCAGGAGCGTTGGCCTCTGGCTGTTTTAAGTGTAATTGGACTTTGCATAAAGTGTTTTGACCTCCACACTCCAGGGTAAAGCCTCCTAGTTTATTGGTGTGAGATAATCCAGAGGTACAACTTAGTGCTGCCAAACAGTGATAAATCCCATGATTAGGAATGCCCAAAAGGAGAGGGCTCCTGTATCTGTAAGAGAGGGGAATAATTTAAAAAAAAAACATTAATCAGAGGTGCAAAATCAGAGAGACAGAAAGCAAACGCAACAGATATTCTGATAAGAATATTTATTTCCTGGGCTAAAAGGCTGACCTTAAAGTTACAGCAATTAGTCAACTAGACGAGCTTGATTAATATGAGTTTTAGACAAAAACAAACAATTGAAATCTTGACATTCTGAAGGCACCCACATAGTCAGGCATGATGTCCGTTTACTGTGAGCTGCGTGGAGTCCGCACGCACTGTCTGCAGACATTTAAAATGTCATAGTCGAGCGTACTAATTTCCTACATTTCCCACACTTTCTGCCACGGCGTCATCAGACGAGGAGAAGGAGCTAATTTGCCTTGTAGCTTTGGGGAAAGAAAAGATGGTGGTATATAAGCCTGTTAAACCAGACTTGGGAGGAGAATACAATACACTGGTGAAGGACATGAAGACGATGGACAGCAAGAAACACTTTAGATACTTCCAAATGGATAGTATCAAGTTTGATGAGCTAGCTGGGCGCCTAGCCCCGTTTCTTCTCCACCAGGGCACCCTCGCACACCTGTCAGTGTCCTTGTGACTGGTTGGTCGCAGCAGTGTGTTGCACCCAGCTATCGCCTGGGCACATCAACTGTGTGACAAATAATGATAGAGGTGAGTCTTGGAATAAACTGATTCATAATTTTGGCCTAATTATGTTCTGTTCAATGCTTGTTCTCACAAATAAATCAGTTGGATGCACAGATTTCTCCCCGCCGAGCTGTTTATTGTGTGACACCGCCTCGAGAACGTGCGAACGTCCACGAAGTCAAGTATGCCCGACTCTGTGGGAGCCTTTAGACTTTGGCTACTTTGATTTTTTTACTCACGCACCACAAATTCAAGCCCTAAATACCAAGGATGTTTTAGCAGATCTTTTACTGAACAATGTGAATGGGTGAAGCTGACTGAAGCTGCCACATGGCTTTCAAATGTGAAGTACTTCCAGTATAACCACAAGAATCCAAAGACTCTTTGACCTTTTCTTGTGATTCTCTGCATGTATTCAGTTTCTTTTTTCTTCCATATTTGCAGCATTGTTTCCTGTATTCCAATACTCAGCTTAGGCACAATGATTGACACCTCTGACAAAGCAGTGCAAAAAGCCTTAAAATCAAAATCCTTTTTGCTGCTGTAGCATTGTCTCAAACTGATAAAAGATATGAAAATGCCGACCTTTAATTTCAGTTTTTTAATTTTGAGAGGAAAAAATGTGACATCCCCAGTGGCACAATTTTTGCTACCCCTGCTGTCAATGCTATGTAAAACCACGTTTTGACAATAGAACAGTACTTAGGCTGGTTTCACACAGGAAGTGGTGTCCACATAGAGTTGGCCGGGCATTGAAAGAGAAAAGAAAAACTTCCAAAGCTCGCTGCTAGCGAACTGCAGCAAAGAGCGGCATCTTTGGGTCATCAAGTCTCCAACCGTTATGTGCCATCTACATGCTAGAGCCGCACAATATATAAAACTGAAAGATCACTGCGTGCAAGAATTGCAATCGCAAAGGATTGCTGGGATGCTAAACTTGGCAGGGAAATTTCACCATTCATGCAAATTCTGCATGTCAATAATTTATTTGGCCTGTTGGATAGACTTTTACAAAGAGTGGTGAAAACGTTGGAATGAAGGAAAAGTAAAAAAGGAGTTAGAAAATGTGGGTTTGCTGTAACTGATATAGCCATCTAAACAGCATCATAATTACATATTTTTCTGCTATTGTGCTGCCCATTTATACAAAACATAATCTGGTAAACTATACAAATATCCTAAAAATGGGTATTCACAGGTTATTTGAACAGGATAACTGTTTTGGCCGTTGGCCTGCAATCGCAGTCTTAATCATGCAGATTCAAATGTGGCAGCAAACCGGTGGGATTGGCTGATTCGCACTCTGGGGCCGCCTCCTTCCTGAAAATCTCCTATTGGACCGGCCTTGGAAAGCTGGACCAGTCACGTCTTCCGATCGACCACCTCTTCCTTTAGGAAGCTCTGAGGGACTCATTCAGTGGGGCAGCTTGCCCCACTGCTTGCCCCCTTGTGCCTCCTGTTTGCTTTGTGAACTTAGTGTTTTGTGAGTTGGCTGTGTATCTCTGTAGCTTGTGGAGCGTTTATTTTAAGACTTTTTTTATGAACCTGGTATTGGGTTTGAACTATATGGTGTTTTTCTCTGTATGGCTCTGATGGTTTGGTTTAGAGAGGCTTTCTTTTGGTTTTGTCTATTGCAGGTTTAGACCAGCCCCAGCCCGGAGAACCTTGACCTGTGATGAAACGTATGTTTGTCTTGGCTAACAACTCTTGTAATGTTGTGTCTTTATGTTCAGAACCATGTAAATAAACCCTTTCAACCTGAACTTCCCCCCCTAGACACTAGTTTTATGTTACCCTTTTCTTCAGTGCCAACAGTCGGTGTAACAATAACAATCCAAACATATGACCTAATCATCACAGGAATGATTCAACCTTCTTTTAAAGGGCCATCTTTTAAAGTCCCCAGAGATCCTCATATAGAAAAGCTGAGAGGTGGGTGGAAGAGAAGTCAGCACAATAGTGGCACCAGGACTGAATGATCAAGAGAGACTGTGCAAAGAGAGTTGGTCAAAGATCCCTCTGTGTGTATGCTTCAACCTTGTGAAATGTTACAGGAGAGGATGAGTGCTGTCCTTTTGGCCAAAGGGGGTTGTACAACTTATTGACAGAGGCCATACAAACTATTGTGCCACCAGTGCTACAGAGTGAGATTATACTATTTCAATAAAAGCTGAATTTCTTTTAAGGCTTTTTACCAGGGGTGTTGATAAATATGTTGTATGAAACTGGCCAGTTTGCAAGCAGTTTCAAAGAATACCATGATTCAGTTTTAAATTGAGTAGTATGGAGAATCTTCATTCCCAAATGTCTTACCTGGTTACACGGCACTACTGATAGACTGCTTTGTAGGTGATTTGCTACTATATCCACAGAGCTGTGTGAAAGTCCATTCTGGCCTTGCTGCAGCTGGTGTGGGCTTCCCTGCAAATATTCCTCTGTGACACTACTGCTGCTGTCACTGTGGACGTGGTTGTTGTTACTGCTGGGGCACTTGCTCTTCTGTGGCGAGGCAAAGGGGTTGTAGTCTCCTTCCAGGCTACGGTGGGGCTGGGTGTTAAACTCCGCTTGGAAAGAAGAAAGCTGCTGCGTGACTCCGAGGAGGCCTCCGATCTCTACACTCAGGATCACCCAAATTACATCTGATGACACAAAGGAACGGGTCACTTCCACAAATCTAACACTTTCTTAATTATATATACTATAAATTATATTACAAAACATCTAAAATTGGCATCAGAGAAGCCTTGACTTTCCTTCTGTTGGGACATTATTTAGTAAAATGCTTTGGTCCTAATTTACTTTCTAAGGACTATCTGGAGGGTTATCAGCCGTTTTAACAGTTTTACTGCAACAAATGCACAATTAATTATATTACACTTTATCTTCATTAGGAACTGCTGCCTTCCACAAGCTACATGTTATGATTGGTTACACAACATTTCCAAGGTACTCATTACAATATCAGTGAGACAATAGGAAAGATGGGTATCATGTCCCAAAAAATGTTGAAACAACTTCAGTTGTTTAGGTCAGGCTGTTTGATTTAGAAAGATCGTATCTAACTAGCAGTTCAGATTGCTCTTACCCCTAACTTCATGTAGAAGAAATCCAAAAAAATCTTTTTCAATTTGCAACGTCTGGGATTAAATACAATTTCTCATCCTCAGGGATGCAGTTCACTGAATTTCAAAAACAAATGAGCTTATGATCTGTTAGCAGTGCACTATTTAAGGGTTTATATGTCTACTAGGTAATCCAATTATTCTTTATGTAAAGATTCAATTTCTCACTTTCCAGTTCTCCAACATTTAAGTTCATATTAAATTATAAAATACTGAAATCCACCAAAACATTATAGCAGATGTGCAGAGTGGGCAGCCCTTAAGTATGAAACCTGCAAAATCCAGACAGTGCAAGGAAGGAAGGATGGAATGAACAGAGGAACCATGGCCTTGGACTTAGAGGAGCTGATCTTCATCCCAGCCGTTTCACACTCGGCTGCGACCGGCCCCAGCGCATGCTGTAGGTCTTGGCTAGAGGGGGCCAGCAGGACCACGTCATTTGCAAAAAGAAGAGACAAAATCCACTGGTCCCCAAACCAGACCCCCTGCAGCCCTTGGCTGCACCTAGAAATCCTGCCCATAAAAGTTACGAACAGGACCAGTGACAAAGGGGAGCCCTGCCGGAGTCCAACATGCACCGGGAACAGGTCCCAGGTGCCGGCCATGCGGACCAAACTCCTGCTCCGCTCATACAGAGACCAAATGGCCCCTTATAAAGGGCCCCTGACTCCGTACTCCTGAAGCACCTCCCACAGGGCACCACAAGGGACACAGTCGAATGCCTTCTCCAGGTCCACAAAACACATGTGAACCAGTTCGGCAACTCCCATGAGCCCTCGAGTACCCTGTAGAGGGTATAGAGCTGGTCCAGTGTTCCACGACCGGGACGAAAACCACACTGCTCCTCCTGAAACCGAGGTTCAACTATCAGCCGGACTCTCCTCCACAATACCCTGGCGTAGGCCTTACCAGGGAGGCTGAGGAGTGTGATCCCCTCTAGTCGGAACACACCCTCTGGTCACCCTTCTTAGAAAGGGAGACCACCACCCGGGTCTGCCAGTCCAGAGGCACTGTCCCCGACCGCCACGCAATGTTGAAGAGGCGTGTCAACCATGACAGCCCCACAACATCCAGAGACTTGAGGTACTCGGGGCGGATCTCATCCACCCCTGAAGCCTTGCCACCGTGGAGCTTTTTAACCAACTCGGTGACTTCAGCCTGGGAAGATACTGCATCCCACCAGGGAACCAGTATCTTTCCAGTATCTTTGAATTTTCAAATCATTTTATGCTCCCTTACTTTGTTCTAAAAACATTAAAAAGCAATCAAATGATTACAGGTGAGTTTCAATGGCGCTTTTGATTGAAACAGCCTACATAAGTAAACTCAGAAAAACCTTTTTAAATATTTCCAAAAAAACGACTCAGGTGAGTTTTAAATGTATTAATGCGAAGACAATATTATTGTTCTGGTGACTAAATTTATTTGTGATTCTATAGGAGTTTCAGTGGAGCTGCTGGTATCCTGGTTTCTTGCTCGGCTGACTGTGTGACGTGACTTCACGTTACATTTGCATGAAGTGCGGGTTTTTAAAATCTGATTACCCAGAATCAATTTCCCTGCCAGGTAGGAACACAGCTAAAGCTGTTAACTTTGGATTGTATCAGTCAGGGAACGTGTTGATGTCAGATCTGAACAACGCTTTAATAACTCTCTTTTATTAAGACAGAGCAATCACAAAAAGGACATCAAATCTCTCCTGTTATAATGCTGTTTTCTACTCCATTTTAATTTTCCTTTCTGTACACCTTTACTATGTATAAGCAGTGAGACTGTTGGAATAATTAGTTTCCCCCAATGTTGCCGCTATCAGAGTCATCATTACAAACTGCTTGTTGTAGCTGCGATCCACAACAAGCAGTAAGCGACTGCTGCAGTGTAAGTGTACTGCCCTTACCTCCATAGTAAAGTCCCGTAGCTGTGCACATTCTCCACTGACCCTGGTACATGCCAGGAGAGACGGGGCTGTGCATCTGCACGCTGACATCAGTCATTTCCTGGGGATCTAGAGAGCGCACCATTACCATGTTCACATGACCAAACTGATCTCCTCCCACATACTTCAGAGAAACCCCAGGAGGCCATGACTCTGCACCTGAAAGACAAGCAAACAAACGAGCTGGTGATGTGACACGGGACTGTAATTTTGACTTATATCATATAGAATCAGCTTTTTCTTTTAATATAAAAAAAAATTTTCCCCCAGATTTTCCATTTCAAGATTCCATACTTTTCCAGATTCAAATGTCTAGACAGTTTCACTAACATTTTACACATTTCAGGACAAAACATTCACCTAATTGGGTTTTGATATCTGTATGTTTCACAAATGATAAAACAACACAATAAAAATTCTGGCTTCCAATTCAACAAACTTAGATCTGCTCTATTTGATATCGTGCATTCACACCAGGAAAGTCCTTTGGTCCGCTTGTTTGGGCCGGACCAAAAGCAAACTTTATTTTTATCATTTTGTGAGGTTTGTTTTCACATTGTACTTTTTGCAAGTGAACTATTACTTGTAAACAAAGCCATGCGGGTGAAGATCATTGTTCCCATTGGACAGAAATGATGGGGGCGGGACAGAGCACAGACTCAGAAATGTAGGAAAACAGCTGTAGACGTGCTGCATGCAGCACCTCTGTTCTTCATATTTGTGCCGTTATTACAGCTGCAATATTATTGTGAGGGTAAAGAGCAGCTCATTCAACACAGACTTTGAGACGTTCCATTTATAACTTTGGAACCCCGTAAGAAAATGTGCTGAACGCCGACGTTCTCTACGTGCCCTGTCCCACAACAAGCCAGTAGCGTTGCTAAGCAACACACAGCTTATCAGGTATGATTACCTTACAACACACACCTTTGCTACCGGCTACGGTGGCTTTTTATGTCCAAAGAGACGTACGCTTTTTGTAGTTGGTTCGGATCGGGGCCAGTTTGTATTCAGACCATAAGCGAACCGCACCAGAGTCCGTTTGGAAGCGGACCGAGACCACCTCAAAACGTGGGTCTCGGTCCGGGGGGAAACGAACTCTGGTCCGTTTAAAGCGGACCAAAAGTGGCAAGTGTGAATACACCCTAATAATAATTAGGTGTATAACATCAGATTTGAATTTGAGGCTGCATAACATAACATCGCAATATCATTGTGTGCAATATTCATTTAGCATAGGCCTGTTTGGAGTGCAGTAATAGTTGGCTGATATATTTCAAGTGTTATGAACATCCATTTTAAATGCTAATGTAATATTTAGCCAATTGGACAGAGTCTCACGGCAGCAGATGCTCACACCGGACACAAATGACATTGGCCAAAATGCTAGAGGTCACAGAGTGATAGAAGCACAGATGAGAAGAGAGCAAGGATGAAAACAGGAATATATTGCAACAGAAATTGCCAAGTCACTATTTAACCAAAATTATCACCATCGCAAGATTTTCAAATATCGTGCAGCCATATTTTGATTATGTTACAATACAGTTCTGTGTTTTTGTTGGCCTGTCCTGTTATCTCAAAGAAGGTATTGCTGCAAAATGACCTGATGCCATTGGCTGGGCTTCCTTTTATTGAAATACTATAACCCAGATAGGATGTAATGAAATTTAAATCTGCATGTATGATTGGCCGGTACTGTATTGCTATAATTATATATACTTAGAAATGCATTGTAGCAGTTTATATTTATACTTTCTAAGAGGGTCTGGAGGCTGAGGAAGCTGTCCAATACTATTTTTAAAATATCTGAATGAATGTGCATTCATCTGTTTTTTACCTTTCAAAAGTTAATGAACAGAATAAAGCCTGTAAATAAAACATTTTTTACATAAAGACATTTTCCTTTTTCTGAACTTGTCTGGACAAGTCCAATTCTAAATGCAAAATACATATTTTTCCCAGACTTTTAAAAATGGAAAGAAAGCCTGAGAAAAACTGTCAGCGCTGTCTTACCGGTGTTCTGTATCCTCCAAGTCTTTGTGAATGGTGTGTCAGGTGGAACAGATTCACCCTCGCCGATTGTCACATCCTTCACAAAGGACATGCAAGGTGCAGTGAAGTTGGGGCTTTCAAAGTCATAGTAAGCTCCTATGGCAGCCTGCAAGTTCCTAGAATACAAAAGAAATTCAGGAAATCAGTACAGATTCCTGCACTACAAAAAATATAGGTCTGTGATAATTTTAGCAGCAGTTTACACAGAATCAAGACATTTAAGTTAAATAAGAGTGACCTTCTACAGATTTACAACTGGTCTAAACTTTGACCGGGCCATTCTTATACTTGAATGTGTCTCGATTTAAATCATTCCATTCTAGTTCTGGCTCAAAGGTTAGGGTTATCGTCCTGCTTATAGCCTCTAAAACAAGCTGATAGGGTTAGGATCTGTTGGAGGCTATAGAGTTTTTTTCCCCTGCTGTAGAAATGTGTCCCCAGAGCATGATGCTACCACAACCATATTTCACCATGGAAATGGTGTGTTCAGGGTGATGTGCAGTGTTTGTTATTAAATGGTTACCTTTGATTTAATTTAGTGTTATCTGAGTTCAAATGCATGCTACAATTATCTGATTATTTTTGTGACAATTTCAGGAAACCATGTACAGTTTTCAAAAAACTTAAAGTTCAAGAGGTATGAAGACTTTTGCGAAGTACTTGAAACTAGTATTTTATTTCCCAGTGACTCTCTCGTTTTCCCACCATAGCACTGCCTAAGGCACTGTTAAAATTAGAAAACAAACCACCGGAAGGCAAATTAATGCAAACAGCAAACTTCCCTGATGCTCTCAATGAAAAAATCAATATTTAAACTCTCCCCATGCTGAATGAGTTCACATTTTACCCGGACTATCCACCGTTGAAGGCGCTCCAAGCAGATAGTGAGCGCTTGTAAATTATGTAATGAAGCGATTTCTGGGCTGGCATTTGCAATAGATATCCCCTAATGTTATGTTACTTTAAAGATGTCCTACAAAATGTCAGGATGGCTATGACTAAATTCGCAACACACAACAAAACAACGTAATGCAAGCCGTACTTTTAACAGATATGCAAATACTGCCACCAGCTCCGTCCCTGACAGGCAATCAAACGTCACACACACACTGACTCAGCTAGTTACGTTACTACTACGTCCTTAACTGTGCCTGGTAATACGTCCAAACGATTATGTTCCTTGTCAAGTAGAGAAAATTAGTTTTAATGTTTTTATTTTTCGTTTCCTTTTTTAGATTAGTAACATTTGTGCAGCGAGAAATGCGGTGCAGAAAGCTAGCTACATGTCTATCTTTTTTCCGCAACATCCAGCACAAAGCAGGCCGGAAACGAATCCCCGGACTCACCAGTTGGTCATGTCCAAAAAGAAGGCGCATCCGGCGGGATTCAGTTGAAACCCAAGCAGCCTCTGAAATTCCGATATTAAAATATCTTTGTCTGTTGTGCCCATGCAGCTGAATTTCTGCATGAGCTCCTGGTCCAGGTCCAGGTCCAGGTCCATGCCCTCCATGTCCGAAAAGCCCGGGGCAGAGACAGTGGGCTGCGCTACTAATTTACACCGAGGCCTCGACTTGTCATAACAAACTCCAAAGCAGGGCCGAGTGCGCATGTCACATGACTGCACCCTGTGAGTGAGCGAATACAGAAAAAAGAAGAAAAAACGAAAGAGCGCTATTTCACATTATTGACTATTTTGAAAAACTGTAGTAACTTGTATGACTATTAATCCTTTCAGTAACTGCTGTACGTTTATGAATTCTTAAATAATTACTAAAATAAGGGTGTACGTCACAGTTACTTTGATAAATTCCGAACTTTTGTGATGTGCGTATTGATTCAAATGATTTTAATTTTTTTTAATCAGTAAGTTTCACATTAAACTATGGGGGCTATTAAAAACTGGTTTATCCAGGAAACTAATGAAGTTAGTCCAACATATGGGCCATTAAATAAATTGCAGGAGCACTCATAATACATTTAGTCATTTTATAGGTGAAACATGCGTTTTGGAAATCAAATAAATCCCTAAATGATGATCCTTTATTAACTGATCCTGTTTAATATAAAGATTTATTGAGAATCTGTATTTAGGGGTTTTTCAACAGAAAAAAACAGGCTTAAAATATATCACTCTCTGTGTAATGAGCTATATAATGTGTGTTTGAATTGAATAGGTTACGTAATTTAACGTTTGGAGGAAATTTTAACTTACTGCTATTCAGATGTAGGTAGGATTTTATTTCTAACGTCGTTAAATACAGTATTTTATGAATGGTAAATGCATCTACAATTAACATCCAGCAGATGGCAGCATTGTGTCGTAGCTGCTGTGGAGTTTTTTTTTCTCCATCTCTTGAGCTCCGTGTACGCTTAAGACTGGGGTTTAGCTGCTGCTGTCCGGTGTTTAGCGAAGAGGTAACAGCCGCTAAAAAGATGGACAGTATGGAGTTAACTGACAGCTAGTGTATGCCTGTGTAGACAGACAAGCCACCGACGTTGTTCGTCAAGATACCAGCAGCAGAAATGGCGGGGATTATTAAAAAGCAGATCCTGAAACATTTGTCAAGGTAAGTGTTTTTTTTTTGTTAGCCAGTTAGCCCATCTGGGTGATGGATGGTTGTAACGTTCCTGGTGTTGTGCTTCTATTATACCAAACGTTTTTCACGTAGCTAGGCTAGCTACTTTTCAGCTCACAAACACATTTAATCAACAACAGTGTTAAAAATAACAGTGGGACGACATAACGGGGTCACGCAGCAGAGGCGCCTCAAGCTGCACAAGAGCAGCACTTTCCCATACATACCTGTTTATTCCCGTCAGCGTTAACTTGATATGTTTTATGTATTGACCTTTAAGTTCCCAACCCCAACATATCTAAAATGGATTTATCTCAGATTATAATCTATCGACCTATCTGTAGGACATGCCAGTTACACTAGGAATTAATTTGTTTCCAAATCTGTTTATGCAATTGTAAATAGAGTTTCTTGGTTGATATTTTGCCAGAATCTGACATTTATGCCAAAGAAACAGGTGTGTCTGGGCACTGATTTACACCAGTTTTCATTTTGTAGCTCCTGTGCCAGATAAGATTGAATCTGATTAGCCACCAGTCTTCAGGCTGTACTCCAGTGCAGTGTTTCCCCAACCCTGGTCCTCCCTGTAGTCACATACAGACAGAACCCTTTTTAAAGGGTAATTTGGCTCTTCATCCAGGGTGTCTCTGTGTTATGGGGCAGCATCACCACTCAGGAAAAAGAAGCTTTCAGTTGCACTCCAAATTAGTTCTCTGGTGCTTATTTGCATGCCCAAATAAGCATGCAAATAAGGATAACAGCTTCGTCTTATGCATACACACTAAAAGTAGAAAATTGCCAATTTATTCAACATGGTTGCTTAATGATTCTTAAGGAAATGCAATAAAGAATGGGGAAAAATAGTTGTATTTCCATACTTCATTCTCTACTCCACAATCTAAAAGTCAGATTTATCAATTCTGTAGTTTTTTGTTTGTTTTTTTTGCAGTTTTTTTTGTTGTTGCAGTTTTTATATTTTATGTCTGATCACTGTAGAGGTATGTGCTATGAATTCATACTGAATTTTTATATTTCTAAACAAGACAGATTTTGAAATATAAGAGATGTATGAGACCCAGACACACCTGATTCATAGGAATGAATAACCTCACCAGCTTATCTTCAAGCCCTGCTGAAGCCTGCTTATTACATGTAAGTGAAAATCAGGTGTGGGTCAAGAAGGGAGCAATGAAAACACACAGTCCAGTTTAGAACAAGGACCAGGGTTTTTTAAAAAAAAAAATCTCCTCTAGTGATCTTTGGCGTTCTGGACCAGATTTTCTCCCCTCCTGACTTTATTTAATTTGTTCTGTATCTAAAGCTGACTCTCAGGAAGATAGTCTTACTGTGGTTTGAAAGGGTTCAGTTTTGCGGTCTAGTTTTTGCATATTTTACCAGGCTGTTTGGCACAGTCGATGGCAATTAATTCATTACTGTGATTTTTCATTTTTAGGTAAAAGGCAACAGTTGAGGCAGGGCAACGGCTTTTGTATTTGACTGTTTTTCCCCTCTAGCCTGTTGCGTCAGTAGGTGTTGGGTTTAACCAGATTCTTCCTCTGTAAAGGATAAAGAACTTGCATATTGGAAGGTAGAAAAAACTACCACATTTATGTTTTGGACCTTTTTTTTTTTTGGATCTGCAAAATAAAATGTACCCATTTTTTTAAAAAAGATAAATGAAATGTTAAATGCTCTGTTTAGCCTTTCTGGTCTACATGCAGTTCATTTTGACAGTAAGGACCTTACCCTGCGACTGTTTTTGCTGTAAAAATACAGTGAGTCTAATACTAACAAAAGCACATTTCTTCAGTCACTTATTTGATTGTTTTTATGTTTCTTTAGCTATTTCTGTTAAACTTTTATGAGCTGTTTTGTTCTTAGTTTAATTAAACCGCCGCTCTTTTTAGCCAATTGTGCACAAAGACTCCTTCGTCCGTTCTGACTTCCTGAATGTTTGCAGTCATTATTCCTTACTAATCTTGGCTACTAGCAGTCATTACTTAATCAATAAATAATAGCCTCATTATGATCTTTGTTTTAATGTGAGTTCTAAAACGCAGACTGCTAATTCAAGTGCTTCTGTTGTACAAAAAACTGCAAAAGAAGGGATTGAAATGCACATTATTATGCCAGTTCATGTCAGCGTTTAGGGCTTGTGAAACTTCATTATCTCTTGGATTGTGCTATGTAAATTAAATGGAGGGTTTGTATGCAATAGTTCTTCTCTATACTAACAATAGCTGGTGGTTTATTGCTCCACACGTAAGGGAAACTTAAGCTTTGAGTTACTTAGGATTATCTGGAGTAATGTTGTGTGAGGGCCGGGAACCACGTGTTCAGTCCAGAAACTGACAGAACATGAGTCTTGCAGTTTAAACTGTAAGGTACACATCATAGCTCAGTTAAGGGCTCTGTATTTCCTGCTGTCTCTTTGTTGATATCTAGAATTTAATAGATATTTGTGACAGCTTTTTATAGTGGTGTGTTTTACAATAGCTTGGAAAAGTATTCTTGCCACTTTAATTTCTGTACATGTTGTGCTTTGACCTCAAACTTCAGCGTATTCAGTGTCTTTGGTTTTAATGTGATTGACCGGGTGTGTCTAAAATCAGTCCACAAAGGCAGGTAACATGCATGTTTCAGGTCTTTCTCTGATTTAACACACTGATGACATGTTGAGGGGTTCATTCAGCTGTTTGAATGAGCAGTGTTTGAGGGGGTATACATCTAAAACCTGCAGGACGTTGACCCTCGAGGACTGGAGTGGACGCCCTTGTGATAAACCAACTTAAAATAGTGCATACTTATGAAGTAGAAGCAAAATGATAAATAGGTTTTTGGAGTGTTTAACAAAAATAAAATCCGAGAAGTGTTTTGTGCGGACTTATTCAGCCCTGCTGAGTCAACACTTTGTAAAACCATGGTTTGCTGCAATGAGACCTGTAAGTATCCCAGCTTTGCACATAGAGCCTGAAAGGCTTGCTGACTTTTCTTCTGATTTTATATCCGATAAGGAATTTTCACGTTGTTGTCCTGCTGGAAGGGGAAACTCTGCTCCTGTCTCGAATCTTTTGCAGCCTCTAACAGGAAGATTGCTCTACATTTAGCTCTATCCATCTTGCCATTAGCTTTGAAAATCTTCCCTGCCCCTGCTGACGACAAGCATCCCCTCATTATGCTGTTGCCCCCACCACGTTTCAAGGTGTGTTAAAGGTGATGTTCATTGTTATTTTTCACTGCATAGTGTTTTGCCTGTATGCTCAACTGTGGCCTCAGAACATCGTCTTCCACGCGTTTCTTGTCTCCTACATGTTTTAAGGCAAACTGCAAAAAGACTTCTTATGGTCTTTCAGCAATGACTTTCTTCCTTGCTTCTCTTTCATAAAGACCAGATTTGTGGAATGCATCCCTCCCAACTGAGCTGGGGATCTCTGCAGCTCCTCCAGAGGTACCATGGGCGTCTTGGCGGTTTCTCTGATTAATGCTCTCTTTGCCCGACATCTTAGTATACGTAGATGGCCATGTCTTGTTGGGTTTGCCTTACTCTTTCTATTTTTTGATAGCGGATTAAATGGTGCACTGTGAAATGTTCAAAGCTTGGGATATTTTTATGAACCTAAGCCTGCTTTAAAGTTCTCCACTACCACATCTCTGACATGTCTGCTGTGTTCCTTGGTCTTCATTCTGTTCACAGATGTTGTCTACAAAACCTCTGAGGCCTTCACAGAGCAGCTGTATTTATTCAAAGAGTACCGAACTGGAATTTGTTTCGAGGCATCAGAATAATAAAGCCAAAATATAAATGAACATTACAGTTTTCACTGTTTTATTAGAGAAAAAAATAGATAAACCTGTACCCTGTCTTCCACGATTCCAATACTTTGTGTTGATCTATCATATAAAATCCCAATGGACTACATTGAAGTTAATGATTGTAATGTGATTAAAGTTGGGGTGATTTGAACAGATATGACTATTTATTTCAAGGCACTGTATGTGAAATTGAAGCACCTAACTAACAACTCAGCCCTGTTGCTTGTTTCTGCCCATGTGGCTGGTGCTCTCTTTATGATTCCTTTGGCTCACCATATTGGCACACTTGAAGAGTTTATCTATGTTGGCACTCTGAAATGACTTGGCAGCATCCTCCCAATATAGGCAACAATTTGGACTTACATTTTTTTTGTCTCCTTCCCCCCCCCCCAAGGTTCACCAAGAACCTGTCCCCGGACAAGATCAACCTGAGCACGCTGAAAGGGGAAGGGCAGTTGTCCAACCTGGAGCTAGATGAAGAGGTCCTTCAGAACATGCTTGACCTGCCGACCTGGTTGGCCATCACACGGGTCTACTGCAACAAAGCCGCCATTAGGGTATGTGCTTATTGACTCATCCAACCTGGTTGGCTACATAAATCACTTGTTTACTCTGTCACAGTTCATTTTCAACAATTCTCTTCACTAGTGGTGCACATCCCTCATTTGACTCTGTGCACTTGTAGATGAAATGAGCAGTGACAGATTCACAAAGATAAGAACTGCTAGCGGCTTCGAATGTTCTGAGCCTTTCGACTTCGACTGGTTGCTGATAGTGGACTGATCATTGGTGATTCAGAGGAACACTGAAGGCCAGAGGCTGTCGTGATTCTGAGATATAGAGGCTTGTGTTCGCATAGCTGACAGGCTGACTGCTTTTTTTTTGTTCCCAAACAATTTCAGTAATCCTGCATTTCAGGATCCATCGCTTCTAAAGTTGACCTAAAATCTGGCTTTAAAGTAAGATGCAGACATTTACTACTTTTGGCACAATATTCTCTACATTGCATATGATTTGCATATTACGCTGCTAGCTGAAACCTTCTAAAATTGAAGACATACTCCAGTAATGTAAGTTAACCTTCCTGTTCCAACCTAACATATATTTGCATGATTGTTTCTGACAATCATGCACTGGAGACTGCTGTTAAAAAAATGTCTCTCAACAGTTCAGTTTATTCAAATTTTATTGCTACTTTCACAATCCACTTCTCATCATCTAAAGTCATGTTTTGTTGTTTTTGTTTAGCACATTTTCTCAGATCTCTGACGCGATCAACATGAATAATATATTGAGACCAATAAGTTGTTCTGAAATGCCTCCATCAGTTGATTCAAAAGTCTGTTTTGAACATATAAATAATATTATAGAATCTTTTTTTTTTAATTGAATGATAATTATAATAGATATAGTATACTAGAGATCCGAATCAGACAATTTTGTTTTGATTGGCTCTTATTGGGTGATCAGCAGGTCAGATACAGGAAAAAAAATATATATATATTTTAATATTTAGGTGCATTTAAGCTAAGACCTGCCACCATTTTTGTTCCACACATGTATGGACAAACATCATGTATTTTGATTAACTTTGTTTTGAATTTCATAAAAATCAGATAAAGGTTAGGGACATACGCTTCAGTGCATCAAATGTTACTAATCTTGGAATTTCTTCATTTAGTGTTAAACCTCTTGGAAAATAAATCAGAATCTATCACAAAAGAAATTAGCAGTTCGGAACCTCAAAGGAACCTGGGAATTGGTGTCGGATAACAAGAGCTTGATCTTTGTGCATGCCCACGTTCCTGAGTGATGATAATGTTTTTGTTTTTTTGCTATAGTGTACGTGCTTCATGCTGTATCTGATATCTTGGGACATAACATATATTTGAGTGTATAATAAGCAATAATATTGCTGTTTTAACCTTAGCTTCAGGATAGTATTATTAGAAAAACTTTAGATTTACTGGTGGTGGTGAAATTATTTGATGAGCTTCTTCTTGTTGAAGCATGCGATTCCAATTGAATGCCTTCCGAGATCCACATGTAGGTAAATTTGGTACATAAATATTCTGAGCTCAGTACAGGCCGGGTTTAAAGTGACTAATTTCAAATTACAGTTTAATTGATGTGCTCTAGCTAGTGATTCACTGATCAGACTTTGATTAGAAGTTTAATCTAGTGATTCAGATTTCAGCAATTGTAATTTTCTTTCTAGGGTTTTATTTCGCTTAATAAATCCACCAAACACTGTCCTTAAAAGAAATGTTCTGCAGGTTTCTCGATAGAGATTATAGTTTTAAATCCAAAAGAAAGTGAAGGGTTTACATAACCCATTTTATGCATTACAAGTAAATGTCCATAACCTTTTTTTATTGGATTTGTTCTAGTACATGCTGTTTGGTGGGTTTACAGACAGAAATTGTCTGAAATTTTTTGGTGCATTTAATGAACAGGAAAAAAAAACTGATTTTTCTATATCTGACACATAGATTACCTGTCTGAATCAATCATAAAGCTGGCAAGTTACTATCATTTAGACTTATGTTACTGTCCACCACGCTAGGTAGCATTAGTTAGTCAAATCGGAGCAGGTTGGGAAAGTCAAAAATGTTTTAAACTTTCGATTTTCTGTTGTAAATTTGGACCATTCTGTACCCTCTCTGCTGGGGGAGCTTTCACTAAGCCTTTGTGTCCAGTGGTGCACATCACTGTGTGACGTGTCTCTGAGTGACACTCTATTGTCTTTTCAGATACAATGGACAAAGTTGAAAACAAGCCCAATTTGCCTGGTAAGGATGAGTGAAGCTGCCTTTTGGTCTTTCGTTTAAAAGTAACTTAACTCTGTCATGACTATAGCATTTACTGCTGCAACAGCTGCATTCCTTATCCTGATATCATAAAAAATGTTAGGTTACTTTTGTATTGGCTCAATTGTGTGTTGTCTTAATGCTTTGTGTAGTTTTTGGATAAAGTGGAGGTTGAGATGAGGACATGTGAAGAGCCTCGTCCACCCAACGGCCCCTCTCCCATTGCTATAACAGCAGGACAGAGGTAAGCCATCTAAAATCCTGAAGTGAATTGTCAGAAATCGATAACTGAGCTGTTGTACATGTTTTGTATGCATTTCCAGTGAATATGGCTTTGCTGAGAAAGTGGTAGAGGGCATGTCTGTCAGGATCAATTCCATTACCATCAAGGTGCAGGCTCGTGCCTTCCACGCCTCCTTCGAGCTGTGGCAGCTGCAGGGCAACAGCCTCAACCCCAAGTGGCAGCGCAGTGACCTTCGCTACACCCGCGTCACTGATCCCAAGAGAGGAGAGGTAAAGTACTGCCCTGTAGGCATTTGCTCTCTACACTGACAGCCATATAACAACCAGCTAGATTTCTGTCACTGAAGCCACACGTTTCTATTAAACCTGGAATAAAAGATGTAATCAGGTCACGTGATTTTATTAGCTGCTGGGCCTTTTTCAGGATGAACAAGCTCTCACAGTAGAGCCTTGTAAACCACTTAAATGGATATGTCTCCCTTCTTTCCTATCCACAGTGTGGTTCTTACAAGAATAGAGCCCTGGGCAAAAGCCTCATTCTAGTCTCCTCCTCAACCACATAAAACCAAACAAACACCCAGCCACCTGACAAAGCCCATTTTGACCCAGAAAAATGTCACGTTTTAATACTTATCACAAATAAAAATCAATGTGATGTTTTAGTTATTTGTTATCAAATGGATTAAGAGTTCAGCAATAGTTCTGAAAAAACAAAGAATCCCTTTTTATTGTTTGTTTTCTTCACAAATCACAAACTGTACTTTGAAGATTGTATAATCAGTGTTGAATGAATTATTCTGGGTTTGGCCAGTCTATACGTTATGCTTTTCACCCTTGTCACAATCTAACGTGTTCCTATTGCAAAAAAATATTAAAAATGCTTCCCTTTGTTTTCACAAATAGAATAAAACGATTTCCTGAGTCTGAAATGATGTGTTAAAAAAGCCCTGTTCAATGTAGAACAGTCAAGTTTTGAGTAGTTCATATATTTTTGACCTTGAACTAGACATGTAATTGACAGTAGATGAATAAAACAAATGCGATTTTTGCGCCAAAGTGAACCTTACATCACAATTTCAGCATAATTAACCTGCCGCAGTGTATTGCAATAATAATTTCTTACATTATTTATGCTGTACACTACACAGCTGCGTACCTGCTATTGACTGCACATGCAAACAAGCAATTGAAAACTTTTTTGGCGACATATGTGCTTATAGCACCCTCTAAGCTGTGCCACCCTGGGCAGTGAGCCATATATTGCCCATTTGTCATGCTTTGTTAACCTGATTATAATGTAAAATTGTGATGTAATAATTGTTTCAGGTGTTGACTTTTAAAGAAATTAACTGGCAAACGTTACGAATCGAGGCAGATGCCATTGAGAGTGATGACCAGGACCTTGGCAGTACCCCATTACGTCTCATCACTAACCAGGGACGTATTCGCATTGCTCTAAAACGCAGAGTAAGGCTATATTTTTATTCCACATGCACTCACCTGTCACAGATGGGGTGATTTGACATATAAACCCATTGCTTTGTTATTTGTTTCCAGATAAAGGACTGCAATGTGCTGGCATCCAAGCTGCTTTTCATTCTGGATGACCTGTTGTGGGTCCTGACAGACTCTCAGCTCAAAGCCATCATTCATTATGCCAAATCTCTGAGTGAGGCCATGGAGAAGTCAGCCCAGCAGAGAAAGAGCATGACTGCTGAATCCTTACAGGTTTTACCTATTTTTGTTCATACTTGCTGTTTTTTGTGGTTTTATAGTTTGGTCAGAATGACAGAAAAAGGCCTAATAGAGGAAACGTATCACGCTGACCTGTTATCTATGGATTTATGGATATCTAGATCAAGATCTCTTTCATCTCTGACACTGATCTGAGTCATTTAAGCTTAGGCATTTGCCAATTCTGAGTCCCAATCCGATTCCTCGAAATACAGTGATACATTTTTAAATAAAACATCAGCAATTGCTAAAGGTACATGGTCTTCAGAAATGAAGTATAAAAGGCAATCTGTTAAAGAGTTCCCACTAATGAAAAGATCAACTCTCATTTTGAGAAACTTTTTGGCAAATTGCTGGAAACTACAATGTTTGTCGATTAAAACTTTGTCTTAAGTAAACTAACCTTTAGGCTTTTTTAAATTTTCACTATTTTGTTTCTTTTTGTTTTCTGTTTACCCTGACAAATCCTGAAGTGAATTTTTATTTGTGCTTTTTCTGTGGCTCAGACGGCTCCTCCGTCTCCTGTGATCCACAGCCTCTGGACAGAACCCCCACCCTTCTCCACAAGCTCCCCCAACAACATAAGTCAATACTTTGATCTTTATGATGTCAAGGAGTCATCCTACCACACTTTCATATCACGCTTGGACTTACACATATGCAATGACAGTTCTTCAGTGGATGAAGGTTAGACGGCAGTATATCAGCATTTGCTACATCTTAGCAGGCTGTACTCTCTTCCAATTATACTATATTTGTGCTGTTTTATTTCTCCAACTTAGGTTGCGTGTGATGTTATTCCTAAAATCTTGCACGTTGTTCATTATTTGATGGGTAATTGCTGTCAAGCTGGTTTTAAACAACTCTCATGTGATACTGCACAGATGAGCCTCCCCCACCGGGCCTGCAGGGTGCCATGCAGCTAACCTTTAGGAAGCTGGGCTTTGACTACTATCCAATTCACAGACCTGGTGAGTGGAATGACTGGTTCTTTTTCTGACTGCAGTTTTACCCCTGAGGCTGTGTGACGCCCTCTCTGTGACCCCAGCATCCAGTCAAGACTGGCTGTTGGGAGAATCACCGCTCAGGCAGACTAATGGCATCGAAAAATGTGCCCAATGTTGTAATCCTCAGTGGAATATTTGATGTAATAAACAGTAGAGTTGCCTTCCAATCTAATTAGGTTGAGTTAAAAACGTTATGATATTTACAAATAAAAAATCTGTGTTGCATGCCCACTGTAGATGTTCAGCCCATTTTACTCTGATACCCCTAAATAAAGACATTTGTAACCAGTTGCCTTTAGCAGTCACTTAATTGGTGAATAGCAACACTTGTCTGTAATTTACCTTTGTAAATAAAGGTGCTCTGGTCAGACGAGACCACAGTTGAACCCTTTTATATGCCACACCCTGTGTGAGGTACAAGACTAATACTGCACATGCCCCTAATCGCATTATCTACACCATGAAACATGGCGGTGGCCATAGCAGCATGCTATCGCCCTGCTTTTCTTCAGCAGAGACAGGGAAGGTGGTCAGAGGTGATGGGATGAATGGAGCTAAACACAGAGTAAACCTGTTAGAAGCCGCAAAATACTTGAGACCTGGACAGAGGTTCATCTTCCAGCAGGACATCAACCCTTTAGCCAGACAATTTGATGGTGTAGATCAGAGTCCGGGTTGAGATATAAGGTCACAGATATTCATTCAATCTGTCTGAGCTTGAGCTGTTTTTCAGAAAACGGGTCATAGTGTCAGTTTCTAGGTGTGTAAAGGTTGTAAAGACTTGCAGATGTAATTGCAACAACAGGTGGTTCTATGACATGTTGACTCCAGGAGGCTTAATTCAAATGCATGGCATACTTCAGATTTTCATTTGAAAAACCATGGAGGATTTCCCTTTCATTTTATTAGGCACTAATCTGTGTCGACTATCACATAAAATTCCAATCAAAGACTGTAACATGACCTTAACCCTAACCCCTGTAGGATGTAGCATGACCTTAGAAGTAGAAAAAGACTGAAAAAGTATGACTTGTTTAGATGGTTTGTATGAAGATAGCCTCCTGTCGTACAACATTTAGAGCAGCTAAGTTTGCAGATAATTTTAAACAAATTACAAAACTTCTGGAAAAGCTACAGAGAGTCAAGAGTATGGCCATAACTCGAAGTAGTATTTTTTGGGGTGAAAATCAAACCTCATAGCAACTGTAAAGCACACTGCTGAAGGGCTGATTATTTTAGCTTACTTTACAGCCACAAGCTCTAGGCACCTTGCAGCAGTTGACCTCACCATTAACTCTTCCTTCGAAAGATTATTCAAAGTCAAATCAAAGGCCCTCTGTCTAAACGCTGAAGTAGATTTTCTTTATTGGAAATATTAACACTAAAGCCTATGATGGACTAGTTACCTGCAGGGGGTGTACCGCTCCTCCCACTGAGAGACTGCTGTAGATGGGCACCAGCCATCTTGCCCATTCTGCGACCCATTGTTTTTTTTCATCTAAGCTCTTTAGGATGATTGCTTACAAGAAGGAACAACCGTTTGTCTAAGTTAGAGAGTTGGAGTTTAGAATGAAGGCTAAATCACGGCTGTTTCTGACTGTTGCTCTTACTCAGCTGACGGGTGTCGACACTGGGAACGCTACAGTGGAGCCATGGAGGCGCAGGCCCAGTGGGCAGGAAAGCTGCTGCAGGAATATCAGAGGAGAGCTGAGGCCTGTGGGTTCCCGGGGCCACATGCTGGAGGGCCCCATCCAGCCAAGGACTCTCCTTCAAAGACTGCCAAGGGTATGACTTCAGAATCTTTCCAAATATATTTTATTTTCATATCTGATGAAGGCAAAATTAAAACTTCTGAGAGAAATAAATGCATGCCAACAGTTATTTCAGGAAACATCTTGAGTTCAGTATCTTTTCTCTGAAGGGTTTGATTATTTTACATCACTTCATCCAATAATCTGCTTTCTTTTCTTCATTATAGTTTTAAATATAGCAGCTATTGAGCTCATTTCATCTGATCCATATTCACAAATACTAGCAAATGATCTTCTTCCCATCTCCAAACTATAGATGGACAGACTAGCCCCAAGATGAACCTGTCTGACAAAGAGCAGGCAACCAGCAGGAACTCAATAACAGCTTCTTTAAATTCAATCCTGAAGAGGCTGCGATCTAGCTGCGTGGTGATCAGGATGGATGATGTGGACATTCACCAGGCAAGCTTTTATCACAAACTGATTTGATACACATACAGTTTATGCAGGAGTTTAAATGGAGCCAGAAACCTCAGTCGATGGAGTAAAACAGTTGGACACAGGCTGATGTTGATACCAGCTTCATAAAATGACTGAAGAAATACTACAAAAAGATTGTTTGATGAAATGCTTAAAGATTCTTGCCCTTCAATTGACAGTATAGATGAGTTAAAAATGTTTAGGGGAGGAACCTCTTCAGTCTCTTTCCCAACAGTGGTGTGCTCATCCCTTGTAGAATATAACTGTTGCTCAATCAGCAGCTTTTAAGGCATTTAGCTGACAGTGTGTCCCCCAAGGAGCGAAACTCTCCTTTCGAGCGGCATCAGACTGTCTTCCTGGTGAACTTTGCAATTCAGTGGAAACACCTGTGTCATAGCAGGGCAGCTTAAATGGCAGCATGATACTTGTTCTCATTCTCTGTATTATTAACTGCATCACTAGTGTGTGACTCAGTGAAAAAAAACAACATTTTGGCTGCTGTGGGACCTGTAACTTATGAAGCCCCCGCCGGCCACAGTGAATTGCACAGTCTGACTGCTTCTGCATTTTCATTTGTGAATCCATCATAACTTTTACCACGAGTAGGCATGGCCAAGGATAATTTTAGTTGCAAGCAACTTTTGGTTCCCCATTTGAAAAAAGCAAGACACACCCAGGGGGATTCCCTGTACGCCTGGTTTACACCTTTTTCATTTCTAACAGGAACTCTTAGATCTTCACACTCAGGAGTTTAAATTCAGTTTTCTCCTTTTAGTTATTAATTGATTTATTTGTTATTTTCTTCCCTATGATGCAGATCAGTGAGCAAACAAATCCCAGTTTAATGATATTTCAGTTACTGACTTAATCTTCATTCACTTAGGTGTCTACAAGGAGCCGTCACAACAAGAAGACTCATTTAATATCCTGCAACCGGAAAGCTCTGCGTTTGCCAGATAACGTACCAGCAGTTCATCTGCAGTTTACAGAGTATTACTTCCCTGACAGCTGCAATTTACCAGGTACCTGGATGCCCCTTTTCACATTACGTTTAGTTTTGGGTGGATATGCAGATGGAAAATTAGTGTTTAACTGATTTGCGTATAATCTGTTGCCAAATTATGTGCGCCCCTTTGTTATCTAATTACATAGTTAAAAGCTTATTGATTTGGAATCTTGTAATAGTTATTTTTCTTTCTGTCAGTTCTGATCCAACCATTATAACAGTCTTGAATTTAATCATCTTTAATGAAAAACAGGGATTTCATGAGTTTGTTAAATTCCATGATGAGTAACTGGTTTGAAGCTTATACTATAAAAAGGTTTTAATGGTAGGAGTTCAGGTATTGGGGAAAAAACAAACTTAAGGTGGCAGTTATATTTACCTTGCATAAGCTGATAAGTAAGTTAAACAAAATGTATTGAGCTATTAAGTTAACATACTCCATTCATTTTTTTGGAAATCTTAAATTTAGATTATAAAGGTTTTTAACAGTCGTAAATTTAACTTACTGAAACTTGCTGAAACCATGTATTAGACCAGCTTTTTTTATTTAACCTACGATTTTTTTTGATTTGTCATTAAAATTAGCTGATTAGCAAAAAATATCACTATACAATGGATCTCAAAAGTGTACACACCCTGTTAAAATCTAGGCTTTTTTGATGTTAACAAATAATTTCCACCTTCTTTTAGACATGTTTTGTATGTACAACCATCTGCAAAACAAACATCTGTTTTGAAGGAAAATGTCAAAAATGAAAAAAGCTGCAGTAACCTGGTTGCTTAAGCGTGCACGCATTAAACTCTTTGTCTTACGCACCTTTGAATCCAACATTTAGTTTTTCCTGTTTATACACCTTTAATCAGTTATACCTGATTAACCAGAAATACATTTCAGCTGTCCTTGTAGGGTTTTCCCAGCATTTGCAGTTTTTACTTATAGGCACAGTGTAAAGGATCTCATTGTCCAAACGTATCAGTCAGATAAGGCTACGAACACTTGCACCGCATTATGTATTGTTAGGAATAACCTTTCTTATTATTACTTGTAGATGAGTTTTCACACACACAACATAATGATGAAGTATAAATTCACTTTTGTTAGGATATGGATAAGAATCCTCATTGACGTACATTGTAAGGACAAATGACCTACGGTTTGACATAAAGTTTAGTACATTGGGTCTGATAGTGGAACGGTCTGTAACCGGGTTGATTAAAATGCTGCAGCAACACTTAGATTAAGGGTTGGACACCTGCTATTACACACCCTATCAGATAGACACCAGAATGGTGACACAGAGTCTACTGATAAACACTGAGGGAGTGTACATCCCTTGCGCGGGAATACCAGATATAAAACTACATGTGACCTTTTGAGGCTGCTTCGTCACTTTTGATCTCCGAGGCAATCCAGGACGGGAGCATCAGCGCTGATCTCTGTTACCATTCCGCTGCCTTATTTAGAATAAAAGGACGTTTTATAAACATCGGGGTCGCTTCAGGGTAAAGAGTCGGAAGAACTCCGAGCCGTCTAACCGGCAACAGTGTGATAGCTAGGACAGTATGTATCATAGCGCAGCAAAAATAGTTGGTAGTAATGGGAGAAAATTGCAGACAACAGTCATGCTGTTTCTCCAAAACCTGATAAAAAGAGAAGACAAAAACAGCAGCACTGAAGAAGTTTTGGGAATCCCAGCAAGTACAGGTTGTGCTGTACACGTGACAACAATCTGCTGTAGTATTTGTATGCCTTGAGTAAGAAGTAAACATGAAAAATATTCCTTTTCCTCCAAAGAAAACGTCTAGTCCTGGCTATATTCCAAAACCCTGTGGGACTGTGGCTAAACGTTTGGCCACAATTCTAAAATGCAGGTTTGGCACAAAAACAACACTTTGCATCACTAAAACAACAGCTAAGCCAAAGTGAAACATAGTGGTAGGAGCATCATGATCTGGGTTTATTTTCCTCTGATGGAAATGGGTTTCTCGTCAGTGTGAAAGAAATTGTAGGAGGGTTATTGCAGCTTTTTAAATTCTTGGGGCGATGTATCTCATGGGGCGCAAACCTTTGCCAGCCACTTTATCCTTTATTCAGTGTGTCTTACCAGAATGTTTCCTCTTTTTTTCTCTCCCAGTGCCCACTTCAAATCTGTATGTCCAGTTAAACAGCCTCCAGCTATGTGTGGATGCAGCCAGCTTGCTGTGGATCAATCTGTTCTCCAGGGGTCTTCTGCAGACCCTGGACCAGGTCAAAGCATTTTACCATTTGCAGGATAGTAAAAAGGCTGAAGAGCATGTAGACATCCGCATGGACGCAGCTCAGCTTAAGGTAAACACTAAACTCTTGTGTTTTTCATTTAGTTCCGTAAATATTAGCCCTCTCTGCCACTCGACTTTTTTGGATCTGTGTACAAGTCTAAGGTTCTGAATGGTTTGCTTCTTTTTATAGCTGATTATTCCTCTGGATTCCTCAATATTGGACCATCCTGAACGTCCAAAGTCACTTTCTCTTATTGTCCTCCAAATGGCTCTCAGCAACACTCGCCACTGCCCTCATGGCTCCACAGCTGACCTCAGCACTACGTGTGAAAAATTTACCAGCTGCTCTTTCTTCCAGTCAACGCCACCTTGTCCATACCCCAGAGATCAGAGTGCCTTCCACCCCATTCCTTCCGTTTTCCTTCGGCACTTTCAAGAAACTAAGCCCCAGCCTCTGGACAGGAAGCAGCTACGATCCCAGGATATCTGGTCTCTCAGTATGTCACGTGTAACGCTAAGTTTTGATGGAGCTCGGCAATTTCCCAAAGTGAAAACTCAACCATTTATTGAGCCGTTTGCGATGTCTGTGTGGATGTGCCAGCCATCTTCCTTAAAAAGTGAATCTTGGTCTTCCTCATCCAGTCCTGACAGAGATCACCATATTTCCTCAGACGAGGAGCCTCAGCAGGGTGATGCCTCTCTTGCTTCTGTACATTTCCTGGTCCACACTATCACCCCACTAAAGATGTGGCTCAATCACTACCAATACGTTGCCCTGCTGAGGATGAAGGATGCCATGATTCGGCTGGGGGTAGAGTTGAGCCAGGATCTGCAAGGTGATAAACAAACTCATGGCCAGAAGACCAGACCACCCACAGTTTGTCTTGCTCTTCTGGTGGACTCAGTGGAACTGGGTCTGCTTTTGCCCCCAGCCTCCGCTGGACCAGAGGAAGAGGTTCCTCAGACTCCAGAAACAGACAGCCCCAGCATGACAGACTCTGACATTTCCCCAACTCATCACTCTGTCGATGGCATCCTGGAGGACAGCGGTTTAGAAAACGGCATCTCTTCCATCAATACAGCTGCTGCTGCATTAGATCAGGATGATCAAGATGGTGTGGTGGAGCAGGCTTATGAGGCTGTAGAGGAGGAGGAGGAGGAGAACAGATTGACAACAAAGGAGGAGACCCCTGGTCTCTCACCTCCCCTCTCAACTGGACCCTCCCCAGTTATCTCCCGCGAATCATCTACATTTAGCCTGGAGGGAGAACTGTCGAGTGCAATCAGCGTCACCAAGGATGCCACTAAAGATGCCATCAGTGCCTCGCTGGATCTAACCAAAGGGGCGTTCTCAATAACAAAAGATGCCTTCAGCATGCTGAGCCGTGGCTCAGGCATGAGTAAATTGTTCAGTGCACAAGTAAGGTGAGTTCTCTCCTGCTGGACTGCAGTTTGTGTGATTGAAACCTACAGTATCTTGCACAAGTATTTATATCGCTTGGATATTTCACATGGATAGTTATAACCGCAAACTCTACTGTGTTTTATTGGAAGTGTTTGTGATAGGACAACACAAGGTTTTGCATAATTGTGAAGCAGAAGTATACAAATGTGTTTTACAAATCAATTTCTTAAAAATTGTTGGTGCATTTGTTTTCAGCCGTCCTGAGTCAGTATTTTGTAGAACTACCTTTCGCTGCAGCTACATGTCTTTCTGGGAATGTGTCCTTCTGCTTTTGCAGAGAAATTTTGGCCGATTCCTCTTACAAAAAACTCAAGTTCTGTCAGATTTGGTGCAGAGCTTCTGTAAGTCTGTGCATTTTTGGATTCTCAATTGGATTTAGGTCTGTAGTTTAGCTGGGCTATTCTAAAACATGAATATCCTTTATCTGAATCATTCCATGGTAGCTCTGGCTCTATGTTTAGTGTCATTGTCCAGTTGGAAGGTGAACCTCCACCCTATTCTCATATCTTTCATAGCATCCCCACAGCATGATGCTGCCGTCTCCATGTTTAACCATAGTGGGATGGTGTAATCAGTGCAACGTGTTACGTTTTCCACCACACATATAGCTCTGCATCTAGGCTAAAAGACTGGGTTTTGGCCTTAGCATCATTTGCCTTTATATTTTTAATGTCTCCTACATGGCTTTTGGCAAACTGCGAACAAGACTTCTTGTGGATCAACTTTCTTCTCGCCTCTTTTATATAAAGTCCATATTTGTGGATGTAATAATAGTCGCCCTGTAGACTCCTGGACAGTCTACCATCTATGCTGTGGATCTCTGCAACATGTCTTGGGAGGTTTACTGTTGCACGAATCCATCCATTTTTGGGTGATGGATTGAACAGGCCTCTGATTTGTTCGAAGTTTATGATTAAATGCTTGCACATGTTTTTCCCTGATCTGTCTGGTTTGTTCCTGGATCATGATGCTGTTTGTTGTCTAACAAGGCCTTCACCGAAAAGCTGTAATTATCTTAAGATTGAATTACCCCCACTTTTCATTAGAGGGCTTTTGAAGGCACCTAGATGTCCTGGATGTTATTGAGTGGTAAAGTAAAGAGGACGAAGAGAGTAAATGCAATAAAAAGTTTGTGGTTGTCTTGGAAATAATAACCAAGGTTCTATGTGTGTGTTCTCAGGGAACAAAATCCGCGTGCAGAAGACTCCTCCCCTTCTCTGCGGCACCAATCCTTGAAGCATTCGCACTCCCAGCAATCCTTTGATAGTGCCATTTTGGATGGCAGCCTCCCTGATGAAAATCTGTCTATTGATAGTGATTTTAGCGACAATTTTGTTGTTCTCATAGACTCAGGTGATTTAAATACTGCCAAGTTTTCTAATTAATTTTATCGAAGTAATGGCTGTGTCATCTAGTTGATGTTTTTATAATGTTTCCAGAATCAGGTTTGGAGTCCTTGCGCCCCAACAACACACCCGCAGGGAGCTGTGGAAGCCCAGCCCCAGGAACAGAGGGACGCTCGTCGGCTGATCTCAGCAGCTCCCTCTCTCAAAGCACAGACGATGTATCTCAGGACATGGTGAGTTACAGTTGTCACGTGGAAACATGTTGATTGTTACCAGGGGTGGAAATTAAAAACTTTCTCCATCAGCCACTGTGGCTTATCTATTGTCTTTCTTTCTTACTCTATCTATCTATCGATCTATCTCTCTAATTACCAAGCTATTACCAAGCTCAGTCTTATGGAGTCAGGGGGATTATTTCATGTCCGACAGCCAAGCCAGGTCAAAACCTTTTATTTGGTGGTGACTGGACTTCAGCTGCGTGTCAGGGGCAGGGCATGCAACACTTGGGCTACTTTGTGTACTTGTACCTTCGCCACATGTACCAGGAGTTGGAGCGTTAGTCCTGCTGCGACTTGCAGGAGAGGAAGTGAAAACAAATTGCTAAAGTTACTGTTCAGTTTTTCTTTTACTTATAATGGCATTAAAAGCAGCAGCAACTCAGGCGGATTGCTGCCCCCGATAGGTCAGTTTTGCAAATTTAATGCTGTTTTTTTTTTTTTTTTTTGTACAAATTGTAAACCTGCCACTGTGGCATTTTCATTGTTCAGATCTACACATCACTTCATAAATGTACCTGCATTTGGCCAGTGGCGGGTGCTAATTTCCACCCCTGATTGTTACAAAAAACCTGTGGCTGACATACAACTTGTTAGGGGACATTTAAGTAAATATTAGTGGAGGTATATATGTATATACTTTATTGCCAAAAGTATTTGTTTCTCTGCCTTCAAACACACATCAACTGGAGTAACATCCCATTCTTCCACGAACTTTAGGAGTTATTCGAGTAATTTTTGATCATTCTTCTTCCAGAACTGCATTCGTGAGGTCATACATTGGTTCTGGACGAGAAGGCCTGGTTCACAGTCTCCCTAAGATGTTCTATTGGGTTGAGATCAGGACTCTGTGCAGAACAGTCAATTTCTCCCACCCCAGACTTGCTTATCCATGTCTTAATGGACCTTGCTTTGTGCACTGGTGCGCAGTCCTGTTGGAATTTGAAGGGACCATCCCCGAGCTGTTTCCACAAATTCAAGAGCACGATTCATTAGGAGTTCCTTCCAGTAGAACTGGGGGGCTGAGCCTGACTCCTGAGAAAAAGCCCCACACCTCAATCCCCTCTGCAATAAACTTTACAGTTAACACAAAGTTGTCAGGCAACTGCCACACCCAGACTAATCCACTGGATTTCCAGACAGGGAGACACGATTCATCACTCAAAAAAACATCTTCGCCTCTCTAAAGTCCATGGGTGGTGTGCTTTGCACCACTTCATCCAATGCTTTGCATTGCACTTGGTGATGCTTGTATGCATCAACTCTGCCATGGAAACATATTCCCCGAAGCTCTTGAACGGATCTGAAGGCCACATTAGCTTTGAAGGTTTGTAGCTATGGACTATTCATAAAGTTGCCGACCTCTGCACACTATGCACCTCAGTATCCTCTGACCCTGCCCTGTGATTTTATGTGGCCCACCACTTTGTGGCCAAGTTGCTGTCGTTCCCATATCCACTGTTGTCACTAACGGGTGACTGTGGAATATTTAGGTTCGAGGAAAATTTATAGCTGAACTTAATACACAAGTGGCATCTTATCATGGTACCACACTGGATTCACAGAGCTCCTAAGGGGCGCATTCTTTCACAGCTCTTTGTAGAAGAAACTGTTGGCATGTCTGGGTGCTGGATTTTATATTTTTGTTCCCTGGAAATGGCTGAAACACCTGAATTCAATGATCTGGATAGGTGAGCGCATACTTTCGGCAATATCATGTATTTGGGCCTTTATATATATTGTTTTGACCCTGTGCAAAAAAGAGCGACTTCACTAAAGAATATGTAACTTGTGCACCTAGCAGCTGTTTTAAAAGCTGCCGAAGTTATTTATGGTATTATCATTGCATACTGGAAAAGCACAGTTCAAATAAATCCGTTTAAAAACCTTTCTGACATCCATGCTCAGGATGAGTTGTATGTAAAGTTTTCACAGGCAGTGTACTTCAAAGTTAATAAGAAAAATTATTTAAAACGGTAAGAGCATAAATTTGACTACTGATGAGCTGATTTACAGTCCTCAGTGTTGCTTCTGATCCTGAGTGGGACAGCTTGTACCATGGAAGTACAAGGAGAAGACCAAACTGTTGCTGTGCAAGCACAGAACCTCACTCCTGTGCAGTTGGGCAATGTCAGACAGTCAGAGATTCTGGCTGGTCTCGTACAAGGTAACCTGCATGGTTTTCCTCAAAATGAATGTCTAAAAATGTTTAATCTCTGAAGGGTAAAGACAATGTAGCTGCAGCTAGAATGTATCTTCATCTCTGTTTCTGCAGCTGCAGGTGAACCAGCACATAGGCAAGACAAGCAGGGTTGCAGGAACTCCCCAGCGCTCTGCTTGCGGGCAGAAATGGGCCCGTCTGCAGCTCGGCGCTCTGCTCTGGATGAATCTCTAGGTTTTCTGGATGTGAGACTTCAGGACTGCCAGGCAGAGTTGTTAGCCTCAACAGTAACTAACATCGGTCCTTTCCTTGAAGATGAGTTCAGTGTAGACGGTCAGCCAGTAAGGTTACACTTGTCCAACGTCGCTGTAACTTTCAAGGTAGGTCCGAAATTTTCTGATGACACCATGATGGTCTCATCCCTTCTAAAAACATCATGAACAGTTGGTTAGAAACATCATGCTCAAAAACTTTCATGTATTTAGCTGTTATTTTCTGAACATTTCTAGAGGTAAAGTAGTGAAGAACGTTTTTGCATCCAGAGTTAAAATATCTGTTAATGTTTTAAGATGTTTTGTTTTCTTTTAGGATGACGGACCCAGAATCTACCCCACTGCTCCTCAACCTGTCCCTGCCAAATTTATTATAGATCAGATGCTGCTGCAGCGAAGCGATGATGGCATCATAAGAATCAAAGGTGAGGGAAAAAAAAACGCCGTAAATGTGATTTAAATGTTGGCACACTCAAGTGAAAAGAAGACAATGAACCTAAAACGCACTGAGAACACAGTCTGCATGTGCAGTCACACCTTTACAGAACGATGAGCAGAAAAAGCCTAATATCTTTTTCTTTCTTATTTCAGCTGAAGGTGCAAACACTAAACCCTTAGCAGATGTTCCTGCTGCTGGCTTTGACACGTTTAATGGCTCAGACTCTGGCCAACAGCAAACCGAGGTAAGCAGGAAAAAAGAAAAACTGTCTGGGGTTTACTAGAGAAAATTTGTGAATAAAAGCTTTTTTTAAATTTATTTCATCAGGAATGTAAAAGTAGCTTTACGTTTTGCTTTGGGTGATGCTACTTACAAACTGATTGTGATTATTTTCAGGTGCTCTTCATTAAAAGTGACTAAAAAATCTAGATCTGTGTTGCAGAAGCCTTTTTTTGTAGAAGAATTGATGGCAGAGACGTTCATAAAAATAATGTATGGCTGACTGCAACTTTGTTGACTATTTGAAGATAAATTTCTCTTCCTTGGCACAAATATTTACCAAAATATTAAGCACATGACCAGTATATGAGCTGTCACTCTGTTTTACTGGTGTTACCCGAGCCTATCAATCTACCAAACAGGTGTCTCCTGTTTTATAGCGTTATGTGAACTGAAAATATTTCACAGGGCTTATACTTATTATTTAGATTTAGAATTTGTTTGCCTATTTTTAATCTGTGGTGATCTGCTCTATATAGCATATTTACTCTTTGCAATATGAAGCGTAAACAATTCCTTGGAAAAGTATTCATACCACTGGAACTTTTTTGTATTTCGTCACCTTACAGCCACAAACTTCAGAAGCTTTTATATGGGATTTTATGTGACAAACTAACCCATGAGCACCATTGCGACGTGGAAGGAACATGTTTTTAAGAGTTTTCACATATAACATCTGAAAAGTGTGCTGTGCACTTGTTAAGGACTGGTCAATCCAGTATCCAAAGATGGAAGGAGTGTGGTACAACTGCAAACTATTAAAGAGGTTTTTCATCTATACTGACAGGCCTGGAAAGCCTAGCATCAATAAGAGAAGCAGTCGAGAGGCCCATGGTAACACTGGAGGAACTGCAGGGATTCATATCTCATATGGGATATTCTACATATCTGAAGTTAAGAAAGGATAATGAGAGAAAGGCCACATGCACCAGTTATGAAAGGGGCACAGTAACCCCCTGAGGAAGAAGCTGCTCTGGTCAGATGAGACAAAAATTCAACTTCTTCGTCTAGATGCAAAACACTACCTAGAAATCTAACAGTGGGCATCACCCTGAACACAACATCCACATATTAAAACATAGGGGTGGTAGCATCATGCTGTGGGGATGGTTCTTTTTAACGGGAACAAAGGATCTGGTCAGATTTGATGTGAAGATGGAAAGAGCAAAATATTGGGCAATCCTGGAAGGGAAACCTAGTCAAACTAGTCAAACCTAGTCAAACTCCACACCTAAATCCAGTTTAAAATGTTCAGACTCCGTCCATCAAACCTGACTCAGCTTGAGCTATTTTTGCAAAGGTTAGGCAAAAGATTCTCTATTAATGCAAAGCTAGTAGAAGCATATCCAAAAAGATTTGCTGCAAAAGGTGGTTCCACAAAGTATACCACACTTTGTTGAAAATCCATGTGTCATTGTTCCTCACTTCCACAAATATACGCTTTGTGCTGGTCGATTACATAAAATCCTAACATTGACATCTGAGAAAGTTCAGGTGCTGCTATGGGACTGTCTAATGCTTTTGTAATTACACCTGGTTGTTAAGGATTGACATGTATGTCAACATGCTGTGCAGATTCAAGTCTGAACATTAGCTGTTATTTACCAGTACAATAATGCTGCCTTTACAGAGACAAACACTGGAGGCCCAGCTCTGTGACACTCAGGCTGCACTCACACAGGCCCTCGGTGAGAGAGAGCGCCTCCTGCTGGAAGTAAGGAAGTACGACCCCACCTTTACACTCTGATCCTCTTAGACACTGACCCCTGATCTCTGGTGCTGCTGAGAAATGGTGATGGGATGTGTCCGACTTGATGTTAGGAATAGCAGAGCTAATTTAAAGTCATTTCTAAAGATAGATCTGGGAAAACAGGAGGTGAATCCAAACAACCCCGCTGTAGCTGTTATTAGAAACCTGGACTTCACTTATAGGTACAAAATGGTTCTATTTTTTAATCTGGCAGTCTAGGTATTCATTACTGATGTGCTAAACAGATTTACTCTTGTTTTTCAAACAAATCAGGGTGGACTGTGAAGCCATTGTGTGGTTTCAGTGCAAAACAAAGCATGCAACATGATGAAGCTTTAAATCTTTCCACTTACTTATTGTGTTATGGAAATGTTGCACAGACACTGCCAGAAAACTGCTGGTCTATCTGTCACTTCTCTTACACTGCATGCTTAGTGAGCAGTGCTAATTCAATAACAAATGTAGCACATTTTTTTATTGACCGTTTTAGTGCTGGGTTTAATACTGTAGTTAACTTCTGTGTGGTGTAAAACAGGAAAGAAAATATCTCCTTTCATTTTGAAGTGTCAGTTTATACAGTTTTGTGAAAGGTAGAAGAAAAAAATGCACTTTTTTATTTATAAAGCAAGCTTTCACTCCTTTCATAGGAGGTTTAAAGCATCTCACTCCACCTTCTGTAGGTTAATCACCAGGAGGAAAAGGTACACACTCATACTAAGTTGTCATTGTCCTCAAGAAGCAGGTTGGATTACTTGCCAGTGTTATTTTATTTTGTTGTAT
This sequence comes from Crenichthys baileyi, assembly GCA_036173005.1. NCBI lineage: Eukaryota > Metazoa > Chordata > Actinopteri > Cyprinodontiformes > Goodeidae > Crenichthys > Crenichthys baileyi. The sequence goes on from JAHHUM010001276.1 coordinate 190,911, forward strand.
TTGAAACATTTAATACTGTGAAACAATGCCCTCTGTGGGCGAACGGCCACTGAAGACAGCATGCCTTACAGTTTGTCCCTTCCTCTTTGTGGAGAACATTGTGCACAGAGTTTAATCATCTGCCCTGGAGAGGTTTGTGATTAGAGAGACACAGGACTTGGTTCTCCTTAACATGACTGTGTAGCTTGCCAGGAGACAAATCACAAAGCATGTGTGCTATAGTGGTCTGACATGTCTTTGTATTATTTTACTTGACTGTATTTATTTTTCATTCTTTAGTGTTTTTTTAAAAATTATTTTTAAACAATATTTTTAAAAGGTGGTACTGATGATATGAAAGATTAAACAAATCATTTAATAGTGTTTCTTTTGATCCACATTTGTTGCCAGTCTGCATTGATTACACAGAGTGATGTAGTTCAAGCATTTATTTCTGTTGATTTTGGCTTACAGCTAATGATTTTGTAAAGTGTTTGAAAGTTAGAATATTACATTAGACCAATAAAAGAGCAGAATGGCATTTCTGTTAAAAAAAAAAAAATTGCTAATGCAGAAATGCCAACCAACTCAAAGGTATTTCCAATGCACTGAACCGTATCTGGAGTCAATACTTGGTCAGGATTCCTTTTGCAATAATTACTCCATCGGTGAGGTGTAGCATGGAACAATCAGCCTGTGGTGCTGCTGAGGAGTTAAGGAAGCTCAGGTTTCCTAAAAAGTGCCCTTGCTTTGGGAGCCAGTGTGCAGGCGCCAGTTACAACTTGGAAAAAAGCATGTCAGCAGAGAGAAGCATTAAGTGCTCCAAAATTCCCCAGTAGACGGCTGCTCTGACTTTTGTTTGGGATCACCAAGTAAAAACCCAGTCCTTTATCTCCTCTGCTCAGGTAAGAAGCATCTGAAGCTGTCTATGTTTCAGGAGTTGCTTAACACAAGGAAAGCAACAGTTGTCGCTTGTTTCCTGGGTGCATCCGGCCCAGAGCTCTTGAATCCTAGTCCTCTCAAGTCTGCATTTATTGCTTGTAGACCTTTTTCCTTCTACTCAACTTCCTAAAGATATTGGATACATTACTGTGTGAGCAGCCATCTTCTTTTGCAAAAACATTTGTGGCTTAACCTCCTTGTGTAGGGGTTCTAATGACAGTCTGCTAGACAACTGTCGAGTCATCAGCCGTTTGCATGAATGTGTGGACCAAAACATTTCTGTATAATTAAAAATCAACAGAAACAAACGCTTGAAATATATGAATCTGTACCACTTTCACTTCATGAACTGAATTACTGAAATAGATAAACCTCTTTAATGATATTCTGATTTGAGATGCACCTGTAATTCAGACAGACTTGCATCCTTTCCGACCACTGTTGATCTAGGCTATAGAAAGACTAGTGTTACACGAAACCTGTCTAAGAAAGGAAATGTTACATATTTTTGAACGCCCAGTTACATGTTTGAGATGACTACCTATGTATCATAAATCTGTATTTACACTCAGCTGCATGTAGAGTCAAAAATAATCCTCAATATGTTGGTGTACTAAAGAAGATGTACTGCCCATTTACCTCAATACGTGATCTTTTTATTTTCTTTTGCCGCTTTAGTTTCTGCACGGCCTTAATGGACAAAGATGTTCGATATTGGATGCAAAATGTAGCTCTGAAGTTTCCTCTAGTTCCTCTTTTAGAACTCGGTGTTAAGTAGCATCTGTTTTTTTTTTTTTTTTTATGAAAAACTGGAGCTTTGAGTCAAATTTCCACTAAACCTGTTGCACTAGACTTCCCTTGCAGCCCCCAGCAGACTAGGGGTTTCCATGACAATGTAACTCGCCTACTGTGCCACGCAAATTGGAGAAGCAGACAAGTAGAGGGGGAGTGATAGGTGTGCTCTCAACCTGGGATGCATGTGCTGAAGTGATTTTGTGTTTACTTGCACTTGTTTTGATGTAAATCACTTCAAAAACATTGCATATGAGTCGTTGTGGAAGTGTTTTAAGTGGTGAAAAAAAAACTGGACAGTATGTTTTTTTTTTAATGCATTGCTGTAAAAGTATAATGGCTTTTGTTAGGTATTCATCACTCCATCAAGACTCATGTAAAAACTGGTTCTGTGAACCAAAGAGAGAATGCTGACAAGAATTTAAGACTAAATAAATTGATGAACACATTTTTAATGTCTCTTTGTCTTTTCTCGCAGTATCCACTGCACTCGTGTACAAGCGTGTAGTTTTAATTCAGCCTTAGAAAAATGCAGTTTATAATCTGGCCTTTTATAGAAGAGTACAAAGAAGAAAACCATAAGTCCTGTTCGGTGTTTGCCACAGGCCAGGTAGGAGACACAGCAAGCATGATGCGACCAAAATTTAATCCTTTAGCCCAAATGCGAAAATACTCCGTGAAGGACAACTAACTCTGCACATGATCCTGAACACACAACCCCAACGGTGAAACATGGTGGTGGCAGTATCATGCTATGGGGATGCTTGCCACATCTTAAAGATGCAGGACACCGTCCTTGGTTTAGATAGAGGCATATTCATGTGTTACAGTGGCCCAGTCAAAGTTCAGACTTGGATCCAATTGAAAATCTGGCGCAAAATGTGAAAGGCATCCACACGCTTGTATGTGAAAGAAAAATGTATGAATAATTTTCTTTCCACTCAACAATTACCACATATTATGTTTTGGTCTATCACAAGATCTTAATAAAATTTAATTCAAGTTTGTGGTAGTAACATGTCGACGTAAAAATGTTTGCTAGGGGCTGCATTTAGCACAAAACACTAAAGACAAAAAAAAAATCTAAGTATAAAACTTGTATTTACATCTTTCCATTTCCACCTATAGCTTTCCAGTTGTGTCTTGTCTGTTATTTAACCTAACAGACACAGAGCTCCATCAGCGAAGGTGAACAGACTCTGCGTGTGTCACTGCTGTGTGGAAACGAGCTCCATAGCAGGTTTTCCCACACGTGATGCAACAGTTTTTAACATCACTAATGTCCTTGTTCATCCTGCAGCCTGAGCGGTTCAGTGAAACAGGATGTTCTTGTGCTTGGTGTTGGGAATCTGATCTCGACTCTTCAGCCTCCTTACTGCTTCCCTCATGTGTTTAGGCTGAAGTGGTGGGGTGTCACCCCACTTCTCACAAACATCAAGAGCTGTAAAAGAAAAAAAGCACAACTACTCAATTTTCTATTGAAAGCTGCAAACAGAAAAATTAAGTATTGTGTGTTTTGTTCTATAATTGTAAACCCTCCACCCACCTTCTTCAACAATCTCCCCGACAAAAACCTTGGAGATTCCAGACATGGCAATAACCACATTCTGGGAAACTGAGGATCCAGTTATGGACTGGATCAGCTGAAAGATTCAGATAACAAAGCAGCCATATGAAACTCAAGTTTGAGGTTCCAAAATAAATCTGCCAGTTTTTCATAACCAGCTCACCCGCTTAATGGCAGCCTTTGGGAAGGCAGAACGTCTGTACATCTCATAGCGATTGAGCTGCTCTTCAGAAAAGGATGACACCAAAACCCTAAATAATGCAGGAAGAAAGGGGTCAAAGATGATCAAAAATGACACTTTTTGTGATGTATGTAAAGAGAGACGTGATCTTTCAGGAGGTTAAGTGTGAGCCTTACTGCATCTTCTGTATTTCATCCTCATCAACCTTGTGGCGCTTCTCTTTTTTCTTTTCTGGCTCCACCTTGAGTCGTTTAGAGGAAGGCTGACCAGAGGTTCCTTCTTCCTCATCGTCTGCTGCTGCTTCAGTTTCCTTCAACAAAATAAGAAAAAAACATGTTAAACCATGCGAAAACATGAACATTCAAACACTGGTATTCCTTTAGTTAAAAGCACAGTTCCTATATCAACAAATATGAGGTACTTTCTGTATATTGTAACCCACATTTCTACACACTTTACTTTTAAAAACAACTTCAACTGTCAGTAATATCTTTTTTTATGGTTAGCACAAAATTATTCAAAGCACGACAAGTGTTCATAACTTTCATAGACAAGATTTCTAGAAGCACCCAAGGGCCGGAGGGGGTCTGGTTTGTGGACCAGTGGATTTTGTCTCTTCTTTTTGCAGATGACGTGGTCCTGCTGGCCCCCTCTAGCAAACACCTACAGCATGCACATGGGCGGTTCGCAGCCGAGTGTGAAGCGGCTGGGATGAGAATCAGCTCCTCCAAGGCCGAGGCCATGGTTCTCGACTGGAAAAGGGTGGCTTGCTCTCTTCAGGTTAGAGGGGAGCTCCTGCCTCAAGTGGACGAGTTCAAGTATCTGAGAGACTTGTTCACGAGTGAGGGGAGAATGTAATGGGAGATCAACAGACGGATCGGGGCAGCCGCTGCAGTAATGAGGTGTCGGTCGGTCCGTTGTGAAGAGAGAGCTGAGCCAAAAAGCAAAGCTCTCGATTTACCGGTTGGTCTCTGTTCCTACCCTCACCTATGGACATGAACTTTGGGTCATGACCGAAAGATTGAGATCCTGGATACAAGCGGCTGAAATGAGCTTCCTCCGCAGGGTGGCCGGGCACTCCCTTAGAGATAGGGTGAGGAGCTCGGAGTAGAGCCGCTGCTTCTGCACATCGAAAGGAGTCAGTTGAGGTAGCTAGGGCATCTGTATCGGATGCTTCCTGGACGCCTTCCCCGCGAGGTATTCCAGGCACATCCCACAGGGAGGAGGCCCAGGGGACGCTGGAGGGACTATGTCTCGGCTGGCCTGGGAATGCCTTGGGCTTCCCCCAGAGGAGCTGGATGATGTGCCTGAGCGTCTTTCCTTAGTCTGCTGCCCCGACGACCCAGGCCCGGATAAGCAGAAGGTCGTCTTCTGCTTATCCGATGATGACAACAAATTAGTTCTGTGCTGTTATGCAGTATATTTCACCAAGACCATCTATGACAGTAAACACATAAGACAATAAACTTGTTTTAAACATGCTTCAGTTTAATTTTCAGTGATAATTGTTACAACTTCCTCTTCTATTATTTTTTTTTGTATATAAAGTTATGTCGGTCAGGTCATTCATATTACGGGCTCCATATGACCCTTCCGTCTTTATCACGCTTGGCTGTCCTCATCCAGTTTGAGCCTGTCTCACTTACATATTTACAGAAGTTAACAGGTCATATGAAACCCTCTGGTTCCTCTGCTGATCAGTAGCTCTACACATCTTTTTAAAGTTTTTCCCAAAATTGGGCTGTCAGTAGCTGCCATCATAAACAGCAGTTGGACCCATTTTGTGTTCCCTGAGGCTTTTAAACATGCAGTGGTGAACCCACTTGGCCCCATGGTTTATGAGATCTTCAGACCAAACTCAATTTTCTCTCTAAAATATTGCAGTAAAGCCTTTATTAACAATTAAATTACTATTTGGAGAAAAAAAATTATTTCAGGGGTTTTCCATGCTGATTTTAAACGTCTCCTTAGCACTGAAACTGCTTTTTTTTTTTTAAAGCACCTTTTTAGCCACTGACTTGACATTCTTGATTTATCCCCAGCAGTTGATACTGCATATCAGGTTATTCATATTTCTTGTTTAGAGCACTGGCTTGGAATTGGAGACCATGCATTGGGTTGGCTTTAGTCATATATGAAAAACAGGAGTTTGTGTGTTAATATAGAGAATTTTCAGGCCACTTCCACTCCTCTTATTTGATGTTCCTCAAGGGTCAATCTGTCTTGTTGTTCTTTGGGCTAGTAAAGAGTGGTTCGTGAGGTTCGATCATCCCACTGTATATCCTCCTCGACTACATCATCTGCATCCTTTATCTAAGGGATTCAACATCATTTGTCTAACATATCCACTGTCCATCATCTGTACACATCCAAACCATCTTAACCTTATATCCAAACCTCCTGAGCTGCCCTCTGATATGTTCTAACTTTATTAACTGTCAATTTTGGCCTCTTCAATTAAAATCGTAACATTTCCATCTCTGTATACTGTGTTTTTGCTTATTCCAGGGGTTTAGTTGATCAATATGTGAAGCACGTTTTATTGCTACTCGAGTGATTGGTGTTTCAGAAACTGTTTGTGAATGAACTTACAGTCTTTAAATCTTTGGGATGATCCTGCGTGGACGGCTCTTTGTTGTCATCTGCAGATGTCTCCGGTTCTGTTTGGTCCGTCTTCAGATGCTCCTCGTTGGTAAAACCCTCTTTCTCAAGTGAATCCTCCGTTTTTATCCGCGCAGGGTCCGCCATAATCCCTCAGATCCTTCTAGCAGACTTCCGTTTCTGAACACACAGCTGTTCGCTTCAGTCTACACTGATATAGAGGCAGCAAAGCACTGACAAACGATGAGCTACGTGTAGCTTTTTTATTTAGGATGAAAAGCTGTAACAGAACGTGTTATGGTTGACATTTGGATAAAATGGGAATGAAAATAAACGTACCCTCTCTGCAGCTAGTCAATGGGCTGTTAGCTGTCGAACACACTGATGCTGCTTCCACCTGACTTATTAAGAATACCCGCTCTGATGATGTAGAAAATTTTGATTTATTTATACAATCGCTGGGAAATAACGTCCGCATTAACTGTAACAAAAACAGTAGCAACACTATGCGAGTTGTCGTTGACCCCGTTTCTCCTTCTTACTTTTATTTTTGGTGGAACGGCGTTTGGCGAACTAAGCATTGGGTGCATTACCGCCACCATGTGGATTGGAGTGTCACTGCATCTGGCTCCACGAATGAACAATAAAAGAAAAATAAACAATATTAGGGATATTGATACAAATTTGATTTAAAAAGTTCCCATAGAGACTTCAAAAAAATCGCTCTTTTCTCTCAGTACCAATACTTCATACAAAACTAGCATAACATTTTCAGGAATCACTTCTTTATCATTACAATAACGTGTGTCTTTATATTCCTCATTTTAACATTTTTAAATGTATTCCTTAGTAATTCGAAACATAATTAAGTATATATAGTCCCGTGAAAAATCGGATGCCAGTTTACAGATTGCCTAAGAAATGCTTTAGATTATGAAACAAATTTTAATTTCAGACAATCATAACCTTAGTAAATGCAAAACTTGTGAAAAAAAGCCATCAAAAACAACCTGACCCTATGTTTAAAGAACAGTTGTTCACAGCACTGTAAATAAATATTTATGTTTCCTCCTTTTTGGTTTATATGCTTATTGCAACACTTGCTTTTCTCTGCATGTTGAAAACAATTTCACTACATTTCACTGTTTTTGCCATATCATTTTTTCTAAAACTGTAAACTTTATTTTTTCTTTACCTAAATTGCGCCTAGACACCAACTCTTTAACAAACAACAATACAAGTAAAATGTCCAACATCTTTCTCATTTGATAAAATGTTTGACTAAGTACAAAAATTGTCTTGAAAAGTATAGAACTTCCTTAGTTTTCAGATCTGGATAAGTATGGCTAACATTTGTGTCCCAGATGCTTTGAACTACCATTGCTCCAGTTCTAAAAAAATGAAAATTTTAATCATTTAAAATAAGTTGTTCAGTATAAAATGAGCATCACATGTTACTCTCAGTGGCACTACCTGCATGCCAGATGAGAGAAAAACAAAAGCTCTGTAAGCAATTGGAAAACGTTATTGACCACATATCAGCATGTTGATTCTAAATATTTTTAACAGATTCAGTCTTCGGGAATCTAATGGCTGACATGGGTCAGGATCAACTCTACAGTCTCCGATATGAGGAGCTCTGCTCTAAATGCTAATACGATTTCACAAAACAACATCATGTCTCATGAAATAAAATTTAAATATGTTGTTAGGGGCATGGGGGATATGGGGACATGTTATAACATTAACAAATAGGCCACTCTTTGGTCTTTATCTTTGAATATGGTAAGTTGTTTTTAATGGTATTTGGAGGACATGAAGGTGGCCACTTCGCAGGAATTCCTTGACATGAAAAATGACCCAAAACCTGGAATAGAAATTTGAATTAATTATATGCTAGTTTATAATTTTAACTATGTTATATTTATGTTCTCTACATCTACAGTAGATTTGAGAATATTTGTCATACATATTTACATAGGTCTTAATTATAAGGAGAATCTAGTCAGACACATAAAAAGGTAGATATACAAGTCGCTGGATGGGATAATCCTGCCTAACCGAACATCTCCTTACGTATAGTCACAAGGGGCGCCATCTTGCTTTTTCCCATCCCTGTCCCATGTGAAGCAGAGAGGGGCGGCGGTGACTGGGGCTGTATTTGTGTGCGTCTGAAGGGTTTCATTGGAGATGAAGAAAGGGCAATTTCGAGGAAGTGACGGACGACGCTCGGAAGACTGGTCAGAGGAAGTTTGCTCGATAATGGTGCCGTGCTGCTAAGCGAAACTTTTCCCCTCTTGAGCGCCAGCGGAGTCGTGGATCGGGACGGAAGGATCCAGCAGGGCGGCCGGGGGGAAGCTTTTGTTTCCTCGCCACATTTGCAGCACTGAGGAATAACTTGAGGCTGGGAGAAAGAAAGAGAGTCGCTGAGGAATTTCATTCCCTACAACCACCCCCCTCCCTCTCCCTCTCTCTTCCCCCTTCTCTCCCCAGCGCCCAGTGAGTTTATTTTTCCCTGGAATTAGCGATGGGGAAGGAGCAGGAGCTTCTGGATGCGGCGCGCACAGGGAACTTGGCCGCGGTGGAGAAGCTTTTATCCGGGAAGCGACAATCCGCAGGCGGATCGTATGGGAGCGCAGGAAGCGGCAACAGCGGCGGCAGCAGCAGCCACGGAGCTTCCTCCCATCCGCTCTCCAGTCTGCTCAGGTAGGCTGTGGGATAACTGAACGGCAGGCAGTCACCGGCATTGTTCCTGTCAAACACTGTCTTATCATTCCACTGTTAGCACTCCATAGAGGAGTACTTAATTAAACAGGAATGTTTTCTTCGTCAAAACAAACCCAACCTGAACCTGTGCGGGACAGAAGCTGTGGCGTGCCTCTTTGTTAGCGCATTGCTCTGTCCGTCTACTGTTATATGTAGACAATCAAAAGTACACATTACAACCACGTACTTCAGTGTATTTTATTGCGATGTAAGGGGGTGGGGTAAGAGTTGATGGACGGATGGGTTGATAAATAGAGCTAAAAACGGCTTTCCTGTAACAAAAGCTGTTTGAGACTGCAAAACATGTTTTATTTTTATAAATATAGATAAACAAGTGTAATTTCCTCCCATTTAATGAGCTTTGTGGTGTCACCTTAGAGCCCCCCCCAAAATACTTTTTGGCTGTTAAATGCGTTCCTTTTGTAAGGTGCTGAACATTTACATATTTTTATTGCACCTTGACCCAAAAAAACCAACTACAAAACAGCCTCATTTCTTAGGTAGATGCATAATTGATTGCTTACACAGTCTAGATTGAATAGTATGGGGTAAGAACGCTGTCAAAAACAATGTGTATGTAGAGAAAATGTGTGCATATTAGTCAATAGTTGTGCATAAGTAAAATCCAAAAGAGGTATTGTATATTTTCTGTATAAGAATACAAAATAAAATGTTACAGCTTCAAGAAATTACAAACACAAAGTTCAGGATTACAGTTGTGTTTTATTGTTTATGAATCAATATGCTATAACAGTTTGTGAGTACGATTTATTTTCTATGAGAATACGAATTTACATCAGCGACTTGGCGTCACGTGATCTCAGGCTGGTTAGTGGAGCACAGTTAGTCGATTCGCATTGCGCATGCGCTGTCACACTCCTCCGCCAGTAAATGTAGCGCCGGGATTTGATGACGGAAAAAGGCAATGGGAGATAATTCAGTCTAAAATGAATATTAGGAACAGAGGGGAGATAGAGGGGTGAGATCAAGAGTATTATAAGTAAAGCATTGTTTTTATTTTTATGAAATACAAAACTAAAACATAGAATTTAGTGGGTAGAGTTATACAATGATGTACAGTAGGTGGCGGTATGCACCTCTGAATTTGTTGCGTACCGCCAGCAGAAGAAGAAGCAGCAGCACTAGTGCTAAGATGATGGACCAAGAAACTACGGTACAAAGCCAGGTAATGTTAAAAAGTTTATATATGTCTTAATGTCGTTATTAAATGCTCTTGGTAAATGCTGCTTCTTCGTCTTCTGCTGGTGGCACGCAACAAATTCAGAGGTCCATACCGCCACCTACTGTACATCATTGTATAACCCACTATATTCTATGTTTTATTTTTGTATTTCATAAAAACAAGAACAATGCTTTATTTATAATACTCTTGATTCACCCCCTATCTCCCCTCTGTCCATAATATTTCTTTTAGACTGAATTTTCTCCCATTGCGGCACTACGTTCACTGGCGGCGAGGAGTGTGACAGCGCATGCACAACGCGAATCGACTAACTCTGTGCTCCACTAACCAGCCTGAGATCACGTGACGCCGTCGCTGACGTAAATTCGTATTCTCATAGAAAATAAATCGTATTCACAAACTGTTATAGCATATTGTATTCATAAAGAATAAACCACAACTGTAAACCTGAACTTTGTGTTTGTAATTTCTTGAAGCTGTAACATTTTATTTTGTATTCTGATACAGAAAATATACAATACCTCTTTTGGATTTTACTTATGCACAACTATTGACTAATGTGCAGACATTTTCGTCTTTACATACACATTGTTTTTGACAGCGTTCTTACCCCATAGAATTGGCTTTGGCGAGGGCAGAATACAATTATAGTTATCAGATTAGGTTTATTCAGCCTTCTGGAAACTTTTACTCACCAGTCGGTAGCAGTACAAAGCCGCTGAGTTGGTGTTAACTCTCAGATTTTCTTTTTTAGCTGTGGCTACATTGAGAGGTCTTAAGTGAAATATTCATGTTGGATGTGGGTTTTCACACCCAAAAGCTATGTAGGAGAGGTCTACCTTAACTGTTGAGTCTTTTATCCCCCATTAGTGTTGACCACACGCAGCCTGCGCACACCCGGCTTTGTGGATTTGGAGGAGAGGGTTTACCTATAACTTTGCAACCATATCTAAGGTCTTACTTTGTGTACATGCTGGTGTTAAAGACAAAAAACAGAGGTATAGGCATCAGATGTGATAAATTCAGTTTCACTTTGTCCTGCAGATGTTATCTTAGAAACAAGTTCATCACAACCCAATTGGTGATATATTGTTTGGATTTCCTTCATTATATGCAACTTTGGAAGGTACCAAAAATAATTTCTGGAATGTTCTTCATAGTTTCTAATGCCTGTTTATGGTATGAATAACTAGAAGGAGCATGTAAGAAAATGCTATTAAGTATTCACTTTTTCAGGTTTTGTCACATTACAACCATAAGCCTCAATTTTGTTTTGAGGAGAGGGTGGAGGGATTCATCTTATAGATAAACACAAAGTAGTGCACAATTGTAAATGAAAGGAAAATGGTGTGTTGTTTTCAACATGTTTGACATAATGAGCAACAATGGAGATGTGCATTTGCATTTAGCCACCTGGAGTCAAACCTTGTGAAGCCATGTTTTTATTCTATCACACAAGTCTTTTGGAGTATGTCTCTACTAGTGTCGAGGCTGATATTTTTGTGCATTCGTGGGAAAACAGCCAAAGCCCTGTTACATTGGTTAGACGGTGTGTATAAACATTTATTTAAGTGTCCCCCCTGATTCTCAGTTGGATTCCATTGTGGACTTTGTATAAGGTGTTCAAATCCATCTATGTGCTTTGATATAAATCATTGTATTGTAGCTTTGTCTGTATCTGTAGGGTTATTGTGCTATTGAAAGGTGAACCTCCACCCCAGTCAGAGTCTTTTCAGCCTCTTACAAGTTTCCTACCAGGATTGCCTTGTATTTAGCGCCATCCATCTTCTCATCAACTCTGAACAGCTACACTGTCCCTGCTGCAGAATAACATCCCTCCAGCATGATGCTGCCATCTCCGTCGTTCACAGTGGGGATGGTGTACTCAGGGTGATGTGTAGTGTTAGTCTTTTGCCACGCATAGCATGTTGCATGAACGCCAGAAGGTTCTACTTTGATCTCTTCTGATCAGAGCACCTTCTTCCACGTGTTTGATGTGTCTCCTTGTGGTAAACTTTAAATATGACTGCTTGTGGCTTTCGTTCAACAATGACCCTCTTCCTGGCCTCTAAAGACCAGATTTGTGGAGTCCATGACTCATTGTTCTGACAGATTGTCCCACCTGAGATGTGGATGTCTGCAACTCCTTCAGAGTTTCCATAGCCCTCTTGGCCGCTTGTCTGTGTAATGCTCTCCTTGCGCGACAGCCATGTCTTGGTAGGTTTAAAACTGTGCAATAGTGTTTCCATTTTTTGAAGGACTGATGTTGTATATTGTTTTATAACTAAATCCTGCTTTATACTTTTTTGGAGCTTTATCCCTGGCTTGTCTGGCATTTTCCTGATCTTCATGATGCTGTGTGTTCACTAATGTTCACACAGATGGACTCTGTTTACTAATATGGTGGCTTCCAAGGGCTGTTAGTTGTACTGTAGTTTGTTGAGGGCTATCAGGGTAAAGGGGTCTGAGTACAAGTGCAAGTCATATTTTCTGACTTTTATTTCTAAAATATTTTGAAAATCTGGTCAAATTTTCCTTCTGCTACTACTACTAAGATTTATTTATCTAACTACTACTTCTTAGTAATCACATAGAATGCAAATAGAAAACACTTTTGGTTGTAAAGTGACAAAATGTGAAGGCGAACACTTTTGCATGGTGATAGGATATTGAAATATGGCCACAACCTTCCTGTCTTGCCAACTTTTAAAGTGCCCAGAGGTGAATGTTTGTTTCTTTAAACATAAACATATGTTGGGGCCTGAATGCCAGACACCTTTGTGTTAGGCTGAAGTGTTGAAGTGAACCTCCACATTCTACATCAATGCGTTACTCAGTGCAGACTGCACTGCATACTTAGGGTAATTACATTAAACTCTTCTAATCGGAAATCCATTTCAGAAATGTCATGCAGTCAAGGCTGGCTCCTTCTTTCACTCTCTGATCTGTGGGCAGACTGCAGAGTCCATTGTGTCTTCTGCTATGTCTTGAGCAATCAATGTTTGGCAATAGGAAATAATTGCCTGGGCTGTGCAGGAAGTGAATAAACCACTGGTAAAAAGCTTGCTGCCTGTGGACACCTGAGATTATTGTACATATGAGTAGTACTGACCACGGGGGAGCCTCTGGGATTGCTGCTGCCATGCATGACATTTGATTCGGTCTGCAGGATGAAAATGTCAATACAGTCCTCTACAAGTAGTTGATGTCCAATTTGTGGCTTTGTGTGTTTGTTGTTTCATTTATCAGAATCTATTTGTGACCTATTCGTCATCCTTGTTGGGAAGTGTAGGCCTGTAATCTTGTCAGACCAGGTTTTAGCTGTGTTCAAGGCTGCTGTTTTTTGGTAAATCTGGGCCCACATTTGCTTTAATGCCCATGTGCAAAAATAAATGTACTGTTAACACGTCTGCTGCTGTGATACAAACACACAGAGAGTACCTTGTGTGAATATAACGTTACAAGTTGAATTGTTTCAGTTGCTGGCTGCGAGAACCAGTGTGCTGTGGTCTTAGTCAGCGGTAGCATCCTGTTTACTGGGCAGAGTTATCCACATGTTGTGCTACATGATCCACTTGGCTTCAGCGCTGCTCTTCCAGGGAATGTGTTTCCACTAGATTTCTAGCGTTCTTCGCCTGGAATGGGCCACATGTTGGGGCTTGCAGTGTTTTTGTAACCAGGCCGTTGTGCAGCTCTGCTCCACGAGATGCCTGCTTTCCTAGGAGAGTGTATCCCAGCCGTTGCTATGAGATAGAGGCTGACCTTCGGCATGTGTCACAACGACGTTGTGAGCAGGACCTCGTCAATAAGGAAAGCTAGATTGTGGCCTCGATTGTGCAGTTGTGTTCTTGCAGTATCAATATCACTTGAACTTCTCCACATTTGGTCACATTACAACCACAAACTTCAATGTATTTTACTAATGTTTTATATGATAGGCCAATAGAAATCATTGCATAATTGTGAAGTGGAAGGAAAACGATACATGGTATTTAAATGTTGTGTGGCATCCATTTCTATTCAGCGCTCTTGAGTGAACAGATTCTCAAATTGATTTAGGTCTGGACTACCTTCCAGACCTAAATTAACTCGGGTCTGGACTACCTTTTTAGCTCCATCCCTCTTCATTTCAACTCTGACCAGCTTACCCGTCCCTGCCAAAGAACAGCATCCCCACAGCATGATGCTGCCACTGCTTTTTTTCATCATGGGAAAGGTGTGTTCAGAGTTGGGTGCAGTGTTAGTTTTTCCCCACATGTTTCATGTACACTAAAAAACATTCAGTTTGGTCTCATTTAGGTTGATCACCTTCTTCCGAATGTTTGCTGTGTTCCCTGTATAAGTTGTGGTGAACTGCAAGCAGGATTTCACTTGGCTTCTTCATCCGTAAAGGTCAGATTTGCGGAGTGCACAATCATTAGTTGATCAGGTTCTTTTGCTGCATTCCATTAACCTTGGAAGTTGGTACTGGGATGTCGGAGTTTACCTCATCTCCTAGTTGTAGCGTTTCAGTTTCCTGCTTGTTTTCGTTCGTATTGCTAGTAGCTGTAACAGCAGTGTTACAACAATAACAATGACAATAAACACTGTTTTACATTGTATTTCGCGCATATAAACTGTGTTGGAACATTTCGTCTTATAAACACTTTAAATTAGTATTTGTTCGACTGACTAAATGTGATATAAAGAACTGCTAAAAACAGTCCAAATAGGAAAGTTTTAATATTATAGATGCGAGTAGCAGCCATCTTGAATGCGGAAGTCGGGTATGGTCGACTTTCCAACTTGTAATTCTGACTTTCGGGGGCGTTCCAGGTGAAATTTCCTAGATTGGGAATTCAGACTTCCAAGTACAAATGGAATACAGCATTTCACCCGAGCTGTAGATTTCTGCAGGTTCTCCAGAATTACCATAGGGCTCTTGGCTGCTTCCTGGGCTAATTCTCTCCTCTCCCGGCTGGTCTTGGTAGGCTTGTAGTTGAGCTGTACTCTCAACAGAACAGCAGTATTTTTACAGAGAATAAATTACACACAGGCAAACTGTATTTACAAAGTGGATGCACTGGGTTTTGTTCAAGGGGGTCTGACTTCTTTCCCTTCTACTTAAAAATTATGCATTACTTTGTGTTTTTTGTGTCTCTTACAAAAAGTCCAAATAACGTGTAGTTGTAACACAAACCAATGAAAAAGGACAGTCAGTCTGAATACTTTTGCAAAACCCTGTATCTACTAGGAATGAAGTATTCTGTGTTTTTCATTCTCCATATTGGACGTTTTTGTTAAGGGTCCCATCACTCCCATTTTCCCACAAGTTTAGTGAAAGAATTTTAATTTTCTCTTGCACTTTCTGGCCCAGATTGTCCTAACTCAGACAGCTGCTGCTGTTATACCGGAGGTGAGACAAGTCCCTGGCAGGGCGAGCGGCTGCCCACTGAGGAGAAATTAACAGAGGAATGCATGGAGTCCTGGACGGACACTCTGAGAGCTTAGCCAGATGAGGACTTGTCTCTCTACCTCACAGCCATGTTCTTTGTCCTACTGACAAGCCACGGGATGGTGCTTTTCATATTCATATCAGTCCCGGAAAACCATTCTCAGGCTTTTCTATACTTTCTAGTTTAAAGAACTGAAAATTGATCTGTCAGTTGGTCAGAACTGGACCACCTATTAAGAGGAGCCTGTTTGAAAGTGAAAAAGGAAGAGCTTTTTTTGTTTTTGCAGACTCAGATTTTCTGAACGGTCTTTTAAATAATTTGTTCTATCCAGTTTCTAAATACACTCAAGAAAAACGTGTTTATATCAAGGAGTGGTTATCCTTTTTATGGCTGTGGGTGCAAGTCCGGAGAATCTAGTTTCATCCACAGTTTCTGGCTCATACCAGGAAGATCCACTTGGTTAACTCAGAGAATGTTGCTGCTGTCCATCTGCATCCAACAAAAAAGAAAATATCCCACAGGAGTCTGTTTTCATGAAGATGTTTGGCAGTATGTGTGTGATGTTGCAGTGTGGGGATGATGTGGGTTGAAATGACAGGCTCGCTGTGGGGGTGCAGAACACGCTTCACCGAGGCTAAAACTTCTGACTGGAAAACAGACCTTTCCAGAGTAGACACAAAAGGTGCATATCCACTATGCAACCCAGACCGGTTTCCCCATGCAACGTAATTTCTTTGAACCTACTGCTTTAGCCATGCCACTTGTCAGGCATGTGTCCATGAACAGTGCTGTTTATGCAGAATACATCCGGTAATGCCCAGGAGTTCCTGCCAACATTTAGTTCAGCAAAGGCTCCGGTCATGATAATAAAAAAGCTTAGAACTTATGGAATGTCACTCCAAACTTTTTGAAGATGTGTTACTGAAACTTTAAACAAATTTTGCCAATGGAGACCCCTATGTTTTCTCACATTTGGACCACTTGTGTTACCCAGGAGCAGTAGCCCAAAGCCCTGGGCCCCCTTCTCCCTTTTCAACTGCTGCACAGTGTGCACAATATTAGCTTTACATGGGACTCTGTGGAATGCAATAATTGCTGGATAACATATTCCAAGTGTCAGGAATGCACATTATGCATGCCAATAAGATATTCAGCCTGTTAGATGAAGTCTCATTAGAGAACATACTCACAACTGACACATTACAGTGCCCATAATGCTACAGTTCACAGAGTGTTAGAAGCACATTTGACAAAGAGAGGAGTGACAGAAAAGTGAATCTCAACTGATATTGTCATCACAGTATTTAGTTTAGTGACAGTTCAGTTTATTTATTTATATAGCGCCAATTCACAACACGTCGTCTCAAGGCACTTCACAAAAGTCTGGTACATACATTCCAATTAATCTTAACCATTGAACAGTGCAGTCATATTCAGTAATTTATTCAAATTGGATAAAAAGTTTTTCTATCTAAGGAAACCCAGCAGATTGCATCCAGTCAGTGACTTTCAGCATTCACTCCTCCCGGATGAGCATGTAGAGACAGTGGACAGTCACTGGCGTAGACTTTGCAGCAATCCCTCATACTGAGCATGCATGTAGCGACAGTGGAGAGAAAAAACTCCCTTTTAACAGGAAGAAACCTCCAGCAGAACCAGGCTCAGTGTGAGCAGCCATCTGCCACGACCGACTGGGGGTTAGAGAGAACAGAGCAGAGACACAAAGAGAACAAAGAAGCACTGATCCAGGAGTCCTTTCTATGGGAAGGAAAAGTAAATGTTAATGGATGTAGCTCCTTTAGTCGTTTCACCTAGAAAGAAAGAACAGATAAATTCTGAGCCAGTTTTCAAGTTTAGAGTCTGAACAGAGCACATATAGTTAGTTACAGTAAAAGCTCAGTCAGTAGCCATGTCTAGGAGAGAGAAAGGGTTAAACACTGAAAGACAGGACCATGTGGATTATCGGTAGAGGGTGAGCATTAAGTTGTTGCCAGCAGAAGCTCGGACGATGCCCCTCTCCAGAAAGGTGTCACAGGTAGACACAGAGTCAGGCCAGGTGTAGCTTCTAGGAAGAGAAAAGAGAGAGAACAAAGTTAAAAGCTGAAATAACAGCAAATAATACAAAATTGAAGAGTAGTGTGAGAAAGTAGCGAAGAGGGTGAAAGTGGTCATTATGTCCTCCAGCAGCCTAAGCCTATAGCAGCATAACTACAGAGATAGCTCAGGATAACTTAAGCCATTCTAACTATAAGCTTTATCAAAAAGGAAAGTTTTAAACCTAGCCTTAAAAGTAGACAGTTTGTCCATCTAGAGCCCACTGATGGCCATTGTTATACTAAAAACCACAACGATTGGGATATCTCTCTCTGTCAGATTGACCATAACCATTGGAAAAGAGAGGGGGTCATACAGGTAGCAAAAATGGAGGGTGTGTTTTCACCTCAACCATAACTGAGCCGGTTTAGGCTAAACCTGACTCCCCCTTACTCCATCCAACAGGGAGGGAAGAAGACGGAGGTAAAAATAAGGAAGATAGCTCCGGATAACCTAAGCCACTCTAACTATAAGCTTTATCAAAAAGGAAAGTTTTAAGCCTAGCCTTAAAAGTAGATAGGGTGTCCGCCTATATAGCACTCACATAATTTTTTTTTCTGTCTTGTAGCCTTACCGAATACTTGTACACATTAATACCTGGCAACTTCTGCAAAACATTGTGATGCTCAACCTAATTTAATGAGTTTGAGTGTTGTTTGCTAACCAAAATACCAATTACTCCTAGAAAACCTCCCTTCTTCCTGGAAAAGGTTCCTGCACAGGAACCTAAAGTGTTCACAAGGCACTTTGAACCACTTGCATTCCAGGAAAAGCTCCATCAGGTCACCTCCTGATGGCTGGTTAGATGCACCCACAGTGGTCACAGCACATCATCTGTTGACCTCCGAACTGAAACAGACATTAGCTGGAGCGTGCAGTGGTAGCCAGGAAATCTAACACCGCAATGGTAGCATTCCAGGAGCATCTAAGTTTGGGATTCTCTCCTCTGAGTGTTATGTTTGTTTAGTCACAGAAAGCATGCAGAATGGAGCTCAGCAGTGATGGATTCCACAGATGTGTGTTTGTGTTTGACAAATACAGTGTCCTTTTCATGCAGGCTGAAGCCTTCTTCATGGTTGTGGGCTAAAAATAGACTTCACCCAAGTGGGTCATAGTTTTGGAGATTAGTTAGTTGTAGAGAGGAAGCTCTTTTGAAGTTTAATGGAACAGAAAATAATCTTATGACTGTGCCTTAAAGGGATGTTGGTTAAAAGAAAATGTGTTGGTAAATGTTTAATCTTAACAGTTTTGTCAGTTTGTTCTGTGGGTTTCAGCAGAAAGTGGTTTTTTAAATATTTCTAGCTTTCTATTCTTCCTGTTTTGGAGCTGAAAGTTATGAGAAGTATTGCAGAACATGTCTATTTACTGAATTTTAAGTAGATTTCTCTCCAATCTTTTGTGCTTGAAATAAAGCATGAAAAAGGTTATACTGCAATCTGCAGTCAGAGGTGACCTGCAGCTCATTCCCAACCTGTGCAAGCCTCCATGCGTCTTTTCTGACTGTTTACATCCAGCAGCTTAGATGTTTCCTCATCGATATGGCCTTCTGGTTGGCATCTCCTTCCTTCCCACTTTGCTTCTCTAAGCGGTGTTCTTGCCCACCTGCTGAGCCCAGGCCAACCCCTGCTCCACCCTCAGACTTTGAACTTGTTGCACTTGTTGCTGTCCACACAGGAGGCAAATATTACATGTTTTTCTTATGAGAGTCCCCATTACTTTGTTATTCTTAATTGAATATAACACCTCTGGGCTAAGACCAAGAATGTCAAAGCTTTAAGAAAAGGAAAAGATGGAATCAGCACTTTATTAATTTTAACTACAGGGTGTCAATGGGAAAGATCAGTTTCATGGCCACAAAAGCAGCTTTTAAGAAGGTTTGGTTAAAGGTTGATTTTGCTGATGGTTCTTGTAAACTAGCTGAGCCTTCAACAAAACAGTCAGCTATGCAAAGTGTATCATACAGAAACTCTGGTTTTAAAACGGATTTGTCAGCATTACTAAAAACACAGCTTTTTAATCCCAATTTACAAGAATTCAGCTGAAGGTGAACAAGAGATTTTCTTTCAAAACAAAAAATGACAGAGATTCCCTTTGAGGCTGGTCTGAATTGTTTTGCAGTAACTGAAATAACTGTAGAATTGCTGAAGGACAGATGTCCTTGATGGCTGTTTTCTTCTTTCTTTCTTTGCAAACCATTTTGTGAAGCTGTCACAAGTTTTTTATTTTATTCTGAAAATCGTCTTGATTCTGTAAAACCCTGCTAGAGTGCTCTGATCAGTGCTTGTGAGGCATATGCAGTTTTCCACACCTCTTGCTGTAAAACAGATGTCCTGTGAAATGCTGCCTGTGAAGTCTTTAAGTCTTGGGTTTGACCTAAGTTGCTGTAACTGATTTTTTTTTTACACTTTGCCATTTTTAACCATGGAGCTGATGATCAACATTACTTTTGACACCATAGTCAAACAGAGTTGGTTAGTAAGAGAGCTATCGGTCTCCTGCTGCAGGCATGATTAGTTGAAATGAACCTGCTCCTAAAGTAAAATTCATGAGCAGAATCACCTAGGAGTCACATGGGAAGATGGCCACCGAGCCAAATTGACAAGTAGGTGTAAAGTAGGGGAAGGTGCGAGCTGAGTTTGGTTGTAACCTGCGCTGCGGCTGGCATTTATCGATTATTTTGATGATTCGTTCTACCTTGCTGAGTTTTTCTACCCTGTTTAAAAAGTTACTTTATAATTTTACAGCCTTAGTTATTCACTAAGTAATGTTATTTTGGCTTTTCCACTATTTTACTTATTTTTGTAAATTTTATTTTAGTTCAACAGTGAACTGTAACAAATATTGACTTTAAAAACTATGTTGCAGGATTGTAGCTTTGGATCCAACTGAAAATGAGGAGATGGCAAGACTATGCATGAATGCATGAATTTATGCATGTTCCTAACCTTTGTGATTTTTACCTTACTCAAAGCAAAGAGCAGAAAAGAACATGCTGTTTGTTGAGGCGTATTTAGACAGCAACAAATGTGGGTTTTCAGGTTTGATACATTTTATGAACAGTGAAAACTTTGGGTTTTTCAGTATTTTAACCTGCTGATTAACGTTCAGAAAATTTTCAATGGAAAATCAGCCCAGTCCGGCAAGTCTTCAAAGATGCTTGCATGCTCGGATGGGCTTTTTTGTTGTTGCCATTTTTACTATTTCCTATCAGTTTTGCAGTTACAACGGAACATATCAAGAATGCTTTACTAAGCAGCTCATGTCCATAGGATACAATTTTAAAAATCCTTTCAGAAAGCAGGAACTGTAGTTTAGGAGCGGCACATTAAAGAAAAATGGACAAAAATTATGCAAAGCTTATTCAGAGAGAAGCGAGCCATGCTGAAGGCGTGTTTGTGAGGCAGCACGTTGAACACAATGGCCGCATTCTCCTTAAGTTTAGCCAAGTTAATAATTTGTGCTGTTGAAATGCTAACTGGCCATGTGCACTAATAAATCTGAAAATGCCGATACATTTTTAATGTTTTTGTCAGTTCTTAAAGTAACAGACACATATGACTCATCTTACTCATCTTACTTTGGGTTTTATGGTAATAAAGAGCTCTTCCAATTTCTTCCAGGGAGACGCCTGATGCATTAACCTCACGATCAGAATTGTCTCATTAGAAGTATTTTCTTAGCATATGTTCAGGGCAGGCTGTAAATTGTAAAATACAGTCATAGGTCTTTAGTTTGTAAAATATTTGGTCCTTAATGGAGTCATCTGCCATTTTGCCATTTCATTTCACTCATTTCTTTAACTTCAGGTCAAGTTTCCCTGTTTTTTATGTCTATCACATTCTCTGGTGACTCAAATATAGGTAATAGACTGCAGTGTGTTGTTCTTGGCTGCAATATTTTGTCTTGTACTCATCAGAAATGGAGACTTCTGGCAGGTGCTTCAATCTGGGTTGAGATAAAGATGTTCACTGCTGGTCATCTGGTTCATACAGTAGCCAGCAGTATGGATAATTAAGCCAATTTCCCCAACAGTGGCTGACATGAGCCAATCTCTGCTGGGCTCGCTGCCCCGGGTGGACTCGTTCCTGGCAGGGTGGTCACACCGCTAATAGACTGACGGATAAAGCCATTTATGATGCGGGGTCCATACTCACCTGGGTTCGTATTAACCATAAGGGACTGCTGAATGAATTTAGCCCCCAGGACTTCATAAATAAACATTTAGTTATATGTTTTGGCTTAAGGCTGATGTGGATTTATTTAGCAATAGAAATTAGTCGAGTAAATTTCCTCTTTATTTTTTGTGTATTTGCTCATCTAAGCAAAAGCAATAAATATGCACCACTAACTGGTTATGTATCCATTGAAAGAAAAATGAAGGGAAATGCAGTAGAAAAATGTGCGAAAGCAACAGGGATAGCAAAGCTTGTTCAACTGGTCAAAAGCCATACTCAAATTATTTCCAAAATCAAATTTTATAAAGTCATAATTATGTAAATAACGGAAATAAATGCTTAACCATTCAGTAGCACTCTGTGTGTAGCAAAGCTTTGTCATATGGGTTTTACTTTTAGAAGTGAATTGTAAAATCAGTCATATTCAGGGTGGTGGGGTTGAGTTTAATGTTTTGAACACAAGTGACCACAGGAAAAAAGCTATTCCTTATTGATCTACAGTTACAGTGCAGGAAATGTGACTCCAGCTCACACAAGCAGTTGAAAATATTGAATTGGCATTAAAATTTATTTTCAAAATTATAAAGGTTTTCCCTGGTATGTAGTGCGTTTGTAAGCCTTTGCTGGTTAACTCCAAGGGCTCTTGGGACCTTTTTGATGATATTGTAATTTACTGAGATGCACCTGTATGTTGATTTTATTCCTCCAGGCGTAACGATCAGGGTTTGTAAAACGCCAAATTCAACCCCCCCAGAATCTCTTGCACAATCTAGATTCATTCCACTGACATCCCCACAGGCAAATTAAGGATTAGCTCGGCCTTTTAAACAGGAATTCCTCCACCAGTTCCCATGAATGTGTCCCCCCCGCCTCCCTCTCCATCCAAATCAACTCTGTTTTGCTCATTACCTCCGCTGTGGGCCTAAGCTCCATTCCTCGGTTAGGTTGGTTTTGAGCCGTAGTAAGAGGATGAAGTGGATTGTGGAGCACCAGTCTGACTCATGCCCTTGGGTGCCATGCTGCCAAAATGCTGGAAGGACGAAACACTTCTGCAGCTTGTAAAGCCGCCGCTGCTGGCAGTTGTCTTAATAGCAAGCAGGAACACTTTGACTATAAGGACATGTAATAAAACGTTAAACTTGCTCTGCATGGCAGCAGTTCAGATGAATGAACAGCCATGCCTCTGAATAGAAGTGTTAAAAGTTGCCAGCATCATAACACGGCTCGTGATGTGCTGTGCTGTGCTCCTGTTTGATCAGGTGCCAGATGTGACTCAGTGTTTGAACAATTGAGCAAACCTTTCTTTTAAAGTTCTTATTTTAGCAACAGCTTTGGTAAGAATGACCAATTAGCAAATGCATCCTAAATTTCTGCCCTAGATGACCTCAGAAGTGTAAATTTTTTGAGCAGTTTTGCAATCAGCTTGATGAGACACCGTCCACAATACAAACTTACTAAAGCTTCTTTTAGCTTAGAAAGCTGATCAAAAATCTAAACTTGGATCCACCGAATAGTAAACAAAATAAGGGGTGAGACGATTATGGGTTATAATGGTTACCGAGGTATAAACAACTGATTTTTTACCATTTTAAAATGTAGATACTAGGGGTATCTACATTTTAATCAGGGCTGATGGATCGGCCCCTGATTGTTTTTAAGATTTGAAAATGAAGGGAACTGCAATGCCCAAAACCTTTCACATATATCTGAGAGCAGTACCTCATGTGCAGTTAAAACAAGTTTGTATTATTTCATGGGTATTGTTCAGTGTTTTTTTAAAATAAGAATGGAACATCAAAAGTGTATTGTGGCCTTATAACACCTGACAGTGTCGGTTATAAAAAAAAATAATTTGTATCAGCCAAAATCGTAATCCGCAGGTCAGGCTTTTTAAAGATCGGTGATTGGCCAGAAAACTGCAGTCGGTGCACCCCAAGAAGATACCTGTTTTACCACCTTTCTGATGCTGAAAATATCTAATGTTGAGTCTTCTTCCATTTGTAACAACTTCTGTCTTGAAGTGTATTGTTGTTACTGCACCCTGTTGCTCTTAGGCAAGGTGCATTCACTTTTTAAGAAACATATAAATATATAAATAATATTTTATTGTAGTTTCCTACTAGCAGATTATTAATCAGCTCCAACCAAGATAGGAATCAGCCAACTCACTTTTGACAATTTCTCTGTCATTACATAGAGCTTGAAACGACACAAGTAGTCCTCCGTATATCTAGCAACGAAGTAAAGTAACTATCACCCAGATGTTTGCAATCTTGAGTGGCCTGGTTTGGCTGTTTAACTTGTTGCTTGTATGTAAGATTTTTTTAGACCACCTGGACTGTAGCCGAGGGCCTTTTTATACTCTATTATGTATTATCTTTTGCCAAAGATGTTTATAGTAGAAACACAACTCCCTTTAAACCTTTAGACCCTTAAGCACATAAACTGCTCTCTGAACTTTTAAAAAAATCAGCATGTGTCATCTTGTGAGCAAGTCGGTCTTTTGGTAGTCTTGGGTTTATTTCGTAAGGATTACTACCAAAAACTAAAATGTATATGCAGCATTTGCTAAAAATAAAAGTGAGTTTATTATATATATATATATAGATTACTCTACCTTCATTCATTAATCTCACCGGGTCCTCAAGCTCTGGACAAAATATTACTGTTTAAAACGATATCATGTAACACAGAAGACATTCTGTGTATGTTGGAAAGTGAAGTGACTAAAAATAATAGAGCTAGTAACGGTAATGACAATAATGACCATAATATATAAGCTGCAAGCTGAGTAGTTTTATTGGCTCCATTGCAATCACTTCGACATGTAATCCTTTTGCATATTTAACAAATTTTAACCAGACTGTGGTAATATTTATAGCCCTGATCAGCTATGATTTAACGGTTTCATAATGTTGCATGTCTAAACAGAAGCATAATAGTTTAATAAGTGTATCTCTCTCAGTGTTGATTTAGCGAATAATCTTCTGGTGCTCTCTTACTTACTTCCACCCCGTGTCTGATGTATGGCGTTCTCTCCCTTCCATGGACGCTTCTTAGTTCATGTTTATGGTAATTTGCATTAGTGAGGGGTTTTACTACTGGTAGTTACACAACTGTTCTATCTAGGACAGCTACTGGAGGTCTGTTTTTGTCTCCTGCTTGTCCCTTCTGATGAGGTCCATGGCCACATTCAAGGCAGGACGGCTGTAGGAATTCTGAGGAAATGACAACTGAATGCATCGACGGGTTGAGTGCACACATAGCTGCAGCTCTCTCATATGCCCCCTCTTTAACAGAGTTTTATCAGTCTCCACCATTTCCTACCATCACATTTTCCCAGTTGAGTGTTTCCTCTGAGCAGTGCTTTTGATGTCTCGTGACTTTCTGAGATGTTACCCAGAAGGCCTGCTCTAAGAAATAAACAGCTTATGCTGTGGATGGCGGAGCTGAGTGTCCCCAGTGTGTCTGCGCTCTTCTCAGGACCCATTGTTCTGCAGGCTACAGAGCCATACACGAGGCACTTATTTAATCAGACGGCTCTGACTGTGTAATTGCAGGCTGCTTCGCTTAGCTATTGTGGGAGATGTATTTTAAGGGGGCAAAACGGCCATTACTGCGACAGAAAAGAGCTGTGTGTCTCTCTCTTTGGGGAGCAAAGTCACACAGTGATGTGAGGACTCTGAGAAAACTTTTGTCGCTTCATTTACTCACTGATTATCTTTGAAATCAAGTCACATTTTGTCTGTAAATGCTATCAAGCACTGGAGTGGATTTTTAAGGTTTTCTCTGCACTGAAAAAACTTGGGGAATGTTTAATATTCAATGGCTTGGAAGGATTTAGATCCACTTCAGTTAGTTTTAGATTATACAAATGTCACATCACTCGTTTGTTCGTGCTTTCAGATTGTTTCTGTTCTATACATTTATCAATGAAATGATATAAATTAAAAAAAATCCCTATTCATGTTTGATTCTCTGTGAAGCCCATCTCTTTTTGCTCCAGTTCCTTTTCTGACTCTGCTCTCAGTTATTTGGTTCACTCGTGCTGGGATTTCTAAGTCACATGATTTATTTAGGATTTGGTAAAGTCTTTCAGGGGGCTCCACATACTGACTTGGCTCTCTTTCTCACCAGACGTCCTTTGACTTCTTAAATTACGCTCTCTGTCCTCCTCTGCTGCTTCCCTCCCCGCTTCTTTGCATCATCGGTCTTTCTTCCTCACCGCAGTGCTCTTTGCAAATAAAAAAAAAGCCCAAATCAAAAATAAAAAAAGACCAATCAAAACTGACAGCTGAGCTCAGTGCAAATGAATGAGAGTGCTAGGCTAATATTAGGCTAACCTAATGAGTAGCTTTAAGGTCCGTTCCGCTGCTTTTTTTCTCACTGCCTATCAGAAGCTTGTTTTTCTCCGAGGCCTGGCCGGCCCAGGCCGTCATAGCGGTTGCTCAGGAGGTTTATAGTGATTGTTTCCCTTCCTGGTTTTCTTGTTTTCTGGTGCTGTCAACCCAATTCTGTTTCATTCTTGCCTTCCCACGTAAAGTGTGCTTTTAGGTGGCTTCCTACCATTAGGAATGCAAAGATGTGGTGGTGCAATCTAGCTGCTGGGCGTGAGATTGTCATCTTGACAAAGGAGTGGCAGCTGTTTGTTGCTGCGTTGTATGTATGAATATATTCACATGGCATTTCAAAAAGAAGTCTAATAATCGTTTCTGTTTCTAACAGCATCTGGAGAGGCCCCAACGTGAACTGTGTGGACAGCACTGGATACACCCCTTTGCACCATGCCGCCCTCAATGGACACAGGTACATCAGAAATGAATATGAAGATCTGCACAGCAAGTTTGTATATTGTGGCGAATGAATTAAAATGATAACATTTTTCATGCACAGAAAGGTCTAAGTTGTTGGTTTTTTTGCATATATTTGCAAAATGAGGCAATTGGAGTCATTTAGGTTTAGTCACCTTTATTAATGTTTCCCATATTCCTATATTTGAGCAATATGATGATAATGCATTGTAGCTTCATGTTTTTATTTAATTCATTTATGTTGCAACAGTGTTGATGTGTAAGGAAAGCAGCTCTAGGATGCGGGGGAGCACCCTGCTTCATCTTTAGTGTTTATGCTCTGTGTCTGAGGTCTGCCTATGCGGACAATGGTCCCTCAAGGGGGATTAAGGTATTGATTGTCTGTGCTTATTCATTAGTGCATTTCATAAAGATTCTGACCATTCCTGCCCCTTCATTCCCCTGCAGCGCTGTGGTGGAGGGACTGCTACGGAACGAGGCCTTGACCAACATCGCTGACAACAAGGGCTGCTACCCGCTCCACCTGGCTGCGTGGAAGGGAGACGAGCACATTGTGAAACTTCTCATCCACCAAGGACGTTCAAACCCCCAAATCAACGAGAAGGTCAGCCACTGCTGTGTACTTGTGTTTTTATATTTGGTCGCCTTTACAGTTCTGTTTCTTTTACAGGAATTTGCGAAGTGTCTGGTTGGAAATAGAAATGAAATTATCTCGGTGGGAAACCGGTTGTCTCTTGACTTTGAATCTTCAACTTTTCATAGTGTTCTGAGGACAGTTAAAAAGGGTTCAGCATCTTAGCAGCTTGGTCTCAGAATGACAGATGTAAAGTTTCAATAAGCGATCATAGAAAGCTGTGAAAAAGAGCCTCGTTCAGAGCCTCGTTCAGACTTGAGCAGTTGAGCATGACAAGATTAATGTTAAAAAGAATGTGACCCCGGTGCATTAACCTCGGTGCATTATAATACCGACTTCTCCTTTTGATAATGTGATATTTGGCATGCTTCAGTGGTGTGCTAAGTGTGAAAAGTGCTTATTTCCTCTAACCATTTTAACAGTTTTAACTCGTCTTTGAAATTTGTTGGTTGCTTCATGCACAAAGAGCATCCTTTTGCCTTTCCTGTTTTGAAATATGAGGAAAAAATGGCACATTATGAACATTTAAAAAAAAGAAATTCCTCACTATTGTAATCAAACTGCCTCCTCTGATTTGCCGTGACTGAGGCTGCAGAAGAAAGTTGTTCTGATGATGTGATTCTGTGTTTGATGAGAGACTCATTTTGTGCCGTTTGTTCCTGCCTGTTCATGACATCTGATTATTCATTAACCTAACACGATATTTTTCTCCTTTTTGTTTAGTTTGACTCATTTGTGATGATTCCTCATTCATTCAATGCTTGTTTGAACCGAAACCAGCGACCTATCTTCTCTTCCTCCCTTGCAGAGCTCTGTAGACCATAAAGAGTTCAAACGCTGTGGGCCCTTTGACCCCTATATTAATGCCAAGGTGTGTACACAGTGCGCTGAAAACAGCATTTCCTCCTGAAGTGTTTCCTTGCTTTACTGCTGTGCTGGCCTGCTGTTCCTGTTGCTGCTGCTCAGCTATGAGATGCTTTTATGTTCACTTGATGCCGGTACATTTCTGCTCTCCAGTTGATTTCTGCTATTTCTGGCTTTTCATCGATGTTTTAAATTAAGCTGCATTTTTGCTGGAATGTTAGGTTTAAAGTTGGCACGTTATTTTGCATTATGCTACAAATTAATTTATAATTACATAATAATTATTCAAAATATTGCCTCATCTTAAAAAAACCAAATGCCTTTAGGGCTGTCGGTTGGACTAATGAACCCAAGTGGACCAACTTATTCCTTGGCCGTTAGTTCAATAGTACATATTTTCTTTTTTTACTGGTTAGGCGGCTGCAGGTTCAGTGTGTTTAATGGAGATTTTGTCTGACAGACCAACACAAAGTAGAACGTAGTTGTAAAGTGTAAGGAAAATGATACATGGTTTTCATTTTTTCTGGTAGTTATGTTAGGACTCCAGCAATGCTTGAAGTGCTAAGAGACCAGCTTCCTTAACAGAACAAGACGTTTGACCCAACAGCTTCCTCAGAGTCACCACAAAACATAAAAAGTAAAGAAACATAAAGTGTTTCATGATCGTTGTTCCTAATATGTTTTCGCTTTCATTTTCCTTGTTTTGTTTTGTGTTTGGAATTGACCAATGTGGTTGTTGTTTTGTTGACATCCTTCTACCATGTAAGAAACCCAACGTCAGTTTTGTAACAATTGTGTGATTTATTTTTATTTTTTTTGTTCTATTCAGATTTTTTGCAATCTGATGTTTTGTGACGACCCTGATGAAGGCCACAAGC
Organism: Crenichthys baileyi; assembly: GCA_036173005.1. Classification (NCBI taxonomy): domain Eukaryota; kingdom Metazoa; phylum Chordata; class Actinopteri; order Cyprinodontiformes; family Goodeidae; genus Crenichthys; species Crenichthys baileyi. The sequence goes on from JAHHUM010001276.1 coordinate 219,834, forward strand.
TGAAATACAGTCTGCTAGTAAAGTTGTTTTTTCTGGATTTTTAAGTGTTGCTGAAGTCTTCACATTACTAATTATTATTACTTTGCTGATTTCCATGCATCTTAGAAGTAGGTGAAGATGGGCCAAAAAAATTATTTTTTAAAAAAGAATCTGAAAAATGCGGCATGCGATTATATTTAGCCTACTTTGCTGTGGTTCTCCTAAATAAAATTCACTGCAAGCACTTTCACAATTACACAATAGAGCTCACCGTTGTGAACTTTATGCTCAGTGTAAATAGAGCTGTTCTGTGAATGCCTCAGAGGTTTGTTAGAGAACAAAGCATCATGTACACAAATGAACACACCAGACGGGTACAGGATAAAGATGTGGAAAAGTAAAGTGTTCAACATTTCAGAACACTGTTCAGATTCTGAAAGTGAAACGAGAATGGCACAAACCCATAAATACATGGCCATCTACTTCAACTAACAGGCCAAGGAGACGAGACAAACGCTTATCAAAGAACCAGCCAAGAGACCCAGGGTAACTCTGTAGGAGGTGCTGAGATGCAAAGCTTAGGTGGGAGAATCTGTCAACAGTAGACTTCTAGTTGTGCACTCCACAAATAAGAAGTGTTGTTTAAAGTTTAATATGCATGCAGAACACTGTGTGTGAAAAAAACTATGCCTAACCTGAACACACCATCTTCACTGGTAAAGCATGTTGGTTGCACTTTCATTCTATGGAGATGCTTTTATCCAGTAAAGACACGGAAGTTGGTCAGAGTTGGTGATATGATGGATAAATCTTAATGCTGGGAAATCCTGAAACCTGTTGGAGCTCTGCACGTCGCAGTAAAAGGTGGTTTGTTTATCACATAAAATGAATCATAATAAAATCCCAGAAAGATCCTTTGAAGTTTGTGGTTAGGGAGTTAAGGGTATGATGTTCTTCAGAGGGTTAACAATGGTGATGTTTTCTTGGAAGTTTGATTACCTGCAGCAGCATCTTCTTTGCAGTTAAGCTTACGATGTGTATTAGGATTCTCCTGTTTAACTGTAGGTATTTACAACAAAATAGCAAATGAAGTTGTAGCTTTTGTACTTTGTAAGTATGGTCATTTCTGAGCATTGCCTGTTTTGATTCTCAGCTTGGCGGCAGCGAGCTGCTGCAAACCTGATTTTAAACTTGGATTGCCCAATTCAGTTCTTGTTGTCAGTAAACAACCTGCTGTTTGGGTGTGTGGGGGGGGGTTGTTTCAACAAAAACAATCATTACAGTATTAGCCCTTCTTTTAGCAATGCTAGGCTGAATGTGAAGAGTTTTCAAGATATCTGTAAAAAATGACACCTTGTATGAGATTCTCTCAGTGTGAGAGCCTTGGGCAAAATTCCCATGGTTTCACATTATCTCTGTGTTTACACAAAGCTTTAAATTAAAAATCTGTAGCACGATCTAACCGCTTTTTTATCCAAAAGAGAAAAAAAACCTTGTTCCTGCTACTACTAAAAGGATAAATGTGCTGGTTATCACAGTAAAAATAATGCCCTCAGTAGCACATTTTCATACATATACCTCAATAAAAAAATATTGAAATTTCCCTGCTAAATGTAGTAGTAGTTTATATGTGAATATTATAACTTTTTGCTGTGCTGCCCCTTATGGTTTGACGCTGGGAGTCTAACATGTTTGGATGAGCTGTGTGATCAGCTGGGCTTATCAGTCTTTCTATTCTTTGTAGTCTTTCTATTTAAAATGTAACAATAAAGACTGCAGCATATAACTGAATTGTAATCACTGTATATTTGTTGTATTTATGAGTTTAACTGGTTTAAATTGAATTTATTTAGATATAAATGTCATCTACACAATTAAATGAGATTAAAACAGCATAAATTGAAACTGATTTGGTCAGCTGGATAAAAACCTGGACATTAATATAAGCAGGCACAGCCTTAATCAAATGTTTTTATAAACACTAATTCAGGGGGAAAATGTAGCATGCACGCCATATCTAACTGACCACAGAGCATTCAGCATCTTTACAAGAGTCATCGAGGTTTTGTCTTTTTTGTCAGCTCATCAGTAGCCCCTGGCTGATATCTGCATCATCATTCTTGACGCTTGTGCTGCTGTGGTTCCCAACCTAACCTTACACAGCGTCCAAACGGCCAGTTTATTATTGCCTTTTTTTTTAAATGCTGCCGTACTTTAGACCACTCTGAAAAGCTTTTTTATTGTATGTAAAGCATGCATTTTATCATGCATGTTTGTTCTGAAGCTGTTGCTTGGACGGAACCAGTAAATGACTGGAGCTGAACAAAGCGTTTGTTTTTTATATCTGTTTCTAAAACGCCCATCTGGGAGGATGGAATTAACTTTTGTGACTTGCATCTTATGTTTTTTTCTCCACTTTTTGAAAACTGCATTACTGTGGCTTCTAGCAGTTTATTTAGGTTCTCTTTCAGATCCTGTTCTTAAGTTCCTCTAAGATAACATCCTTTTCTTGTCCAAAAACTATAGTTATAGACATTGATTCTTTTCTTTTTTTCTTTGGCTTGTTTTATGCATGCCTAGTCAGCCAGAGTCCAGCTATTGGACAAATGTGTCTCTGTTAAAAGTATAAATGAGCAACAGAGAAAATAATTGAACTGTTGCAGAGATTAAATGGGAGAGATTAGCAATAGAATGGTTGTTAACTTTTACATGCAGACTAAAAGAAAAGCGCATCCAACATGTGGAGGAATTTTCTGCGATTGATGTTGTGTGATTCAAATTTTTGTCCACAAATTGTGTTTAAGGCAGGTGATTTAAGGATAACTTCATTTAATGATATAAGTTCTATAAACCCAGGGGTCAGCGACCTTTCCAATCCTAAAAAACGTGGCTTTGATTTTATACGACAGACATTTATAAAATCTACTTGTTTTTCTGTTAAATACTCAGTTTTGCTTCTGTTTTTTTTTTTTTAGGTTTTTAGAGCAAAGGAAAACACCACGCTTTGTAAAAAGAAAACGAAAACATTTGATCAGATAGAAAGTTTCATATTTATGGAAATCTGAGGGAGAAAATCACATACTTTTCAGTGTCATGTCAAAAGGAGATGACTGAGCAAATGATTTCTGGCACAGTTAGTGTAATTTCGTTGTAGAAATTATTTTTAGATTATGCATGGAAAACAGAAAGCCTGCCAGAACTAGTTTTTTAAGACATTTACATTAGAGATTAGAGGCTAATAAATTGACCAGAGATCAGCTCTTATTGGTGATTGTAGGTCAAATACTGAAAAACCTAAATTCTTGTTCTCTCTAGTCATCAAATGCATCTAAACAAATAACTTCCATCATTTTCTGTCTATAAATGCATCAACAGACCAACTCCTTTTGCATTAAAAAATTAAATAAAATTAAGGGAGATATGCTGGGAAGAATAAAATGGGATCTTGTAATTCATCAATTTTCTGTTCCAACCCACTAATACTACCAAAGAACACATAGCAGATTTATTCTGTTTTTGTGTTACAGCCCTTGGAGAAAAAAAAAACTGAATTGGAAAAAAATTGATTGAGCAAGCTCTTTATAACAATAAATCAATTAACTTAGTGTGGATAGTGTGTTAGTGTGGATGGCCTAAAGACCCACATTTAGCTGTAGAGATGCAGCTTGGAGACCCATCTTCTAACTTTTTATTAAGATGCAATCCCAGACTGAAATTTTACTTACTTCTTACTTCAGTTGAGGTGCATTTTTAGACATTTTTTCATTTTTAGAATGCAGAACTGGGCTGCTTAAGTATGTCAGTTATTACTTGTCATTTTGAGCATGCAAGCATGTGAACATGTTCTGCTATAGGGACAGATTTCTGGTTCCTAATATAATAATCTCACGTTTTGTGTTGATGTTTAGGGAAGCCCCAGGTAAAATGCTTGTGACTCTGACACGTTCATCCTCACAGTAAGGACAATAAACAGTGTGAGGTTGGTCCTTGTTTTTCTTTTCCTGCATGTAGAGCTAGAGACTCGTTCAGGCATGGAGTAAAAGCTATTTTTATACAATGTCACCATTCCCCCCAATGCCCCCACCCCCAACTAATCTTCTTAGCTTTTCACTGGGAATGCTAGCTGACTTTAATGCCGCTGCACTGTTTGACAGAGTGGGAATACTCCTGCAGTTGTTGCTTGTTTGTTCCTGTTAGTCAAACTAATGGATTCCCAGTAACAGAGACTAAAATCCTGTTTTTGTTGTCCATGTCATTAGGAAACCTAGGGTCTTAATGTCTGGGAATGAAGTTGATTTATGAATAAATGCTCTGCCCTGTTGTGGCTGATGGCATCATGTGTGGGCGGAGTATCACACTGCTGGACCGGGGCAACATCTCATGTGGAGGAAGAGGAGGAGGATGGGAGATTTCCAGTGTAGCAGTCTCTTAACATCAGCATCAAAGAGAAATTGCCATGCAGTGCCTGTCTGTGTAAGTGTATGAGGTGTCTGTTTGTGTGAGTGTGTGTATGTATGGGGGGTATGTGCCCCCTTTCTCCTCCCACCACTCAGTGTGTCGAGCTGTGTCTGTTGAGGAGAAAGAGAGATAGGATGTTGTCATAGTAACTGTTGAGGTATATTGGTCCTACAGCAGTAGTGACTTGGTGGAGTGATGGTGTGTTTCTGCAGGCTTATAGTGGAGACAGGTGTGTGTAAAGGAGCCCCTTCAGTGGTTCTCTAGAACCCTGCAGTGGGTTAATTTATTTGAAACTCAGGTCCAGGAAACAGACTGATGTTTGTTTATTCATTACTCTTCTTTGTTATCTTCTGTTTATTATGTATCTTGTGGTTTGGCTGCTCTAATAAAGGTTTAAATGTCTTGACAGTTGAATGCTGATGACTAATTTAAATCTAAACAAAAACAATTCTGTCTAAATGAAAAAAGTAGAAACTTTTGAGCTAAAATGTAACTATTTTGTAATAAAAAGTAACCATATCATGGTTATTATTTTAAATGTCACATTTTGTGCTAGACGTTGGACCCTAAACTACTAACAGCTGGAAAAATAAAATCTAAATGCAGACTTATTTCGGTATGATTTATTTTTAAATATGTCTGTACAACCTTCAACATATAAACTTCAACAGTGCCATGTTGACAAGACAACTTGCATATTCCTTACAAAAGCACAAGTATATAATGGCATCAACTTGTTCACCTAGCTGGTGGAGGGAAGCAATCTCCTGAGGTGACCTGGTTGAAAGCCTCTTTATGCTCTTGAAGTGCTACCTTCTCTTCATTCACCAGAAACCTCTAAACATCTGCTCAAAATTAGAAGACCGAAAAAGAGGCATCGACATCTAAAAATGGCATCTTGTTCAATTCCCAACTTGCAAGTGATTTTATTGAAATGTCCAATTGGGCAAAAGGTGGCTAAAAAGTTTCAACAGATTCTGAGATGTTCAAGCAATCACTTTCACCGAATCTGTGGAATGATCTTTATTTTGCGTCCTTGACAATGACGAACCTCTGGGAATTAAATACTGTAAGCCAAATCTACCAATAGAAGTTCAAGTTGCTCCTTTAATTACTGTCACAACCTTTCATGATACTGCAGCAACAAAGTTAAATTTAACACATTTAAAAAAAATAAAATGTAAAAGCTGGTGTGGTAGAGTCAGTGAGGAAAAACGGAACAGAAGTAAACCTGACTAAATATTTATTAAAGACTGTGATCCACAAAGATGATGAAAAACAACACCTGATTTTCAAAGAAATAACCTTTAGACATGACGTATTACTGCACTGTTTTTGAAAAATTTGGTTTGAGCTGGTATGTTGTATGGTGTCCCGTGATGCAATGGCAAAAAAAATAATAAACTGCCCCTCCCAAATAAGAAAGTACATTTAAATATATGAGAAACGCAAATAGTTTGAGAAGGCCTTAATTGTTTCAAAAAGGGATACCATTCAACCACTGAGAAAATTAGGTATCAGATAAAACCAACATGAATCCGCTGATACATGTAAATATTACAATATTTTTATGAAAGATAATATCAGATTATAATAATTACAGCAACATTGGATAAGTAACGATATTCAAATGGTAATTTCTCTATGCAAACATATAGCTGAAACTGAAATATTAAAAATTCAAACATTTTGGTTGCATAATTGGCATTTTTTTAGTTTTTCTTTTGAACTTTTTTCATGATTAAAATATTTTTTTCAGCATTTCTTAGTATGCAAAAATCTACCGCTTGCTTTGGCTGAACTATCTGTTATCTAGGTCATGTATTTAACACAGTGTAAGTTGGTGATTTCCAACCTATTTGTGGTGCACGTGACCCTGCAGACCTTCGGATATACCAACACCAGAGTCTAGGCTTTGGAGTGACATTAAGGGCTAAAACATCTCTGACCACCTCAGACATGCTTTCAAAATGTGTTCAGTTTCAACTGTCTGACAGAGGGAATAGTGAATGAAGTCATGTCAACATGTTTTTCATTCTTGTTCAGCCCATTATCAAGAAGAGCAGAGTTTCCCGTCTTTCCTCCGTGTCCAGCGTGTTTGCAGCCTGACTGGGCTCTCATTTATCCACTTCAGCGTCCAGCTCTGCCCTCATGAACACATCATGCTCCTTTTCTGACATGTGCTATCTGCTCCATCGCTAGAGTCTGCTGTCACTTATTTTGCAGGAAAAAGAGGGGGAGGAGGGAAAACGTCTTATCTGACTCAAGGATCTTACTGACTACAGTCATCATTTTAGGCTCTCTCCTATGTCAGTCGGTTGAATTTGCTACGGAAGGAAAAAGATTCAGAGCATGAATACAATCTGCTGTAACAACTTGAAAGCTTTTGAACCATGCAGTTTGGAAACTGTCTCTTTTAATTAAATAAATGGCAAATAACTACGCAGGAAGAAATGAACCTTCCTGGTAAAAAGGGGATAAAAGTCGCCTACTCAGAGAACTACAATGTCTGGCAGGAAGCCAGATAGGCATACATCTCATTACAGACCTGTTTACCCAGGAATGCGTGACTGTTTAAATAAAGATCCGTTAGTCCAAAAATTCCCAATGTAATTAGCCAAAGTATAAGGTGATGTGATGGCGCTTGTTTTTGTCCAAGAAATGGTCCTTAACCAGAATTAAATTTTAAAGTATTCTTGAAAAGCACCATTATACCAAACACTTCAACATCCTGTAGTGGGTTATTAGTTTTTTGTGTGTTTAAAGGCTAAAGAGGAGTGATCATTGATAATTTTCCATTAATGTTTTAAGAGATAACAGTGTAATTAAAAGCTGGAAGTAAATTTCAAAAAGACACCCATGCATCCCTTATTAAAGTTCGGGGAAAACTTCTTGTGTATGTTTTAAAATAATTACCTGTTTGCCAAATGTTTAGTAGATTTGTAAGTTTTTGTAAATGCAGAGAAACTAGCAGGGTTCCAGAAAGCAGAAAATGACGTTCATTGAGCTTTACCAGCCCTTTGGCATACTAGCTGCAGCAGCTGCTCACCCCACCCTCCACCCAGCACTACTACTACAACCACCAGGGGCCAGGCTGATGTAACCGCTGCCAGCCTGCATGTCACGTGACTGAGGTCGCCAGTCAAACCGTGTTGCCATCTTGCAGCCTCGGGATGTGTGTAACATCCTCCTTCCTCTCTTGTCTTTCTGCCTGCCATTCCCCACCCTCTTTACAGCACTCCAGATGCTCTATTGTAGGTGAGGGGTGGGTTTATCAATCATCATGAGTGGAGATGTTAATCTCCACATGTGGTAAGGTCTAAATCAGATTTTCTACTTGCTGCTGCATGACAGGAGAGAAATGATTTTCATAAAGATCTTCTAGTGTCCAGGAAGCCTTAGCTGAGCTGAATAACTCCAGTCCAAGGCTGTTAGTCAAAGGTGCCACTTTGTTTATTGGCCTTCGGAGCTCAGTCTTGTTAGAGCATGATATTGTGACGGCTGAGGTGGTTTATGATAGTATGGAGGAGATGAGGCTGATCCTGGTCTTATTGAGCAATCCTGGCTTTATAACCTAAGGTATTATGCTGGAAGCCCCCTTAATCTATCTTATATAACAATGCATGTGTTGTACAAAAACTATTCAAAGTGTCATGGGTTCATACTGCAGAGTTCAAATTACGTTACTTTACTTTCAGCTTGCTTGTTTTTAAATAGTCTTATTCTTCTTTTTGTTTTTTATGTTTTTACCTTTCCATTTGCTCGTCACTTTGCTGCTGAGGAACAATAAAGGATATTTCTCTTTCATTCTGTATTCTAGAATTGATTGTGGTTTTGATCATATTGTTTTGTGCTCTTTTTATATTGCTTGTGGATATTAATAGGACCCCTCTGCAGTTACTAAATACACAATTTTCATTGGTTTTAAGGAAAAACAGTTAAACATCTTAGTTGCACTGGAGTCAAGTTACTAATTACTTTACCATTCTAAAAGTCAGTCAGTGAGTCAGTCAGTGATTTTCTAATGCTTCTTTCATAGTGTGTCGCGGTGAAGCTGGTGCCTATCTCCAGCAGTCTGTGGGCGGGAGGCGAGGTACACCCTGGACAGGTCGCCAGTCCATTGCAGCCATTCTAAAAGTTTAAAGTAAAAATATTCAAATGCAAATCCAACAATATTTCTATAGAATTACACATAATTGCAGATGAATATATTTCAGTGGAAATTCTAAACACATTTGATTGTACTTGTTGACTCTAGATTGATGACTCGCTAAAATAATTGATTAATGAAACTTGATTTGCAGCCTGAGGTTTTGCTTCCTGCAAGTTCATGGATCACAAACATTTTTTAACGATGCAATGTTGTTCAAACTCGAGTGTCGCAGGGGTTTGGCTATAACTCAGCCCTGGAGCGGAAAAAAGGCCTTTGTGTGAATAAAATGTTAAGCATCTCTTACATTAAAGGAGGCTCGACTCTGTGTTGCGCGTCGCCCATCAGTGAGTCAGACAACCAGCCAGCCATGTTTAATGTGATCAGCTGCTGGCCGACACATCGCTGTGCTGCCCTGATTACCGCATTGGCAGGGACACACGTGGTGTTGAAATGATCCAAATCTCCCAGGTCATGGTAAAATTCACCTTGTGTAGTTTTTGTGCTGCTGTTGTATGATTTGGTAAGGAAATGTAATTCAGCTTTTGTCTTACCCTAACCCTCGTCTTATCTTCAATGCAGCCATAAAAAACTTGACTTGGATTATTACTCGGTTCGTATTGGAGGAAGTGATTCATGATGATGTAATCAAAGCATCTAAGTCATCTAAAAGCTCAGAGTAAATATCTTCAAAAAGCTGTGACAAATGCTCAGTGGTGTGTCACAGATGGAATGCGGTGTACTCTTTTCATCATTTCATTTGAGCATAAAAGCGTAAATTTCAAACCCAGCTCAGCGAACCACCCTGCCTGAGTAAACCTTCTCTGTGCCCTGTCCTTTCATAGGCAGGTGTCGCTCTGTTTCTCAAAGAAATGCCTCTTTGTTTCAGCTCAGGCTGTGACCTGCTTTGCCTGTACAGCACAATACTCTTTCTCACTGTTTTCCTGTACAGGAAAACACCTACTGATGCCAGGCTTTTGTAAAAGTATTGTGGAATGAGTTAATGACACCCAACCTATGAAACCGGACCCGTTAGCCCTCTCTCCTCCAATTCGTGACCTGTTTACAGTGGCACAGCTGGCATGCTGCTCTGAGATTCACTTAAACTGGCATCATACAAGTCCGTGTGGGGATTTCTCACACCAGCTGTCAGGCGTTTACAGGTAGCTCTGTATGTCTGGAATGACTACCTCTCAGAGCATGTGGCTCCAGAATGGCAGGAATTCTCTGCCACACCCAGCTGTTGACAACAGAACGAGATATAGGTTAAAAATCGACATATTTCCCCACTTTTCACACCTCTAGCAATTGAGCAAAGGTTACAATCTCTTTGCTTAGTTTTTATTTTTTACTGTTTACTTGACAAAAAAAAAACTTAAATTCAGTCTCATCTATCTATGCTCTCACTGCTGTGAACGTCCTTTGAATTGTGTTGCCCCCTGCTGGCTGCCTCTGTTAAGGATCACCAGCAGGTCTGGAAGATCTCGTGTCTAATGGGCATTGATCTTCCTGCTACATGTGAGTCATTAGATCCAATCTGCATCCCTTAGTGAGTTTACGTTGTAAATACTGCTTCTAATTGCTGTTTAATCCGCTCGCTTGTTGACTTTTCAGATCATTTAAAATCACAGACAAATTCTTTGCTTTTAGACAATTGGACTATGACTGTGTGGATATGCAGGACACAAATCCTTCTGCGTTTTGTTATTAAGGAGGAGCCCTCTAGCTGTTTACTCTCACATCCAATAAATCAGTGGCATTATGTAATACACAGAATTGTTGTGGTTGATTTCTGCCTGTTTTATGCAGAGAGACACCATTAGTTTTACAAATACATCTATGATTTCATAGTATTTGGGGACTTTAGAACATTTTTTTTTTGATGACAGTTTTGCAGTTATAGAGGTCTAAGACATTTTCAAGAAAAGCGTTTATAAGTTGACTCAGTTTTTCTTTTTCAAATTACTTAGGAATAACTGCAAATACGATTAGATGAAAACTGAGAGTGATCATATTGCTCAGTAAAATACTGTGCAAAAGTTTATGCTACCACTAATTTCTTCTTTTCTTTTGCTTTCAAAAACAGTTTAAAATTCTAGTCTTACTAAAGGAAAAGAAAAAAATTAAAACAAAACATGATTCCCCGAACGGTGCTAATGCAGACTCAAATCTACAATGCTGGCCCCATTTATTGGCTCCCGGTCTACAGGTGTGCAGGAAGCCTCACATCAAGAGATAATAGTTTTTATTTAGATTACCATAGGCACCCTTTACAGTTGATTTAAAATACTGTTATCGACACATTTTCTAACTTATACTTTACTTTTGTAAGTTGATCAGAGTTTGTAGGCACTTGTAATTAGTTATACATTCTGTACTTTTTGTTTTCATGTGGCATAAATATGAAACAATTTCTTTTAGTCACTGGACACTAAGCTGAAATGATGACCCATAATTATTCTAAGAAATAGCAGCAGGATAGGAAGGGAGGGAGCTGAAGAGAAGAGGGATTGTGGCTGCCCCAATAAACTGCATAAGATAGAAAGAGTGCCTCAATCATTAGTGTGTTCTGATCTTATGTCAAAGTGGCCTGTCTCTTCTTATTCTAACCTGTTTGTCTAATCTGTTTGTCTCTGCCGATGTGGTATCACACTGCTGCCCCAGGAAGTTATTGCCTTCAGTCCTAGTCTTAGTCAAGCTTCCCCCCACTCTGCCAGAGATGCACCTCATGGTTTTCTGTGGGCTTCCTTATAGTTGATACTTTTTAACAACCTTTTTATTCTGCTTATGTGGTGGGCTTTGCATCTATTTAGCTTCTAGTGTATGTTACCTTTTGCTTGAGTCTCACCCTTCTATTTGACCTCCCAACAGAACAACGACAACGAGACGCCACTGCACTGTGCCGCTCAGTATGGCCACACCCAGGTGGTGCGGCTACTGCTAGAGGAATTGACGGACCCCACCATGAGGAACTACAAGTTCGAGACCCCCCTGGACCTGGCCGCGCTGTACGGCCGACTGGAGGTGGTCAAGCTACTGCTTAGTGCTCACCCCAACCTACTCAGCTGCAACACCAAGAAACACACACCCCTGCACCTGGCCTCTCGGAACGGACACCTGTCTGTGGTGGAGGTGCTGCTAGATGCTGGCATGGACATCAACTATGAGGTGTGTGATGCATATTTGCATTTATTTGTTGCAACCTAAAAGCTTCTCTTTAAATCTTTCTGATTTTGTCATTTTAGGCAACTTTCTGCTACTACCTCCCTCTGAAGCTCTTAAATTAAACACAAAATTGTTAATCTCTCAGTTTGCATATGAACAGTTGTGATATGAAGACTAAGCCAATCTTCCTCCCTCTGGTGGACCCTCAGGCTCCATCTTTGGATCCCACTGTGGCTCCCATCTGTCTGGATTGACTTTGCCCTCATCGTGCCCGCCTTACCTTTAAAATCAAGGATGTGGGATCTGTTCAGAATCCTTCGGGCTCTAGCATCCTGCAGGGTTCAATTAGCACAGCCCTGTGAGCTGGAAAATGCACCACTTTTACTTCCAAACCACGTAATTGTCTTTAAAGCTGCAGGCTGGTTGGCTGATGCTAGACTCTGGTTGTTATCAAACACTGTTTATCTTGCTTAACTCTTACTGTAACCGGACTGGTTGACTCAACTGGGGATTGGAGAAGGAAATGAACAAAATATTTTTTCCGCATAGCATTTGCATGTCAGAGTAGGATGCTTGAGTTTGTCTTTTTAAAATTCGGCCTCTTATGAGCTCTTTCTTTCCATACAGACAGAGAAAGGCAGTGCTCTCCACGAAGCTGCCTTGTTTGGGAAGACAGATGTGGTACAGAAACTCCTCAGTGCAGGTTGGTGCCCATAATCAATACATGAAAATAAATACAGTGCTTTTTAAATATATTCATATCGAATGAACTTTTTTGCATATTGTCTTGTTCTAACAAACTTGTTTATTTTATTGGGGTTTTCTGTGAACAAACAACACAAAATAGTGCATAATTGTGAAGTGGAAGGAAAATGATAATTTTCCCAGCTATTTACAAATAAAAATCTGAAAATATGGTGTACATTTGAACTCAGCACCCTTTACTCTGATACCCTTAATCAAAATCGAGTGCAATCAAATGCTTTTATTTTAATTAGTAGAATACAACAGAAATAAACTTTATTGTCCCACAGTAGAGAAATTCAGGTGTGTCAGCAGCAACTATAAAAAATCAAAAAGTAAGGGTAGGCTTAATACTGCACAGAAATACTGCACAGTTATAAAAAAAATCAGATTAAATGAAACTTGCAACTGAGTGAGGTGATTTGGAATGTATGTACCTGACTTTTGTGAAGTGCCTTGAGACGACGTGTTGTGAATTGGCGCTATATAAATAATCTGAATTGAATTGAATTGAATTTGAAAATTTACAAAAATGCTCATTTGTAAATGTGTATGAGAAAACAACAACACAATATTTAAAAAATGGAAAAACTGTGCAAATAGCAGCAGGGATGTAAACACTTATCAAGTTTGTTGGGAGCAGCAATGGTTAGAAAGTCTAACAGCTGCTGGGAGGAAGGATCTGTGAAAACCCTTCTTTGTGCACCTAGGATGCAGCAGTCTGTCACTGACGGAGCTCCCCAGTCCTGCAACAGCTTCATGCATGGGGTGGGAGACATTGCCCAACAGTGATGTTATTTTTGCCAGAGTCCTTCTTTCTCCCACCACCTGCACTGTGTTTAGGGGGCATCCAAAGACAGAGCTGGCCTTCATGGTGAGCTTAGTAATAATTAGTAAATAGAGTAGACTTGTGTGAAAATTAAGCTCAGAGGTTTGTTAGAGAACATTATTGAACAGAGAAAGTCCTCAAGACCAAGAAACAGCAGGCGGATTAGAGATAAAGTTTTGAAGAAGTTTAAAGCAGAGTTAGGTTATTAAGCAATATCCTAGCTTTAAACTTGTCATAGAGCCCTGTTAAATCCATCATCTCATAATGGAGAGAGTATGGCACAATTGCAAACCCGCAAGACATGGCTGTCCATATAAACTGGCAGCCCAGACGTGGGAGCCAATAATCATAGAAGCAGCCAAGAGGCCTGCAGTAACTCTGGAGGAGCTATAGACATCCACAGTCTAGGCCAACTGTCATTAATACACTTTACAAATATTGCCTTTATAGAAGAGTAGCAAGAAGTAAGCTCTTATTGGAAGAAACTCATTAGAAGTTCTCTTAGCAGTATTCCACAAGGCATGTAGGGGAAACGACAATATTTAAAAAGAAAGCGTTGCAAAGAAGACTGAGTGCATTTTTCCTCTCTTGTTGTGCAAAAATGGTAGGCAGCTTTAATTGCAGTGAAATTTGGTTCTGCAGTAGCAGAAGTGTCACATAGGGACTGAATTCATATGCACACCACATTTTTCAGATTTTATTTGTTAAGTCTGTTGAAAATCGTGTCCATTTTATCTTACACTTTGCCTATATGGGCTACTTTGTGTTTTTCTGTCAAATAAAATCCCAACGAGATACATTGTAGTTTGTGGTTGTAACGTGGCAAAATGTGACTTTATTGTTTTTACAGGTATCGATGTAAATATTTTTGACCAAAAGGGTCTGACAGCGCTGGACACTGTCAAAGACATGCCCTCCCAGAAAAGCAGAGAAATCGCTGCCCTCATCCTTGGTAAAGTCCAAATAAGCAAGAGAGCTGCAGAGGAAGTACCTTTTGATTTCTCTGTGATGCAATCTTCTGTTTGTTACAGGGCATAAGACTGGAAAGCCCCCCGACATTGACCTACCTCCTCCGCCCATTCCTCCACCTCAAGAGAGTCCCAGCCCGAGGAAGAAGGGTGAGATTTACCGAGATGTTCTAAGAAAACACAGCCCTTCTGTTTTAGCAGCATAGCAGTTCATTCTAACATTTTTAAAGGTAACCTGGACAAAGTGACGGAGCTCATATCGGGGCTGGCCCTAGGCCCCGAGGAGGAGAGCCCATATGAAGCTCTGTTTGAAGCCACTTCGTGCCACTCTTTAGACAGCCTCACCAGTGGCAAGTCCTCCGACAGGGACTCAGGACGGCCTGACAGTGAAGTTGGCAAGGTTGGCATTATATTAACTGAATCCCACCGTCACACAAATCACAAGATAGATCAGTACACCCGGGTTTAAAAATGAGGGGAAGTCCAAAACCCCCACCAGAGGGAGCTAGTTCTCCACATTGCATACAACTGGGATTAAGAAAACCCCACCAATATACCTGCTTCTGTGTTTGTTTTAATTTTATAGTTTTAGCCATTATCTTAAAATAAAAAGAATAATTTCCAGCTATTACAACACTATTGATATTTTTTCTTTTACAGAAAGATCGTATTGTGCACCCATCACATGCTGCTCCAGGTCATGAAGACGAGATGAACTCAGAGGTAAAGGTCACAAGGCTACAGCAGCTATTGCAATTTAACACACTAACTTTATACAAGCATCCATTTTAGCAGATTAGTAAGTTTTAGTTTTTTTCAATAGATTTAGGTTTGCACATTTACACAATAATAAGAAATAGTAAATAAATTTATATCAACAAACTAAATAAATACACAGTTTCCCAGCAAACACCCATAACAGTCAGAACCCCCTAAAGCTTACTCTTTTTTAACACCATGGTTTTCTACCATGATTTAAGCTACCATAATGCAGTATGTTGAAAACGATAACATTAGTAGAAAATAAAGTGAATAATATTCTGGTATCCACTTTATTAAAAACCGATATGATCTTTGACATATTTGTCTGTACATGATGAATCTGAGACTTTCAGTTAAATTTGTTGTCAAATATAAGTTATATAAGGATTTGTTTTTTAGCTGCCTTCTCAATATTGATCCCACCTCTTTCTGGCTGTGTGTGAATGTTAGTTTTTTGCAATTATTTTATTTTTTTCAGAGTTAAGTGATAGTTTTTTTTATCTTAAATGAGGTTTTCTTTTTTTGAAATTAAGCCTCGTCCTTAAGTACTTATTTAATATTGTACCCACAAAGAAATAATAGGCATCTTTAGAATGCCTATTATTTCACACTAAAATAACTAATATACCAAAGCTATTCACTGATTCACAGTAAATACATTTGGGTCCAATACTGACCCTTGTGGGACACCAGCAACATCAAGAGAAATATCACCAGCAAACAGAACAAACCTGAGTGCAATTTATTGTTTTGATCTTTGATTTATAAGTGTTCTTTACACCTCATGATCAACTGAAAGGACCACTTTTTTTTTCTCCACTTTAGGAATCATTAAGGTACAAAACTTCACACCTTCTGAAGAGTTCTGTTTCTTTTTCTGTAGGTCCTTTATACAGGTAGCAGCACAGATGAAAGGAGAGAACCAGCAGAGGTACAGGAGGATCACACGTACGAGTTGTTGCTGACCGCAGAAACCAAAGTCCCACCACCCAGTCTGGAGTCCCAGTCCAATAAAGGTAATTGCGAGCTTTTAGTAAATCCAGAGGGAGGAAGATTGGGAGATTAGGTGTAATTTTCCCATTACTTTGTTGCTTTATGTTTTAAGTGGTATGTTTGTGCTTGGCTTTTTCTTTTGGCACATTTGAGAAGTTTGTTTACCCAAGTGTTTAAATCAAGATCTCTTGCAACTGTATGAGCCAGAATGCATATTTTTTCAGATCAGCAGCCCCACAACATGCAACCTTTTCCATGTGCAAAATGTATCTGGAATAAACAGAATTAAATTAAGAAGACATTTTGATCTGTAGCTGTTGATGTAGATGTTTAAAAATAACCAGTAGGGCCGTCTGGCTTAGTCAGCTTCACCAGCGCCAAACCATTTTTTAAAACGTCCCTGGCTTGATGGGTTTGAGTAGAATCATGTTTCCTCTATAATGATAAATCGTGGTGTTTAAAAAGAAAGGGAACACCTTACTTGGGCTGAAAGGTTGAATGAATAGTTTTTCTACCTGCTTTAGAACCATTTCATCATGTCTGCACTCAGTTCTGTTCAGCTGTCGGGTCGATCAATCTAAACTTAGACTGACATGCAGATAATGTCACTGTGCATAAAACATGATATTATTATAAATCGCTTCCGTTATCCTGTGCATAAGGTTTCTGCTGGCAGTCAGAACCCCTAACAGATTCTCTGTAATTTAGATCATATTGAGATACTCCTTCCACTTGACTGACTCCTTTGTTTCCTGTCTCCTCAGATGAGATTGCCACTACACAGTCTTCCAACATTATCCTACCTCAGGTAATGAGATTTCCTACCATAATTCCTCTGTGCTTAACACTTTCCCGCTGCATCCAAAATGTACTAAACTTTGGTTTAGTAAAATCTCTGTCTTAGTTTTTGTGAATTCAGTGAAAACCTCTTTAAAAAGTAAATAGATGGAGACTCTTTTTGGATCTTTATAATGTAGCAACATGTTATACGGGGAAAATGCAAAGGTTTAATTTCTAAAGTAGCTACGCCATTGCCATATTTCCTGATTTGTTCAATTTGTAAGTTTAAAGATGAAATAATTCTCTGTATTTAATGCAAGGTTACACTTTTGTAGATTTATTTTTGCAAATTTTCTTTCTTTAAAAGATTTACGATATTCCTAAACATTTTAGCAGCATTTAGTTTAATTTAAGTAGGTTGGTGTTTAGGACCCTGTGAAAAGATATCTGCTTCTCAGCTTTATCCTCCTTTTCAAGAACTTTGTGACTTTTGCTAATTGAATTTGCAAGAATTAAATTTAGTTTTTTATATATTGTTCCTAATTAGGGCTGGATAATATTAGAAAAACATGCTTTATGCAATAATATGAGTGAATGTTGCAATTACAAAATGACTTGCGAAAAATAAACTAATTATTAATACTTGCTCTTGTATTTTTGTTTCGGATTTATAGCAAACATAGATCCCACATAATGATAAGTCTATCCAGCTCCTGGGAAATAAAATTTAATTCAGTGTTTTGATCTCAACAGCAAGGTTTCATTAAAAACTTTTTGCTGTTTTTGAAATGAAACAACTTTGGTTTAGTTTTTAAATGATGTTACCCCCTCTTTACCTTCTTCAACTTTCTATGCTGGATTACACAACAATTTTCCCAAATTATATTATGACATAAAAGGCCTGAATACATTGTACCTAAATAATTAGCCAACACCTATTGCTGTCCAACAACGATGCATTATTTCAATGAGCATTAAGGAGACCAACAAATTTGTCCATATCTGTATCTCAATAAAAGATATCAAAGTTTCAAAAATTATCAGGAAGCAAAAACCTTTCTGAAATTCTTTTTGCCTCTGAAATTGTACAAAGCAGAAGCTATATTCTAATTTGCCCTAAAAAGACAAAGTAAACCTTCATCTGCAGATCTGAGATCAGACCTTCTGCTGAAAGAACCTTGCAATAAAAATGTAACATTTGTGTGCTATTGTTTGAAGAAAGATGCTAACCCCTCTTTAAAACACCAAGTCATATCCTCAGGTAAACTGATCTCAAACTGTGTAACTTCTTGATTTATTGCCTTCATATTATTCCATCTCAATTATTTCTAATCATTCAGGTAGTGGGTTTTGCCCTTTGTTGCCACCCACCTACATCCCCAACTTCCCATTGTATAGATGTGCCTTTCAGCTGTCTTGGCTGTATGGTGTCATCTGTGCTTTAATCAGTCCTGTGAGCTCATCGCTATATTGCATTAATGCATTTAATGTTAGGACAGAGTGTGGATTAGTCTGTTACGGCTGATATTGTTGGCGACTGCACAGGAATCAGTTGAAAGTTAGCAGATGTGATTAAACTTTTGATTGTCTCTCTTTCAGCGCAAATCCTCTGTGCCCCCCAATGACCTTAGACCCCCAAGTAAGGCGAAAGACAGTCTGCACCCTCCTGCACGGATGGTTCCACGAGCACCGGGAGGTGAGTCCTCTGATTGTAGATACCAAATAAGGTCCAACAACCACAGCTGTTTATTGCTGTGGGTGTAAGAAAAGATGCTCCGACCCGATGGTAAGTCACCAGCCAAGCACGTAGATGAAACCGGAGAGATGCATTTGAGTTCGATGCATCTGAGATGGGCTGGCTTGCATTAGGCGCGCCGACGGAATGCACAATTGGCATTCTCAGGCAGCAGAGCGGCTTTTCCCCATTGGGGACAGGATGATTGACATCCTCTGGCAAATGGGCAAGGCTCATTTCATTGCCAATATGAAGCTGAATTCTTGATCAGATTGTGACATTCTCTACTGCTGGGGACAATGAGGATGATGGTTGCTGAATATACGGTGCCACTCATTCAAATAGAGCCTTGCAAGAGGTATCTTTCCTCTTTCTGTTCCTGTTAACGAAGCCACAAAAACACAAGTTTACTCACTAGTTAAACTCTTCTCTGTTGTGTCCTCGTGTGTTTGCTTCTTGTTTTTGTGTATTTCATAAAAATGAGCCGCAGGTTGAGCCTCAGAGCTTCTGCTCATGTGGAAATGTTGCTGCTGGTAAGGTTCATCTGTATGACTTCTTTGTCTCTCTGTGGATGGTCGGGGATCAAACCTAACCACTCTCTGTGGCAGGTAGAGTAGGTCTGCAGGGTCAGCAATATGACCATGTTTATCGTCTGTCAAAACCACATTGCTGTTCTCAGCAGAAATGTTGTGGTTCCTATAAGATTCCCAGTGCACGCTTTTTTATCGTGCCCCCAGAGGAGGATTGTCGTGAGTATGCTGCACAGATAGTGATTCATAAACCTGGGCTTCTGTTGTACATGGAGGCAAACAGAGCCTGGTATATGCATCTTTTTTGTTGATTTGTAGCTTTTGTAGCATCTTTTCTATACAGCTTCTGGTCACTTGTTGCGGTTTCATTCCCAACCTACATTGCTTTGCAAAAGTTTTTGAACTGCCAGTTTGTCACCCTACAACAGCTGTGAGATCTTATGTGATTGAACAACACAAGACCACAGTTGAGAACTGGATGGAAAATCAAGCGTGGTTTCCACCATTTTTTACAAAGAAAAAAACCCCGAAAAGTGTGGTGTGTATGCATTCATGTTTTATTCTTCGTTGCAAAATAGCCTAAGATCTGTCACATTGGAAGCACAATGTCAGTTGCCATATGTTTTTTTAAATTCTTGCCATATATCATCAATTTGATTCAGACACATTATCCTATGATCCACATTGTGCTTTTGCAGCTCTGGCTGCATGGTTTTGTCCATGTGGAAGGTGAACCGTTGCCTCAGTCTTAAGTCCAGGATTGCTCTGGATTTATCTCCATCCATCTTTCCATAAAATCTGACCGGCTTCTCTGTCCTTGCTGAAGGAAAACATCCCCACAGCATGATGCCTTCACCACCAGATTTTACCGTAGGGGTAGCGTGTTCAGGTTGATGTGCAGGGTTAAATCTTCTTCCTCGTGTGTCCTCTCTGGGGCTTGTTGTCAGCTTTAAGTGGTACTGTTTTTTTTTTCTCAAACAATGTCTTGATGTGACATGAAGGCAATTATTTGCACAGGATATTTTTCCAGAGGTATCAGAATAAAGGGGCTTGAATACATATGCATTGATACTTGTTTGTTGTTAGAACATGTGAAGAAGTTCACAAGGTTAATACTATGAATAGGTGCTGTATGTCTAGTACCTATTTCATTAGACTTACTTTCAGGACAGAAATAATTGTTGTTTTTTTTTTTGCAGGAATTGTGAGCAGAGGTCTTTAGAAGCTTTAATAGAATAGAAGGAAATAGAAATGTCCACTTGCCTGAAGCTCCATGGTGACTTACTCAAAGGAATGAACTGAAAACAGCAGATTTTTCCATGGATTGACTTTGGAACGACACAGATGGAGGAGTGACAGCTAGCTCTGCCTCCAAGCATGACATCATTAGTCTGATATTTAAGTGGTTGATGTTGCCAATTAAAACACACATATCGCCTCTGTGGTGACCTTACTCCTGTGCTTAACATCCAGTTATCATCTCATTGTTCATGTGTTTAACTCCCTTCAAGGGTTTACACCACATGGGCCTGTTGGGTTCACACTGATGTGCTCATTGGGCGTTCACACTCCTCCAGCTGCCAAGGAGAGCGTGGGTGTTTGGTCGTGATCTCGACATGTGTACAGAACACTTGCTCACCCCTTGTAACGCACTTACACTAAAACTCCCCCACACACCTTTTTTTCTTTCTGTCGAGGCGTTATTTGGTTCACTCCCTCACTGCAAATGGTTCCTGAAAGTACAGAGGAACATCGGTGAGCTCAGTTGGAATCTGTTTGTTATTTTTATCGAGCTTCCACTTGCATGTTAAGCGCTCATTTTGTGTAGGACTAAAGAACAGCGTTTGCACAGGGCAATTGCTTTCCTGCGGTTCTGCTGCCCCAGATCCGCTGTCACCAAACACCCCAACCCTGTCACCCCAGTAGAGGCCACACACATGCACACTCCCACAGCATGTGTCATAGGACTAATTATCAGGAGTCTGGCTGCTAGAGGATAGGGTGATTCAAATTTCCATTCCTGAGCAACCCTTAGGGTCTAGAATTAGTAGCCAGAAGACGCAGAGGGTAGCCGGTAAACGAAGCAGACGGCGGCAAGCATCTGTACATTGGAGGAGAGGACAACTACAAAACCGGGTGCAGAACAGTGGGTTTTGTTCTTTTGAGGTTAGTTTGTTTTTAGAGCAGGCACAGTTGAGTTGCGGTAGATTTCAATGTGGAAAAGAAGCTTAGGTAGCAGTAATTCCTTCGGGAGAGGGAGGGGGGGGAATGGAATTGTTTTTAACAGCACTTGCCTTCAATCTCATTTAGGATTTGTCTTCCGTTAAGGACGGCCACTGTAAGTTTTATTCTTTATTCGAATATTGCATTAAATGTGTGTAGGTTTGCACAAGAGATTATGTAGTTGTTTGGAGAGATTTCTGACTGGAAAAGCTGACCTTACATCCTGATTGAAGCACAGCAGCTCACTGAGATGACTTGCTTCAACTCTCTGTTAAAAAACACAGGCAGCCTGTGATTGCCGTCAGACTGCTGCAAGCTGGCTCTGGAATTCACTCATTTCTTCTGCCAACAAACGCCCTTTCCTTGCTCCGTCTCTTCTCTCTCCTTCTTCTTCCCTCCGTCACTCCTGGTAGGAAACAATTGCAGATCTGTTTCAGGGTTTGTGTAGGTGGTTTCTTATTAGCCTTCTTCTCTGGATCTGCTCTTCAGTTTGAGGTCCACTTTCTAGCTCTTTCAAGCTGCTTTCCTTTCATTGTCCCTTCCTTTTTTCCTCTCTGTTCAGATAACTCCGAACCAAGCCAGGACCAGGAAGCAGGTGTCCCAGAGCAGTTCACTGGCCTCTTGCACGGATCCTCTCCCGTCATTGACTGCCGCGAGGACGCCTTCAGGCTTCCAAGTGTCCTGCCGCCCAACCAGGGCCAGCCAGAAACAAGGAAACCCGCCAAAGCGAGAGAGGAGCCACCATCCGCTTCGCGTTCTCCTAATCGACCCAGCATGGCCGCCATCCTGACGGACTGTGATCCAAAAGCGATTTATGCCACTGTGAACAAGGAGCCCAGGGACTCTGTGGCGGGGGCAGGATCTGGTGTTAGGATGCGCCCTCCTGGCGACCTGAAGCTGGCCCGTAGCCTCTCCAAGTCGGACTCTGACTTGCTCGTATCGCCTCCCGGTGAGGAGGAAGGGGGCCTGGGAAACCGGAGCGAGTCTGTTTCTAACTGTAGCACCGGCAAGAAGAGGCTCGAGAAATCTCCCTCCTTCACCTCAGAATGGGACGAGGTAAGCATCTGCTCTCTGAGTACGGCTATGCATTTTGCAGTAATACACCATATCCATTGATAGTTTGTAGACATGTGAAACATCTTAATTTGGAGCTTTATTTAAAGATAAAAGTAGGCTAGTTGTGGTTAAATTCTTCCTCTGTCTGTGCTATGCAAAATTATACAGTTTTTTATATTCCGCAGTACTGGTTGAATTCAAATTCAAATATTAACTGTAAACACCAGTTTGATTAGCCAGCTATCGTGCTGAAAGGGGAGTTTAAACATCTTGAACTCAAACCTCTACGAACACAGCGGTTAATGCAAAATCTGTTTGTGCATGTTTATGGTAAAATATTTAAATGAATGCTGTTTAATATTTTTTTTTTCCTAGCTCCACAGTGGAAATTTTACCTGACTTTGTAATTTTATTTTATTCTCTCAGTCCTGACTTGTGTGGGTTTTTACTAACTAAATATATTCCCCTTTCTATCCATTGTTTGTTGTCTGGATGTGGTTAAAGAGCTAAAGAGAGCTTCTGTGAAAGAAGATTAGAGGACACTAGAAGATGGGGATGAAGCTGAAAGAAGGCATAAGACAGAGTTTTGGAACTTTAGACTGATGATATAATAGACTCAGATCTGCTCAGACCAGACAAAAACCTCTAGTTCTTTTAGAGACATGGAAACCATAATGTAACAAATGCACAGGAAACACATTAACCTTACCAACTAGACTTCCTTTGAGGGAAAAACTCTTTTCAACAGTTTTATTTGTGGCTTATTAGACAAAAAATTCAATATTTATAGTTCGTAGGTATAGTTAGTTATAGCAGTACAACTTGTGAAGTAAACAAATTTTGATTAAAAAATCACAATATATACCTAGACCAATGCGTTATTGGTGCATTTTTCTCTTTATCCCATTTATATTATTTTGGTACAGCTGCAGAATTAAAGATTTAAGCCTCTCTGTCCACATTTTAGCATAATCTGCATATTATGTCCCAGTAATTACCCCAGGTCTCTCTGTTCTTGAAATCCAAACATGAAACTCTTCATGCCTACCCGCCGGAAACACGTCTGGCAAAAATATTCGTACATCTTGAACTTTTTCATGTTTTGTCACATTCCAGTTGTGATTTTATGTGGTAGATCTAAACAAAGCAGTTCTTAATTGAGAAGTAAAAAAAAATTATTCAGAATTTTCTGTGTTTTCTTTAACCAAACATTTTTTGAAAAGTGTAGTAGTGTAAATGTATTCGGCCTCCCTAAGTCAGTACTTTGAAGAACCAACTTCTCTACGATTACAGCTGCAAGTCTTTTAGGGTAGGTCTCTATCAGCTTATTATCTAAAGGCTGAACATTTTCTATGCAAAGAATACCCAAGTTCAGTCAAACTGGATAGGGAGCATCTGTGAACAGTTTTCAAGTCTTGGCACAGTTGGCCAATTGGATCAGGGTACGGACTTTGACTGGACCATTCTAACAGATCATCCAAACCATTCCACTATGGCTGGGGTTGTATGTTTAGGGTTTGTTGGAAGGTACGCCTCTTACCCAGTCTCTAGTGTTTTGTAGCTTCTTAACAGGTTTTCCCTGCAGTTTACCCTGAATTTTCTTTCTCTTCCTTTTTTTTTCAAGCTTGACCATTTTTCTTGACCCTGGTAAAGAAAGGTATCCCCACAGCATGATGCTGCCCCCACCATGTTTCCCTGGGGAGATTGTGTATTTGCAGTGATGCAGTATTACTTCTGCAGCTGTAGCGAAATAATATAAATGGGATAAAGAGAAAAATGCACCAATAACGCTGGTGATTTTTTTTTAAATCAAAATTTGTTTACTTGACCAGTTGCTAAACCACACTAAGTGATTTTCTTCCAGGCCAATTTGAAGAGTACCTTACTTCCTTATCTTTGACATGTATCTTATATAGCTTGTAGCAAACTGCAAGCAGAACCTGCTCCATATTTGCCAGATTTATGGAGTGCACGGCTAATAGTTGTACTGACAACAGAGCTATGGACCTCTGCAACTCCCTGCTCCTCTTGGCTGCCTCTCTGATTAATGCTCTCCTTGCCCAGACTAACAATGTAAGTGGATGGCGATGCCTTAGTATGTTTGCAAATGTGCCATACTCAATGAACAGTACTCTGTGAG
Organism: Crenichthys baileyi; assembly: GCA_036173005.1. NCBI lineage: Eukaryota > Metazoa > Chordata > Actinopteri > Cyprinodontiformes > Goodeidae > Crenichthys > Crenichthys baileyi. Next base: position 244,346 of record JAHHUM010001276.1, read on the forward strand.
TATCAACAGTTTTGACACTGTTTAGTAACCTAACTCACTTTAAATATTTTCCCCACCTTTATCCCTGACCTGTTCGCTGTGTTACCTGGTCTTTGTGATGCTGTTTCGTCACTGAGATGCTCTAACAAACCTCTGAGGCTGCACAGAACAGCTGCACAATCTATCAAATCGCAGTCATTGCAACATCAATGTGAGAAATATACACAAAACAGACCATTTGCATGAAATGTGTAGTTAGCTTAAATGTTTTGGAGAAATTTAAAACTGCTTCCCACAAGCAATGACATCATAACAATATCCAGCAGTAAAATCCCAGTGTCATGTTTTCCTAATATCTTGCAGCCGTAATTTATACTTGGATTAAATGGTGGATTCTGTTTACTAAATAGGCGACTTCTGAAGTCAAGTGGTTGAAAGGATTTCACATAAGAAATTGTGACATAAGAAAATATGTGAGGTACTGCATATTGAGCTAGTTCATGCAGAATTGATGGTTTCTTTTTCTCTTTAGTTATAAAATTTTATTGCTGCCTCGTTCCCTCACAGTGAAAACTCACACACAGCTGAGAGAAATACACACTTTAGGTTGTAATATGTTTGCTGCTGTGGACAGGTTTGTATACAGGTTGCTGGACTAAAGTGCAGACTGTAGTCACTGATGGATATTTTTAATGGTGGTATGTTGAGGCTGTCCAGCTTTTAGTGTTGCTGCAACAGCATTTTGTTTTGCCTTGATATGGACTGGTAATGGCCCCTACTGTAGACATTACGTGTAAATATCTAATTTACTCATCACTTGGATGTGAGTGTGAGTTTATTATTTGTCAGTGATGAATAGCCAGATGCTACATTGCTGTAGCTGCAGTTCCCTGCGGACCAATGGGTTTCAGTCAGAGTTGCACGCCAGCCGCAGTGCAGCAGGCTGCTGATGAAGAGGAGAAGGTGGTCTTCGAGGGGCATTTATGCACGACAGCAATTCGACCCGGTGTTTGCGCTGTCTGGAAATACTCATGTCAACACTTCCAACTTTAGTTGCTCTGGGATGTACTCTGGCCAGTAGAAGGCTTTTTACAGGAAGCACTTCTCTGACCTGGAGGTGAATTGTAAAATCTTGGCAGGGAGGCCCATTCAGATTTGTTGCATTGTCAAGGTAACCTTGTGTATTGGATTTTTTATTGATAAGTAGATCAGAGGTCATTTTCTCTTGATCTCAGTTTTGTTAAAATTAGAAAAGGTAAAAGTGACCTTCATTATTTTGTTGTTGTGTGACTGGCTGCTGTTGAAGCATAAAACACAGCTGTCTGTTTGATCAACTCACCTTTTTTCATGGGAATTTCCCAGTTTCACCAGATTTAACCCGGGACTTTTTTCAGGACTGGCATTTCATAGTGTTTTCTTAACTTTTTAATTATTTATTTAGATATTAACCAGGTGGTGTGTTAAAGACATGTAGCAGTCAAGTTAAAGATCTCAAACTAACTCAATACTCTCATTATGAGAGCCTTGAAAGACTGCAAGCAGCTGAATTAAATTTAGTTCATTTCAGTACCAAATTCCTACAAATGTCATCTCAGTGTACTTTAAAGGACAGTTTCTTGTCATAATCAGTCATTGCGTTTAAATCCAGTTCAATCCATTCCATTACAATCCAGTCATACTGTCAATTTAAGATCCAATTACTTTTAGCCCCAAAGTTCTTAATAGCTCTTTCGGATTTCAATTTAAATGTATTTTTATTAAACAAATGTTTCTGAAGTGAAATTAGACAAATATGTCTTAAAAGTTGATAAAACAAAGTTAAAGGGGAATTAATTAAAAAAGGAAATGATCCATTTTTTTTTTTTACAAAACAGCATGTCAAAAATGTATACCCTTCTCAAAAGGCAATGGTGACATCTTTACTGGCATTACAGCAATCAAACGCTTCATTTTGACAATTTATCCTTGAAAAGCCCCATGACTTTGAGGTTGAAAGGCCATCGCCCTAATCTTTAGCACCCTTCACAGATTTCCTTATCAGATTTAAGTCATGACTCTGACTAGGCCCCTTTAAAATGTTAATATTACTTCCTGTCAAAAGAAACATGGCTGTTGAATAAAAAGATGACCTTAAGCCGAATTCTGCCAGAGGTATGGTTATTTTGGGGCTTAACTGCACATGCAGTCCACCTCATTTGTAATTAGAGTCCAGTACAATCAAATTTAGTTGATTATATGATCCCAATTAAAAAAAACTAAAAACAAATTTTCTAATTAGACACACATCAGTGTTTCTAAAGGAAAATAATGCGCTGAGCTATTGTAGAAACATGTCAACCACTTGACCTAAATATTTGTTTGTCCGTTTTTCCAGTTGTTCTTGTACTTGTTTTTTCTGAGCTCAAACCAGAGTCCTAAATTCTATTTTCAATTGTTGATACTTTTATGTTGTCATTTTCATTTCACTTTAATTGTAAGCTGGGTTGCCTCATACCCTAAATTTAAATGAGCCAATTATATCTATAACTCCACTTGTAGTACCCCTCACATGTATTGGTAGCAGTGGTATATAAGACAGATAAAAACACAACTTTAATGTAATCTCAGGCTAGGAGGAATTTTAAATTCATGATCCCTTTGTCCCGCTGTGGTGAAAAGTAACGTCTGAATAGATTTGCTTCCTTGTTTCTTTCTTTATAGTAGTCAGGATGCGTGAAAAAAATCATACATGATATCTGAAAAATGTCTAAACAGGCTTAGTTTTCTTTCTTAGTATATCACATTTTTAAATCTTTGTTGAATTACATCTTAGCCTAAAAATTTAGCCAAACAGCCAATCATAAAATGGAAACTTTTCTTAAACTATTGCCGAAAATCTTTGTTTGTCCTTCAAAAGGGAAAATAAAAAACTCCCCAAAAAAGATCTTTTTTTTTTTCAGTCCTTTTTTTTTTTTATTCCAAACTGAAAATTTTGGTTTTCTTTTTTACAGGGCACAGTCAATGCAATTTTTTCAGTCTGACCCAAAAAAACCCCCCCCTTTTCCTCCACAGTTCCGAGGAAAACCCCCTTTTGGGGAGCGCGAAGTTAAAAAACCCCCCATGCCCAAAAAAAAACCAATTTTACTTGCAAAAGTTCACAGAAAAAGAAGTTGGTTTTTGTCCTTTTTTGCATTTTTTTAAAACAGGTTTTATTCTGCTGGTGCTGGACTTTAATTTAAAAAAACCCAAATTTAATTGTTTTGGGGGGGTTACCGTTTTGATTGAAAAAATAGAGTTTGCCCCCCGGTTTGAGGAAAAAACCCCAATTTTTCATTTCCCAAAACAAGCTGCTCCCCCTGGTCAAATTTAGGTCGGCATGCAAAGGGTCCCCTTTTCTTTTGCTCTCTGGTTTCAAAACCCACAGATTGTTTTAAAGAAAAAAGCCTTTTCAGCTACACCAAAAGCCTCACCCAAAGTAAGGAAAATGACTTTTAAATGACAAAACACCCAAGCTTTTGACGTAAAAAAAATTTTTTAAACCTGCTGCTTTGAAAGGGGGGGGGCTTTGGAAAAAAAAAGGCAAGCCACCCCCGCCAAATCTGTTTTCCCTTTTTGGTGAAAAAAAAAACCATGGCTTCTCTCTCTGTTTTTAATTCCATTTTAAATGAGAGGAGTGAATTAAAAAAAAGAAGATACGACTTTAGTAAAGAAAAAAAAAGTTTTCTTGTCACCAAAGAACATTTATTTCAGGTTTGCATTCGGGGCCCCTGCGCTCAGGACCCTTTAAAAGTTTTTAAATTTCTCTCAGAGGGGTAACCCCTTTCTTTCTTGCCCCAGGGAAACCTTTTTTTAATATTTATTTTTATTTTCCCAGGGGGAATTTGTGGGGGGAAAAAATTTTTTTTTTTAAAATTTTGGGTTTTTTTTACCCCTTTTGCCCACTCTCTTCAATGAGGGTGGGGGGGGTCCTCAAAAAATTTAAAAAAGCCCCCTTTCTCAAATTTTTTTCTGTTTGCCTTCCTTCCCCCCTTATCACTGCTTTAGGGAGAGTGCGGGGCCTTGTGACGGGCCTTTTGTTTTGGTTTAACGACTGGTTTGTCCACATTTCCCCTATGGGGGGTTTTTTGCCAGCATTTTTTGGTTTTTTGGGGGGGTTTCCCCAAGCGCTCCCAAACCCCCCCCTTTTTCCTTTTTAACACACCCTGCTTTGCTAAATATTCCTGGTCTTTTTTTTTTCGGGTTTTCCGGGTCCCCTCCCTCTCCCCCTTTTTTTTTTTTTTTTCTGCCACACATCTGTTCACCCTCTTCCTCGGGTTTTTAAAAAGACAAGGGATTAAAAAACTTGAAATGAGGTCCGGGGCCCTTTTCATTTCTCAATTTAAGAAGCTCAAAATTTGGGGGGGGACGGGCCCAATGTGTTTTTTTTTCAGGGTTTTTTTGGGTGCTTTTAAAAGGGCGCTGCTAATCCCTTTTTGGAGAGTTTGAAAACCCCAAAAGGGGAGCCCATTGTGTGACCCGGGGGCCACTTAGAAAAAAAAAAAGGAAAAACGTGGGGGTTTGCAGAAAGGGGCCCCAAAAGGGGTACTATCGGGTTTTTCCCCACCTTGCATTTTAAAAATTCATTTTTCTTTCCCCCTCCACGGGCCCCAAAACTTAAGGGTCACCAAATGAAAACCAAAAAAAGCCTTTTGTGAAAATTTTGTTTTCCCTTTAAGGGATAGCAGCTCTTTTCGGAGCTTTTTAATTTTGGGCAACTTCAAAATGCCCAAAAAATTTAAAGGGTATTTTGGGGGGGTTAATTTTTTTCCCATGAAAGCCTTTTGCATTGTTATACAGTGATTAAGCAGTACAATGGGGCAAATTACTGTTTGTTTTTGATTTTTAATTTTTTTAAATTTGGGAGCTTGCGGTTTATTTTTTAGGATGCCCCCAATTTTAGGCTTTTTTCGGCCATTTGGGGCCAGTTCCGTTTTCTTTTTAAAAGCCCTTGATTTTTGGCATCCGATCTAAATTAAGGGAATTTATTCGGGGAAAAAAAGAATGTCAGTTTTAAAAATGTGTGACCTGAAAAATAAAGGGGAAAATTCACCATTTGCTTTCCTGTGGGTTTACTTTGGGCAAAAAACCTTTTTCTACGTTTAGTTTAAAGACGTTTTTGTGCTATGGATTCTTTGATAATAAACGGGAAAGAAAATTTTTTATTTGACCTGCCAATCACCCATCAGAAGTCAAGGGTAAATTGACTTTACGATCAGCTGGTTGGTGCATCCAAATTGTCTCTATTTGGGGGGAGAAATTTTTTTTCCCCCCACCCTTCTGAAACCCTTTAAAATGAAAAAAGCCCCCATAGATTTGGTGCATAAAATGAGCCCCTTAATGAGATCATTTACTCCCTATCTTCTGTCCACGGTAGAGGGGAAAAATTTGCTGGAAAAAAAAAAAAAAAATTTGGGGATTTTTTGGGGGTTTTAGTGTTAAATATTTTTGGCCTTTTGGGCCTTTTTCCTTAAAATGCAGCCCCCGTGCTTGGGGTTTTTTTCAGGGGGAAAAATTGGGTTTGCAATTGTTTGAGGGTTTGCTTTTTTCCCCGCTGGGGCCCCATTTGGGGTTGTTGGCAACTTCCATCGAAAGTGGGGTGTTTGTGTTCCCTGTGATGCTCCTATAGTTTTGAACCCAAAAACTCTTACTTTTTTTGCCAATTTTTCCCCTGTTTTTTCTTTTAGGAAACCCCCTTTTGCCTCTCTATGTTTTTCCAGGGGGGGCCTTCATTGTCATTGTCTCACTTTTTCTAACTTTTTGCCTGTTTTTTAAAGGTTTTTTTAAAGGCCCCCCGGGGGGGGGGATTTTAAAAAAAAATTTTTGCAAATCCCAGCTCAAGGGGAAAGTTTTGTTTTAGTCCCTTCGGGGCAGCAGCCCGCTGTGAGCAGAATGATAAATAGATTCAGTGACACCAGGACCGTTTTCCCCCTCATTTTTCCTTGGGTCTTCAGTTTTGTTGACCCCCCACCTTGCCCCATGGGCTTCTGGGCCCTTTTTCTTTGTTTTTTCTCTGTTCCCTGGGGGGGTCCCTCTAAACAATGAAGCCCCCCCATTTTTTTCTCTGTTTTTGATTCGTCCCCATGTGGGTTTTAAAAAAAACAAAGTTCTCCTCTTTCCCTTTTTTTCATTCCTCTCAGCAAGTTAGTCCTCAGCCATCATTTTCTTTTCTCTACTGTTTGAAAATTTATAAATTTACCTGGGAAATAAAAAAAAAAAATTTTTTTGGGAAAATCCCCCGATAAAAAATATATTGCCCATTTTTCCTTTTCAATTTTCACACCTTTTCCCGTTTTTCACCAGCCCCCCCCCTGCTAGTTCTCCCCCTGCTTATTAAAAAAGGGGGGAAAAAAAATTTTAAAAAAAAAGCAGGGAAAAAAACCAAAAACTGGTTTTTTGGTTTCCCGTGTGTTTCAAACCAGGAAAAAAAAGAAAAAAAAAAAAAGTTTTCCCAAAAAGTTTTTTTTGAGATTGTTTTAAAAGGGGGATAGTCAGACAATGACAACCTCTGCTTTAAAAATTTCCCATTTCCTAGGGGGAAAAAAATAAAAAAAAAAAACCTTGTTATTATACTTCAGAGTGGGGAAACACACTTTTCATATTTTTTTTTCCTTTTCGGGGGGGCCGTTGCTGCTGAGTGATGCCTCCAACATGTATCCTAACCTCCCTCCTGTCCCATTCCCTTTATGGACCAAGCCCCGGGCCCTTTTCACCCGTTTTAAAACAAAAGTTTCAAATGCTCTTTTAGAAAAAAGGGATTTTTTTAAAGCCTGAATTTTCCCCCCTGCCCAATTTTTTATCTGTTGCATTTTTCCCAAACACTTGGGACAAAAATATATATTAAAATATAATATGTATTTTTATATATATT
>JAHHUM010001277.1:0-247823 GCA_036173005.1 Crenichthys baileyi
AAGGTTTTAAAACCTAAGAGTTTGGTACAGTGGTGTTCTTTGCTGTCGGGAAAGTAAAATCAGTACTATTTGACCTAATGAAAAACTTTCATTTTAGTCCTGCAGTCTTTAGAAAGCCGTAATTTAATCAAAACTAAAAATATCCCCTGGTCAAAGCCCCTGAGTGAAATGTCTAAACAAAAAGAGGTCCTTTCCCGGTTTTAAAAATCCCCATAATAATTATAATGGCCCCTGCGGGTCAAACCCCAAAAAAATTAAAATACAAAAAGGTTCAGGATTTTTTCCCAAAGAAGATACATATTATCACGTGTCTGTATCCTACACCAACATTTAGTGAGCCCCCACTGTCATTTGGCCCCTTTAGGGGGTTATTTGCCAAAGAAAGCCTTAAAATGCGTTTATAATGTTTTGCAGATAGAATAAATGCTTCAAAAAACTCAAGTTGCGTTTGAAAACTTGTGAAAGTTTGACCTTTCTAGATTTTTTTAGATTTTAACTAAAGCTGAGAAATGTGGTCCATGTTCCCTAAAAAACAGGGAACCCCCTTGACTGGGCCCCAGCAGGGACCACCTCAAGCTAACCCGCCCGGTCTGGCCCTCCTTTTTTGGTGTATAAAACATATTAAATTTAAAATAAATCTATCAGTAAATATTTTCCCCATTTCCTTTTTAAATGAAGGGTAGGGGGTATTAAACACACTTTGTTACTCAAAGTTTTCGTGCCGGGGGTGGGAAGCTTTTGGGGTTTCCCGTGGAAAAAAATAAAGATAACTAAAAAAGGAGCCCTGAAGGGGGGGAAAGAGGACGCGGGGGATTTACAGAAGGTAAACCCGCCGACATTAACCAATCGGTGGGTTTTGGCCCCCAGGCACTCCGTTCTGGCCCCTTTACCGCGACACTCCACTGCGGGAAAGATTTAAAAAGGGGCCCGGGTGGGCCGAGCCAACCGTGATGACTACAGTCATCCCTAGGAGTGCGCTTTCAAAAGGGGGAATTCAACATTTCCACTCACACAATTCCCTTTAGAAAAATATTACAGAATCCGTTGTTTTTTTTTATTTTTTATTAACCCCAAAATGTTCAAAGCATCTTTCTTTTTTTAACTTTTATTCATCCTTCTGAGAACCCCCACCTAACCCCCTCCGCTCATCCCCCCCCCCTTAGCCACGCCCCAATGTAGGGTGGCACCCCCCACTTTGGTGGAAGTTTCCCAAATTTTCCCCCCCCCGGGGGCGGAGTTATGCTTTCACATCGGGGTTTAGTTCCGCTATTTTCTAAACTCAACATGCTCAGAGCTCAAAACACATGAATCAAAGGCAAATTTCATCATTACGTACTCAAAGTTTTTTTTAACATAATGAAAGGTGGTGAAAAGCTGATTCCACACTAGATTTTTTGTGAAACAAAGATGAAGACAACCCGAAAAAGATGTTAAGGAAAAGGGGGGATCACCCTCCGGTAAAAGCCCGGGTTTCAGATGTAAAAAAAACAGGATAATGGGTAAATCATTAAAAAACTTTTAAAGTACATTCTGCCAATGACGGAAGGGGGCGTAGTACGCTGTAAACGAAAAAGAAAAATAGTTTGTGCAGGATCGGGTGTGTTTTTGCTTGCTACATGGCCATTTCGGTGCTGGGGACAGGTGCGATTGTTCCCCCTGATTTCTGGAGGGGGGTACCTAAAAAGGAGGCTGCCGCACTTCAAGCAAGAGTGTTTTTTTCCACCATTCAAATCGAGCCAATCAATTTATGCTTCGTACTCGACCTTTGGGTAACTTTGTTTTTTCTCCTCTGCAGGTTTTGAAAACTTAAGCCTTTGGCTATGTCCGGATTTCTGGACTTCGTTCTGGAAGTTACTCTGGATGATCAAGCCTATCTTCTTTTGAGGATTCCCATCCCGCTCGCCTTTATTTTGGTTTTTGCATCAGGCTGGCGCTTCCTTTTCCCCACCCCCCCTGAGCCAAGCCACAAAACCTCCCCGTCCCCCTCCAACTCCCGCCCCACACTTTTTTTCCGAGCTCACAAGAAACCCCACCAAGTGAACTCTCTAGGTACCCTGTTTAAGACCTGGAACCTGAATCCCCCAATTTCCCCCCGGCACTGCCACCCCAAAAAAGAAAGCCAATCCACAGATGATTATTTTTTCTTAGTTTCCTTTCCTTCCTTACTTACTCTCCATTCTCTTCACTCTCTCCCTACAGTGAATTTTTCATCAGTTTCCTTCCGGGTTTACAGCATCAAAAAACCGGTCTTTTTTTTACTTCCTCCTCCTGGTCTTCTCTGAGTGGGGCGGGGTTTTTGAATACAGTGACAGTTTGTCTTCATAAGGTTTAGCAGATACAAAAAAAAAATCATGCGCCTAAAGCAACAACCTCAGTCACATGCAGGTTGGTAAAAATTTAAAATTAAAATTTTTTCCTGTATGGATCCATTCAATTGAGAGTAATGAAGCAAAGAATCCACTAAAACAGTGCATCCAGAAAGCGCTGCCCCTTTTTCCACATTTGTTATGTTCCAGCCTTATTCCAACTGGTTTTTCATCTTTCCTGGGTTTTCTACACACACCTACCCACATGACAAGTATTTTTTTTACAAATGTTTCAGCTGAGGTGCATACTGTTACCACTATCATCCTTGAGATGTTTTAAACCCTTTAAAAGGGGTCCACCCGTGGGAAATACAGTTGATTAGGAAAGGCACAATCTTAGAAGGTCCCACAGTTGAAAATGCAGGTAAAAGGAATTGTCTGTAGATCTTCGAGCAGGATTGTCTTGAGGCACAAATCGGGAAAGAAAAAGTACATTCCTGCTGCTTTAAAAGGTCCCAATGAGCACAGGGTTCCCGTCGATCATAATTTAAAAGAGTTTGGAAACCCCCCCCGGGATCATCTAGAGGGTGCCCGTCTACAAAAACTAGGATCGGGGAAAGAAACGGCCTTAGTCAGAGAGGTGAAAAAAACCCCAGGTCATTTTTGAGAACCCCGCTTCCCTGTGGAGAGGGAAACTTTGGAAGGAAAACCCAGTCTCCAGCAACCCAACCAGCAGGCCTCTATGTTAGGGGGGGCCTGACAAAAGCCCCCTTTAAGGAAAAGACACGGGCAGAAAACAAGTTTAAAAATTGACTGTCCCAATGCAAAAACTAGCTTGGTTAAAACCAAAAATACATAAAATCTAAAAAATAGAAAAGCCCGCGAGGGCTGATTATTTTTCTTTCAATGATTGCAAAAAAAAGAAAAATATGACCGGGGGAAAAAAAAACCATTTTTTAGGAATAAGAAGTAGTTACACAGCTGGGATCACAGAGTCACGACATAAATCGTATCAGTTTTAAATAGTGCCCCAAAAATTATGGCTAACCTGCAACTTGGGCTGATTTTGTCCAGTTTAGAATTTAAAAATATAATAATGTAGACGTGGGTGGATGCTTCATTAAACAAAGATAAAGCCCCAAAAAAAAAACAATCATGAGGAACAGGGTATAGTACTGTGCTTTCAATTGGGGTTCAGGAGGGAAAAATTTTCTCTTCGTATAGTGGAGGAGTGGTGAGACTAGATTGGTGTTAGACTTTTGAGGCTTAAAAAAGAAAAGGTTTTTACTAAAATATTCAGAAAGCAGTTTTGGAATTCAATTCCCAACACAGTATTAGTACATATGAAAAATGTTTTAAAACCCCACCTGTCCCCAGTTTCCCCCGCCTCTCGCCAGTGACCGCTGGAGAGGGCACCCGCCACCCATTCCCAAAAACCTGGATGGATAAGGGTTTTGAAATGGTAGATGGAGATTTAATTAACTAGAATAGCAAAATGATACACAAGCAGATTATTCTTGTTATAGCTTTAGGTACCAGAAGAAAAAAAAGATCGTCTATAGAAGAAAATGTCCACTGTTTTAAATGGCCTCATTTTCCTTTTTGTTCTGGGGGCAACTAAAAAAAAAACTACTTTACTCTTTTGCTCAATGACCATGGGAGATTTTTTCTGGGTATCCCAGAAATCCCCCGCTGTCTAAATGTGCACTAAGTTTGGGAGTGTGTGAATGGTTGTTTTTACTGTTTTTCTCTGTGATGGACTTGGGAGCCTGCCCAGGGTGTCCCCCCTCGTACCTCTGCAGGGGATTAAGAGGGTCTAGCAAATGGATGGGAAAAATTTTCATTTGTCCAATTTTAAATTCTGAATCTTGAGAAAGTTAAAATATGAAAAATCTGCAACTGTAGTATTCTTCAGTCAGTCGAATCTACCTCCATTGGCTCAATCTGGAGTATACTTTTTTAAGGTGATGGTTCTCGCCCATGCCTCCTTCACCTTTTCCAGCATCTGATCATTTCCACTTTCCTTCAATTTACTCACAAACCTTTTAAAAATTTGTGAGCAGAGGATAGGCGAAATCTGCAACAGTCTGTCTGGGGTTTGCCAAAAGGCACCTGAAGGACTTTCAGACCACGAGAAAAAACAAGATTCTCTGGTCTGATGAGAAAAAGATTGAACTCTTTGGTGTGAATGCCAGGCATCGTTTTGGAGGAGACCAGCCACTGTTCATCCCCAGGTCAATACCATCCTACAGTGAAGCATTGGGGGGCAGCATCCAGGGGATTTTTCTCACCCCAGGAAACTGGCAGACTAGTCTGGATAGAGGGAAAGATGAATCGCAGCAATGAACAGAGACATCCTGGATGAAAACTTGCTCCAGAGCTGATCTTAGACTGAGGGCAACAGTTCGTTCTTCAGTAAGACAACGACCCAAAGCCACACAGCCAAGATCTCAAAGGGTTTGCTTCAAAAACCACTCTGTGAAGGTCCTGGAGTGCTCAAACCCATAGTCCAGACTTGAATCTGATTCAACATCTCTGGAGAGATCTTACAATGGCTGTGCACAAACTTTTCCCCACCAACCTGATGGAGCGTGAGATTTTTCTCCCAAAAAATAGGTGAAACTGCCTAAATATAGGTGAGCTGAGCTTGTGGCATCATATTTAAAAGAGTTGGGGCTGTATTTGCTTCCAAAGGTGGATCAAAAAAAATATTAAGTAAAGGGCTGTAAATATTTATGTCAATATGATTTTCTATTTGTAATAAATTTGCAACAATCTAAAACAAACACTTTTACATTGTCATAATGGGTTATTGTATGAAGAAAATCTTTGAGGAGATTCATATGGAACAAGGCCGTAAATAAACTAAATGTGGAAATAGTGCACTTTCAATGCAACTTTGTATATTTTGTTTACCAATTTTTTTACCTTATAAATGTAAAGATCATACATTCCTGGATAAAATAACACCTTAGCTGAGCAACATCAAATATGCCTTTTGACATACTTTTAAAACGTTCTTATCCAGTAAAATACTTGGGCATCAGTCATGTTACCTTTCTGTAAAATTATCAGCCGTTTTTTAAAATTTTATAGAGGAAGACACTAAGATGTTTTTTTTTTTTAACCACTAAAAACCATATTACTTCCAAACCCTCTACTTCAGAAAGATAATCCACAATGCATAACCTAAAAATCCATTAAAGTGAAAAGGAGTTTCTGTATTTGTTTACAGCTGGCAGTTTATGTTTCCCCCAGCAGCAGAGCTCCACCACACTGCAGCTGTCATAGTACAGCCAGGGCCTTTTGGGAAACAGGTAAATGTTTCAGTGTAATTATTTTGCAGGTCCTGATAAAGCCTTGAGCAAGAAATGAAAAACATTTTTTTGTGCCATATAAAAATATGCATTCATTTACACTCAGAAAAATTTTTTTCTTTATCAGAAGGTTGGTGTTTTGTTTTTGTTTGAAATGTGCAGCTTCCTCAAGTCAAATAACCAAAATTTTAAAACAAAATCAAAAAAAAAAAAAAATCCCTTTTGTTCCTAAATCAAGTCTGCAGTAATACAAAATATACTAAGTATACCAAAAAATGTAATACTTTTGTTAATGCTATCTCTTAGGGCCCCAAATATTCTTTTGTAAAATTATATTCTGATCACCAAACAAGAGATTTAACAAAATTTTTTTTAGAAAACTTTAACACCTCTCACCCCAGTTTCCCTTGATGAGTTCTGTACAATCTAGGGAGATAAGGGTGATAACAGATGTTTTCTTTAGTTTTACACACCTGTCTGTCCCTCCTATTTGTTTTTTTTGCAGGTGCAATTTTTTCTTTTTTCTTATACAGCTGAGCAACACTGAGGTTGAATGCCCTGTTCAGGGTGGTGCAAAGGTGCAGCAAAATGACTGAAAAAGCTGTTGGGAACATTAGCTTTGAAGATGAAGTACCTACACAAACACACACCACAATCAATGAGACATAGAATGTTGCAATTTATTTACATGTTGTCAGCATGATAGATTACATTTATTATTAAACAAATGTTTAGAAATGTAGTTTATTGTGCTTCAACTTGAAATGAGGAAAGAACATTAGAAGTATACAGCCCAAAAATGGACAATGAGATATATATAAAATTAGTTAAAAAAACCTTTTTTTATTTTTTATTTAACCTCTATTTAACCAGGTACGTTATTAAGAACAGATGTACAATAACGACCTAACAGGAAGGGAGAAACAAGTTTACAATGTACTGTCCCAATGCAACACTAGCTTGGAGTAAAACCAGAAATACATAATAAAATCTAAAAAAGTAGCAAAGACCTGCGTAGGCTGCTGATTATATTTCATTCAAATGATTGAAGGAGGAGAAAATATGACCTGAGAAAATAAAACCATTTCAGTTAGGAATACTGAAGTAGTTACTACAGCTGGGATCACATGATGTCATCGACATATAATCTGTATCAGTTTTTAAATAAGTGCCAAAATATGCTGCTAACCTGCAACTTCGGGCTGATTGTGTCCAGTCTTAGAATTAAAAACTAGTAATTGAATGTAGACGATGGATGGATGTCTTCATTAAACAAAGATAAAGCCAAAATAAAAAACAACTCATAGATGGACACAGGGTATGTACTGCTGCTTTCAATTGGATTCAGGAGGGAAAACATCTCTCTTCTCGTATAGTGGAGGAGTGGTGATGACTAGATTGGTGTTAGACTTTCCTTGAGGCTCTAATAAAGAAAACGGTCTTACTAGATATTTGCAGAAATGCAGTTTAGGAACTTCAATTCACCAACACAGTATTCCAGCATACATATGAAAAATGATTAAAAACCGCCACCTGTCCTTAGTTTTCCCAGCCTCTCGCCCAGTGACCGCTGGAGATGGGCACCAGCCACCCACTTCCCAAAGACCCTGGATGGATAAGCTGGTTTAGACAATGGATAGATGGATGATTTAATTAACTAGTAATAGCAAAATGATACACAAGCAGATTATGTCTCTGTTATAGCTTTAGGCTACCAGAAGAAAACAGATCGTCTATAGAAGAAAATGTCCACTGTTTAATATGGCCTCATTTCCTTTTTGTTCTGGGGGCAACTAAATAAACTACTTTACTCTTTTGCTCAATGACCACTGGAGATTTCCTTCTGGGTACTCCAGAAATCCTCCCGCTGTCTAAATGTGCACTAAGATGTGAGTGTTGTGAATGGTTGTTTTTACTAGTTTGTCTCTGTGATGGACTGGGAGCCTGCCCAGGGTGTACCTCGCCCCTCGTTACCTCTGCAGGATTAAGCAGGTCTAGCAAATGGATGGAAATGTTACATTTGTCCAATTAAATTTCTGAATCTTGAGAAAGTTAAATATGAAAATCTGCAACTGTAGTATTCTTCAGTCAGTCGAATCTACCTCCATTGGCTCAATCTGGAGTATACTTTTAAGGTGATGGTTCTCTGCCACTGCCTCCTTCACCTTTTCCAGCATCTGATCATTTCCACTTTCCTTCAGATTACTAACAAACCTTTCAAATATAGCGAGCAGAGGATAGGCGTACTCAATAACGCTGTCTTTCATCTCTGGTAGCCCATAACCATATCCTGCAGTGTGAAGCCCAAAGAGCTGGCCATGGGCGTCAAAGGACTGGAGAGCCAGAAGCTCCATGATACATGAAAGTGTGGTAAGTAGCCACCTGTTCTGCTTTTTCTCCACCCATCATTATGTCGTCAATGCCTTGGTTCTTGATTTGAAATACTGATTGGAGGATGAACATTGAGTCTTTATATTTGGCTAAATGATCGTTGACAGCCTGTTCTCTCTCTCTTGGATCAATAATGCATGTAGGATCAATTTTCTTCACTCCTCCTGCAGGATGGCCGATAATACAGCCTCACCATTTTTAGGAAGTGGACCAAATCTGTTCAGCAGCCCTGGTGGTACCTTTACGTTTTCTGGTTTGGTTTCGGGTTGGACTTTGGCCCTCAGGTTTGAGCTCGAGAACGGCATAATCCAGCTCAACGTAATGTCAACAAATGTTTTCTCAGCAGAGAAGTAATAGTAATTTGTCTCTGGCTCGGATCGTTATAGTTAAACAGAGCATAGACGTTTATATGATCAAGGTAGGTTGTTTCCTTGGAGAAACCCGTCAAACAGCGTGTCCATTGGTCAGGATGAACCGATCAAACAGGACAAAACCTGTTCCCTCACAAACATCCTTAACAACGACTTTACAGACAGATTTGCCCATTTTCAGGCAACTTCTCAATTCTATGAACTTCACTGAAAGACTGTTGGATCTTTCCCAAAGTTCTCACTCCTTAGGTTCAGAGCTTTCTGGTAAGAATCACCAGGGAACCGGCTCTCCATCCATTTTTTCAAATCTGGATACTGCTGACGCAGACGTCGGTAAATTTTCATCAACGTTAACGCTGCTGGCTGGCTGTGTTCCGTTGCTTTCTTTACACTTATTCCCACTCCCACGAGCAACATCTAGGATGAAGGCTTGGTGGGTTATCAACATTTTCCCATTTATTTAGCGGAAGACATATTTTGAAAGTCTTCTGGTGGAGCCCGTCTACCCTCTGTGTGCGTACCTGTGACGCAGTCAGGGTTCTTGTTATCGGACAACGTAAATTCTCCAAGATCGTCAACGAATCGACCATCTCGTTTCAGAGCCTCCTCCACTGTCATCCCTTTGTCCCCGTAAAACACAGAGATACTTGAACTTTTTTGATCATTTTTGCTTCTGAACAGATCCTTGGTTTTGGTTTTCTGACCCCCAACCGTATCAATGTAGAAGACAGAATACTTGTCTTTTGGATGTATGGTTTTGTCATGTTGGGCCTGAACTGCTTCAATCTTTTCTGACTTTCCATAATGTATAATCAGTGACTCTCCATCAGCAACACAAGAACAAGGGAAATGTGTTGGAACCACAGAGTGCCTATCCTCTTTACCCAACTGGATGATAATGTTCTCATCTGACCACTTTATCATCTTTCTTAGCTGGGCCAAGACTCCACTTTATTGCCTCCAGAACGGAGCGTGGTTGATCACAGTCGATGGTGTACTTTTTGACATCTGACGACCTGAATTTTACTGTGAAAATGATGGGAATGTGTTGCCTGCAAGAAATCAGAGCAAGGAAGTTTATCTGTGATGTGCTACAAGACGAAGGTTTAAAGCGTGACTGTTTCTGCAGATTTTGTGGACTGACCAGTGAATCATTTCCATTCTCATTCTTAAACTCTCAGTGGTGTTTGTGTAGGAGGCTGAAAACAAAGAAAAATGTAACCTTAGTCTTAGTTACATGTCTAACTACCATCCATTATGACGCCCCCTCTGCAGTTTTGGCGTCCTTAAAGATTTTCTAAAAAAGTCTTAGAATAACATACAGTTCATTTTTTTTTTATTGCAGTAGAATAATCTGACATTAAAAAACCCAGCCTTTAAATGTAACACATTTATTCAGTGGGTAAAACATTCTACATTTAGCAACATCTGGTTTCATCAAACCTGCTGCCTCACAATTATTGGCAGCCCAAAACCATGAAATACGTGTAAAACAGGCATTTTTACTTTCCATTAGCTACTCTTCAAAATGGGAAAGACAGCTGATCATGTGATTCGTGAGGCAAGATGTGTTGTGATGCTTAGAGACTGGCTACAATTCATTATTTCTCAGAGCAACAAGATTTTATTGGATTCTGACTACAAGACAACCTACCACCAATTTACCTTCTAAAACATTATTATGCTGCATTAAACAAGTGTCACTACATATATTACTGACATAGGGCCCTGAGGTTCTATACTTGAGGGTTATACACGTTAAACACATTTTTGTCAAATATAAACCATTTCTTAAAGGTTTAATACAGCTAAAACAGCCTGCGGTACAATATTTGCGTACAGGGTATTGAAAAAATATTGTCATGTTAGTTGCATGTGTCCTGATTTAATTAGAATAAGTCACTAAATATGAAACGAAAAAAAGTCAAATATTTATTTAGAGACATTAAAACTGAATGGGGTCAAACTGACCCTAAAGGTTGTAGTAGGGTTAATTCCCAGCATGAGATTATGCTATAGTATTAAAACATTTATTTTACTGCTTGTTACACATCTTCACCAGATGCCTAGAAGTTCATATTTTTCCCAGTTATACGTACTTCCTCTTATAACCACCGGATGTTACTGCAGGTGTTTGCCATACGATACCAAGCTGTTCCTAATGGTATAAAGGTTGTGCCTGATGTTTTTGCCTCCCTGTCCTGAACACAATAAGCAGACATGGCACAGGATGTCCAAGCAAACGGAGGTGCGAGCACATTGAGCTCACTGGACTGAACTCCAGCTGCACGTCCATGGATGCAGCTAGACCGCACGGTTTTATATTTCAGGTTTCTTTATATTTTCACGATTGCTCTGTTTTGAAGAAAAAAGGGTGGAAATAAAACACCTTAAAGTTTCTATAAAGCGCCAATTCACAACAATTGTCATTTAATGGCACTTTAGAAGACAAACAGATCCGATTTACACAAAATATATCATCAAATCAGTCCATTCACACAGAGTAAAAAATAATAAAAAAATATTTCAATTTAAAACCTAGTAGGAACAGAATGGAGTCAAGTTCTGTTTATTATGTCAGTTGGTGAAAACTTTTCTATCCAACTGATAGCCAGCTAGCTAGCTGGCTATCAATCTGGTTGAGTGCTGAAAAGCTGAAAAAGTGATAAATGAAGTTTCTTGCTTATGAACCTGCAGCTCACCTGAGACTCTCCAACCCCCTTTGGCTTTTTTCTGGGTGTTTGGCTGCAACTGCCAGGAACATCCTGATGAAAGACGACAAAATTAGAAACAATTACGTGAGCATGCAGCAGCTTGTTCGGTACATACTTGATCCTTCAAATGTCAAGATGGTAAATATAAAGCACTGAGTAACTAAAACTATGAGTAATCTGTCTCTTACTAACATTTTCCTTCCCAAAGAAGCTTCTGATGTCCTGCAGCTTTTCTGCAGTCTTTCGCCTTTTGGGAGCCACTTTCACCTCCTATGACAACGACAAAGATGGCACTGTTAGAAAATGACCTAATTTAGGGAAACAAACTCACCGTTTTAGCATAGCACAATATTGGGCACAATTAACTGTATAACCACATTATTAAATATATAATAGGCTTTAACTGGCTAGACACTTACTTCTCAGGTTTTAATAAGGATTTTAAGGATGACCTAAGAGTTTGGTACAGTGGTGTTCATCTGCTGTCAGGAAAGTCAAATCAGTCACTATTTGACCTAATGACAAACTTTCATTTTAGTCCTGACAGTCTTTAGAAAGCCGTACATTTAATCAAAACTGGAAATATCACCTGTGTACAAAGGTCTGAGTGCCTAATGTCTAAACAGAAAGAGGTCCGTTCAGGTTTTAACAATCCCCATAATAATTCATAATGTGCCCCTGCTGGTCAAAGCCCCAAATAAATTAAAATACTGAAAAGGTTCAGGATGTTTTCCAAAGACAGATACAGTATTATCACAGTGGTCTGTATCCTACACCAACATTTAGTGAGTCCCACTGTCATTTGGCCCCTATTAGGGTGGTGTACTTGGCAAAGAAAGCCTTTAAAATGCGTTTATAATGTTTTGCAGATAGAATAAATGCTTCATAAAACTCAAGTTGCGTTTGAAGGAACTTAGTGCAAGTTTGACCTTTCTAGATTTTTTTAGATTTATAACTAAAGCTGATGAAATGTGGTCCATGTTCCCTAAAAACAGAGGAACAGCCCTTGACTGGAGCCCCAGCAGGGAGCCACACCTCGAAGCTAACCTCGACCTGGTCTGGCCGCTCCTGTTTGGTGTATAAAAACATACTTAAATTAAAATAAATCTATCAGTAACATATTTTCCCATTTCCATTTTTAATGCAATGGTAGTTTGTACTATAAACACACTTGGTTGTTACTCACGAAGTGTTCGTGCCTGGGGTCGAAGCTGTTGGGTTCCGTGAAAATAATAAAGATCCAACTAAAAGAAGGAGACGCTGAAGGTGGAGGAAGAGAGGACGCTGGGATTTACAGCAGGTAAGCCGCCGACATTAACCAATCGGTGGGCTTTGGACCAGCAGCAGCTCCGCTCTCTGGCTCCTTCACCGCGACACTCCAGCTGCTGGAAGATTTAGAAAATGGCGCCGTGTGTCCAGAGCCAACCAGTGATGACTACGTAGTCATCACCTAGGAGTGCTGCTTTCAAGTACGACTGGGAATTCCAACATTTCCACTCACACAATTGCTTCTAGAACAAAATATTACAGAATCGGTTGTTTTTTATTTCTGTTAGCTACTCCCATGTACATTCAGTATTACTGTATATACTACAAGTTCCCGATCGTGATTGAACTGGACCCGGCAGAATGGTTGCGTTCAACTGAAACTAGAACTTTCAAGTTTAGTTTCGTTTCTTCTGAATCGCAAGTTATAAACTGTTTAGCAATAAAAGAGATTACTCATATTCCAATCATCGGGGCGGCTTTTGTTTTTTTTTTCTGTTTTCAAAACATTTCAAAAGTAAGTGCACCATCAAGGTATATACTTTTGTACATCGAAAATGTTCTCATCAGCACCATGTTTTAAAAACTAATCAAATTATAACAAACAAATCAACAGATTCAACATTAATACATTTTTATACTGAGAGGAAAGCAAAATATATGAATATAATTTATTTTAGCAAACCTTGCAACCATCCAATACCATGCTTGAAAGTTAGTACGAGCTTATGTATCAAGCTTCTGTGTTTTTTAGGTTTTCTTTGGACATGGAGGTTAAACATGGTCCCATGTGTCCAAAGAACATTATTCCAAGTTTCTTTTGGTTAATTCATGAACTCATAAACATTTTATCACACATCCCTTAAAATGCAACATTCACATGCAATTACTGCAAAGTTAGTAGCATCTCCAACCTTAGTGTCACATTGCTTCCTGCACATTTTTGCATGTGAAAATTCCTGAATCTCCCAGACAAAAACTCCCTGAATTCTCAGTAATTGCAACCAAGCTTTTAAAGTATGAATACATAAAATCACAAAATGTGGAATCTGCAGAGGATGTTTAGGAGGAAGGCCAGACAGACAGCTGGATGGACAGAAAAACGGTTTCATAATTATTTATTAAATACAAAGTGGCAGTTAAACGTTTGATTTGACAAACCTGTTTCTTTCACGACTCTTTGACACTTTCAAATCAAACCGTTACATTTTTCTGAGAAGTACTGATGCTCTGAGCTGATGGTTTAGGACCAACCAATAATAAATTACCTCGGAAATAAAACAAGCATACCTGAAAATATTAACAGCTTTTAGGAGTCATCGGAGCCATTTGGACAGAGATATCCTTATGTAAACACTTTGCAAAGAAGAGCTTTAGATAAATAAAGCAGAAACTCGTTACTGGAGTCAATTAATCCAGCAGGAAGGAGTGTGCAAATAAAACCTGGCTTTGATAAATAATAAAAGGTGAATTAATTTTTCATTTTAACAAAAGCTGCATGGAAGAAACAGCTTAAAAATACTGGATTAATGCCTGAAGTGTCCTTTATGCTGGCGGTCGTTTGAGTTTGCAGCATCCTCAGTCCAGAAGAAGTCATCCTGCAGGAAAATCAGCAAGAGTTTGTAACAGCGGCACGAAGCAGTCCTTTTTTTAGCGCTGCCTTTAACGGCTGACTCCAGACAATCCTGTAGCGGCATTCCTCAGGGCTCTACTCGAGGCCCAGAGAGAAGTTTATTCCATGAACGATTCCGATGATGATGGGTTGCCAAGCGACTAAATATCGCAGCCAGTCGAGCAGCTGGCCGTACAAAACGTGAGTTTTCTCCCAGCTGGAAGGAGGAGGAATTAAGGAGAATAACACGACATGCTGTGGGGTTTCCCCACTAGCTGCTGACGACAACTGTCAGAGAGTTCCCAAACATTCATCATTTCAAAAATCCATAATTTTTGCATTTCCCAGTTAGCTGTTTTAAAATGTCTTTAAATGCACAATACAGACTACCCACAAAAAACAACAGCACAACAGGACCAAGGAAAATCAGATGAAAATCTCATTTAAAGCACTCCACACCATATTAATGCAAGAACGGCTGATATTGATGACACACAGGAGGTTTAGGACACTCCCATCCCCGTCAATTATCAACCATGTGCAGAGTTCAGGTTTCCAGTTTACAGCAGTGGAATCCCAAATTAAACCTTATTGATTAGCTTCAAGTAACCTGAAAAATTATTAAGACAAAAAAAAAAAAAAGAAAAGAGAATTTCCCACACCTGGCCCGAAGTACATCTGTACTCCGTGTCTATTTGGAAATATTTATTCCTTAAAGCTTTCATTAGCCATTAATGGACCGAAGATTAGATCTGAACTTCGTGTAAACATGTTTTCCTTTCGTGCTCTTTGCAGTTGTTCACGTCTCTCTGTTCTCTGTAATGTAAACTGACCAAATCAGCAAAAATAGGATACGGGTTGTTCATCATCCTCTTCAGGTCGACCTTCTCGTTGCAGTACGGACATGTCTGCTTCTTTCCCACAATGCACCAGCCCCGGATGCAGAACTCGTGGAATCTGGCGGCGAGTCGGTGAGTTAAGGATGAAACCTGATTCTCTGCAACACAAACAGCAGCCAGAGGCTTCATGCTGATAAAAGGACCATTTCCTGACCTGGATTCAGCTCCTGTGGGAGTCAGATTACTGTGAACAGAAGAGATAAATCAACCCTCTGGAAACAACAGGATACATGTGACCACAGGAAAGCTGGAAGGTGTCTTCTATAAGTCCCTCCTCCTCCACCTCCACCAGGATCCTCTGACCGCACACCGCACAGATGTCTCCGCTCAGGCTCCTGCTGGGAATGCCCCCCTTGTTGTAGTACTGACAGCAAACGGAGAGGATAGGTATGTTTTTAGTATTATACAAACAAGACCTTTAAAATGATACCCATGTCACTATTTGGATATTCAAAAGTTTCTTTGAGTATCTCTGAACGTGTAAAAGGTGTTAATCCTGCAAGTTCTAAATAATTTTTATTTTCTGCAGGATTATTTGGTCCTTGACAGCGAATGCTAGGTAAATCTTCACTCAAACTGGACTGCTTTGTGCATTAAAAACCATGTTAGGTTGCAGTGAAATTGTTTCTACGAATTTAACTGCGGATGACTTTGCGCTGCTTTACCCCGATCGTCGAAGCCATGTAGTCGGAGCAGATTTCTGCAAAGTCTCGGCCCATGACGCCGTAGTAAAGACCATAAAAAAGCATGATGACACCGACGTCCATGGAGTCCTCTGCCTTGATCCTGCACAGGGAAACAAACAGGAATGAGCGATATATGGAAAACTATTTTAGAATAAGCAGATAGTAATAATAATCAGAGCTGAACAAAAACGCTGTGCTCCAACAGGGCGGTCTCTTTTCTTTGGTTCAGCTGCTAACAGCTAAGGTAACACGTGACTCATGACGTCATCTTTTGAATCCATTAAGAATCGTTTATCCAGAAAGGTTGTAAGTTTCCAATCTAAATATTATTTTACTAAATGTGATAGTGATAAATGTGATAACTAAACACCAGCTAAGGATAATCTCTCCTGGAAGGTTGTTGGATTTATTCAAAGTAATATTTCCCTTAAATATTATTCTACAAAATAATGGGAGCTAATTAAACACCACTGACAATAAGTCATCCTGAAGGTTGGTTTTATTCAGCAAATCATTCTTTAAAATATTATTTTATCAAAATAATGTGAATGTTTGTCTAAAGGTTTGCTGATTATTACCTAAGTTGGTTCCAAGACTTAACTTCATTTCCAGATTCTTCAAGATAATCCTTGGTTCTCAAACATAATCATTTCATGGTAATGTTGCATCACTCTTCCAGTCATGATTTTCAACCATCTTTAATCAACTTGTTTATATTGTACATAGCCCATTAGTCTTCATTATTCTTTAATTCTGCTTGGTAGTTTAGTTGGATTGTTTTAGCATAGTAAAGAGTTTGTTGATTGAAATATGTTGGACTGTGAGTTGACGTATTTCTGTTAATAATTTATTTTGTTTTTAAGAAATTGTGTGAATTCATTCTGTATGTGCAGTTTTGCTGTTCAATAATGTCAGAGCTCGACTCACCCCTTTCATTATTGTCCTAATGCCACCGCCTTATTGGGCTGGTATTCACAGGACAACCCTTAACAGACTGAATTATTATTTAATGAAATATTAAATATGAAATAATAATAATAATCACAACAACAGAGATACCAAGACTGAATACTGGTTCTGTAAAGCCGGTCTGTGAACATCGATAACCTTATTTTGTTTGCAAAACTGAATAGAAACTATTGTTTTAGTGATTTGTTTGTCCTTTTACACCCATTTTCAGGTCACAGGCCCAGTTCTCCAGTGACCCACCTGGTGTTCAAATGGGCTTTTTTTGATTTGAAGGAAAATTATTTTTCATGCTCAATTTTCTTTTTTCCACACATTGTCCAGACATGGAAAGGGATAAAAACCAAGTCCATACTTCTCACCACCGCGTAGGACTCCTGTTTTTGTCTTTCAGTCTGATTATGATTGAGCCGTCTGGTCGGAGACTGACCTGAAGAAGACGTTGAAGCCGAACATGGTGAACATGATGGCCAGGTAGCCCAGGACTCCCACAGCGTAACTCAGTTTGTAGATCAACAGGAACCACTTGTAGACCATCCTGGAGATCAGACATGTAGTTAGTGGAACCAGAAACACCCTGAATCCTCTAACAGACACTTCCAGAAACTTTCTGGGTTCTCTTGCTTTCCTAGCTTGACTTTTGAAGGCTAAACACCAAACGTCACAAACTTATGTGTCTGGCTACAGCGGTGGAGCCTTAAATGCCTGAGCTGCAAAATCCATCGACCACGGGTGTCCAAAGTGTGGCGCGCAGGCCATCTGGAGCTCTCATAGTGTTTGGGTGTGGCCTGCGTCTCAACCAGGACAGGTCATTAATGCAGACGGCTTTTTACAGTTTTTAGGACAAGACTTTTACTGATCCCACTTCAAACCAGACAAATTAAAAATATTGAAAATGTGAGATGCTACACAAAGTGTTAGTCTTTTATTTAGCAAACGTTTTGCTTTTATTTTAACTTCATAGCAAAAACAGCTAGCAGCTTCTACTGAACACCAGACTTGGATGAATTCTCTCATTCAACCTGGCTAAAGACTGCACGTTAGGGCTGATACAATTAATCCTGATTTGTCAATTATTTAAATAATTGTCAACTAATTTAGTAATCTAAAAATATATTAACTGTAGAATACAGACTCTAAAACATGTGATTTGCTGAAAGAACAAACCACCCAGAGTAATTAGGTCTACATTTTGCTTTAGGATGAAAACCTTAGTCTGTAAATATGCTCTATCCAGAACTCCTCTAGTGGCATAGTTTTAGCTTCAATCGTTCAAATTCTGCAAAAATATCCTATTAAGCACCATTTGCAATCCGATTATTAAAGGCATCCTGAACAGTTGATGCTTCATAGTGGTTTCTTTAAAAGAAAAATAACTCAAATACCCAGCTTCCAGTGGTTTCCATGGAAACCATGATGATGGAGTATTTGCCATGAGAGAGGATTGTTAAATCCATGGTAAACCAATGAACAGCAGGCAAAGCTTCCAGTTAACATAACCATCAGTAACTAGCTTAGTGCAGCTGATCATTACAACATAAATACCCATCCAGAAGAGCTCTGGTCCGTTCTCTGAGACGTTCTCCTACCTGGGTGTCCTGCAGGACAGCGGCTTGCGGGTGGCTCTGAAGATGATGTAGCTGGTGATGACGGAGAACATCCCCCACATGGACAGAAACCTCCACCAGTAGAGCTTGATGGTGAAGTAGAGTGGGACCACCCACATCTGGACCAGAGTCACCAGCTGGAGGACAGAGCACATTATTTTCCAAACGCCACATCTGGCACCACTTTAACAAAATGCTGAACCAAAAGAAGTTTTTAACTCCGACATATTTAATAGATCTGGGAAGATCAGCAGCTTTAACATGAATACGTTCCTTCTAGTGACAAAGATCATGTTGGATATTTGTTGTTTCGTCGCTTAGCCAGTTCAGGACTGTCGTTTCTCTCTCTTCAAACCAGACGTCTTATAAAATGGACCTGCCTGCAGTGGCCCGGTTTGTCTCGATTATGATGTTTAGGGGGAAGTTTGGTTCCTAATTTAACAGATGATTTTTTTGGTTAAACAAAGAGAATAAAATATTATTTACCTGCAGAAATGACTCAGTTATTATGTTTTGATCTTGGGTTAAAATCTGTCTTCATATGAGTCAGCCAGTCCAAACGGGGATCAGAACCAAAGTAAATGTAAACAGGGTGTAATACAAAGATTTTAGAAAATATCGAAATGATTTTAGCACTTTATGACCCTTTACCTCCATAACTCATTGAAATAGAGAAATACACTGCTATGAAATGGAGGAAGAACACGGGGACAAACCGAGGTTCAACATGCAAAGAGAGGAGTATGAGAGTACGATGACATGCCTTAATCGAGACTGGATTTACTTTACATGCTAAATAACATTACATTTTAGAGATCAAGTTGTGTTTATGGCTTAAATTCTTCTTTTCTGGGACCAGTACTTTTCTGCTCAAAGCCTTTAGCTTAGAACACGAAGGAGAACTTTAGCTCTCGGGTCAACATCTGTCTGCTGCAGGTAGAATACTTACTGCTGAGGACTTCAAAAATGTGCCGTTATTTCTGGATCATTTCTGTTTGTTGCATTTGCACCACGGTTTAAAGAGTGCTTCCAGCGCTGCTCTAGAGCCGGCTCAAAACTTTGATCCAGTTCATTTTGTTCTGACCCCAAACTGTGGCCAGAAGAAAAACTCTTTTCTCCAAATCTCGTGAGGTGTGGTGTCGTCTTGAACAGTCGGGTGTTTTAATGTTACCTACTGCTGGTGTGTACTGTAAACCCTTGCATCAGATGTCAATCGTTTAGATGGTCTATAGAGGTGTTATTAGCCCATCTATTTGCAGAAATGAAACATGATAGACGCTCTAACTGTGACCCCGTCTGCTTGGTGGGCCTGAGCTACTGTATCAGCCGTGTCTATAGTTTACTGAGTGAAATCTGACCTCGGTTTGCTCCATGCGAATGATCAGATTAAATAAACAGATGTTTGAGGTCAACGGGCCCCATCTGGGCCAACGCTACAGTTTTATCAGGGAGATCTCCTTCTGCTGAATGCAAGCTTGCAAATAAAAGTTGGTTCTAGTATCGATTCAGGGGGATGAATACACACGCCTGCCACACTTTTCAGATTTGTATGTGTAAAGCAATTTACTTTACATTTTCCTTGCACCTTAAACTTATTTACTACTTTATGTTGGTCTATCATATAAAATCCCAGTAAAATACATTTAGGTTTGTGGCTCTAAATGTGAAAAGGTTCAAGGAATACGATTAGACAAACCAGCAGCTGGGTTTGGATGCTACTGGGGGATTTTGAACTTGCTCGGATGACCTGATCTGAGTTAAATCAAGACTTTCTTGTTGCTCACGTTGTAGGAGCGGTGATGCCTCTGCTTCCACTGGACCAGGACTATCTGAGCCACCACCAGCGTGGCAATGAGGATCAGCACCATCTCAGCATGCATGGCCTCATGCCCCCGGTGCTTTATGTGCAGCCGCTCATGCTGCATCCTGCAGAGAGGAGGAAGAAACAAGCGGGAGTCAGAGCTGATGATGCTTTTAAGCTCAGGGTGGTGAAGAGGCTGCCATCTCTCACCTCCAGTTCTCCCTGTGGGTCATCTTCAGCAGGTCGTCCTGAAATGAGACACAAATAGCAGCTGCTGGGAGGTTTGGGTCTCTCTCTGGACATTTAAACGTAGATTAACAAAACTCAGCTGCACAGGTGAAGGTAAACAGCTGCGTACAGTCAGGACAACCTGGCAAAAGGTCATTTAGCGGCGTATGACTGATTTAAATGTGTTTAAAACGTGTAATAACACGGCTGTAATGCCACGTCTAACTACCAGCAGCTAGCTAGCCTGTTAGCTTGGGGAAAGTTATCGCCGTTCATTTCTGATTTTTATGTCAAATATAAAACAGCTCGCAGTCAGACAAGCAGAAAACATCCATCTTTCAACAGTAAACCCCTGACCTGAGGTTGAATGCCTGCCATCGCCTCTCTCTGCGGCTCCTGCTGCACACAAGCCGGCCGTCAGCGGCTAGGAGGCGAGTGTACGCAAACCCATGAGGGACAAACCGCACAACAACGCATTTTTGTAAAATAAACATGTTGCTGTTTACACGTTGAATTAATGACGCCTCATTTAAAGCATAAATTTTACACCAGTTAAGTATTTATCATGAAATGGTGAGTCTTTTTAAAATGTGTTTTAATGGTCTGGGCCTGCTTGTCCATCACTCACTGACTGCTCCTGGATCATTGGACTAATTAGTCTTGCAGGATGTGTTGCTCATGAAGTCTCTCCTGAGCAGAATGAGTTAAACCCCTCCCTGGGGAGAGAAGTGACCCCACACATTGTATCAGGATGCCTCACCAGCTTCACACAGCAATCATGTTTGTGCCATTTTATTACGGATTTCAAAAACAGTCTAAACGAGGCTTCATTTGATAACATTTCACTCCAGTAGTCTGCAGTCCAATTCTGGAAAAAACACCAGGCTAGCTTTCATTAGTCTTCATTTCACTGTATGCAAAAACACTTGCCAGCTGCCATTCCCCCGCAAGCTCTGCACCGGTGGCAATGTTACCCCACAGTCCTTTCCGCAGATATTGAACCTCTGAAGTTCTTGAGTCACTAAACGGTTGATCCGGGTGCAGACTAAAAGCTAGCTTGAAGATAACCATGGAAAAAAAAAATCTATATTTCCAGTACCACTTCCCTTTAAAGCAACTATTGTTCTTTTACAATCATGATAGCGGCATCAGATGCCCTGGTTAGCACTGATCTAGAGTTTCATCATTAGATCATTCTGTGATAAAGTCCAAAGGAGGTCATTTTATAGGCTCTAGGATCAAGTGCATTTTAGCCGACTACACCTTAAAACCACCTGGACAATGGAAGTGGTCCCATTAAAGTTTATGGGAATAATTTTGAGTTTTCGCCAGGATTGTAAAACCAGTTCATTTCCAAAGCATCCAGCAGTTATACCATACAATGGAAGCCCAGGAGAGCATCACCCACACCTAGAATGGTCACATCAAGGCTTTCAGTGATGGAAAGAGAGCGAACAGGAACCAGCCAGCCTTATTTAAACCCTCAGTAATTTACTCCAAATTTATGCTGCCTGCTAAGGGACCTTAAGATGGTGTTCAGAGACCTGCGGTGTCCACAGTAACTCTGCTTCTGGTACCAGCACTCAACCCACTTCATACAAATCATTTGTGCCACTCCTGGTGAGTCACAATGACTTTCACCCAGAACCCAAGAACCATCCAGCTTTGAAGATTTATCCTGGAGGTGGGTTCAGTCATTGCTCAATAAGTGCCAGATAGTTACCTCAGGGTTCTATTGCCCTGGATCTTTGGGTACAGATGTGCATGATTGGCAAAGTAGTGACAGTTATAAAAGGAAACTTCTTTCCAGCAGAAATTAGCATCCAATATACCTTTAAAATTTTTTTAAAAGACTGATCCATAAATGACAGTCATAACCTTCCCTTCAACAATAGCTAGTAATCAAGACAAAATCTGGAAAACAGACAAATTCAGAACCTGGTTTTGTTCTGCTAATGGTGTCATTCATAGAAGAAACTTTTATTAGAAGTTTCTCTAAGAGTGAGTCGGTTTTAACTGGTCCATAAAACTACATCCAAATAAACAGCAGAACCGCAGATTCTTTGTAAGGGAAGAAAACACTTTATTCAGTTTCGTTTACATCTGACAAACTTTATTTCTGGAGTAACAGCCAGTAAATGTTAATCCCAAATAATCCCAGGGAGTAACAGCAGAACACCACTGAAGTCGGTCCATCTGTGGGAAGAAGATCATTATTATTAGAAAGATTCATCTTTGATGGGATTCCAACAACCACAAGTAAAGTCGCTCAGACATCCAAGGAAGACATGAACCATCTTTGGTCTTCAGACCTCTGGAGGAAACTGCGAATGGAAGGAAGAAAATCATCACAGCGACTCAGAGAGAAAGTAAATTGAACCTGAACATACCCATGAGCTTTCATCACAGTTGATCCATCAACCCCCCACCTGGGCAGAGCTCAGTCAGTCTGCTCCTTCTAATGAAACGAAGCACAGGAAGGGAAGAAATCTGTAATTCATTGATAGTTTGAATCATGTCCACTGCTGTTTGGCAGATTCAACTAAAGGAAATTCAGACTGTTAGAGACTGGTTGTTGGGTCTCCAAACTCCCCAAGATCTCAACCCTGCTGCCCCCAACAACATAACCGTGGAAGCGCCTTTAAAACATGGCAGCACTGCCGAAGACTTATTGACATCTTTAGGACAGTAATAGTTTGCTTGACAACATTCGCTCAGACATCCAAGGAAGACATGAACCATCTTTGGTCGTTTAAGACCTCTGGTGGAAACTGCGAATGGGTGGAGTAAACTTCATCATAGCGAACAGTCAATCACTTCACCAAGAGTTCATTTTAAAACCATTAGAGTCAGATACCAACCTGTACGTCTCTGAAACTGAAAGCTCTTCCTCCAGAAGGCCTCTTCACCTGAAACATGAAGGAAAATACATCAGATTTAAAGCAGAAGATGAAAAATGATGAAACTGCAGCACCAAATTATTTTTTTTAGGTTCGCTCAGACATCCAAGGAAGGTTCGAGCCATCTTTGGTCATTTAAGACCTCTGGTGGAAACTGCGAATGGGTGGAGTAAACTTCATCAAAGCGACCAATGGGCTGTTTGAGCCCGAATGAGTCTAAATGTCATTGTGTGAAGTCAAGACCCACCTGGAGGGCTCCAGCATAGCTGCTTTGACTTGAAGCCAGGTCATTCCTAACAAAACAAAAAATGTTTAAGTTATGTGAAAGAAAAACTGTATGATGTAAAAATTCAATAGGTCAAATTATCAGGCAGGATAGAATAAATTTTCACTGTTACGCTGATGATGCTCAGCTTTACTTATCCATAAATCCTGATGAACCCAACCAGTTAGACTACAAGCATGTCTTGAAGACATAAAAACTTGGATGACTTTAAATGTTCTGCTTCTAAATTCAGACAAGACAGAAGTTGTCGTCTTTGGATTGGAGTCTTTAAAAAAGAAACTGCTTAGTCAATCACTTAACCTGGATGGCATTAAATTGACCTCCGATAATAAAGTAAAAAACCTTGGTGTTATTTTTGACCAGGACATGTCATTTAAATCCCATATTAAACAGGTTTCTAGGATTTCCTTCTTTCATCTCCGGAACATTGCCAAAATTAGAAATATCCTGTCCAGGAGTGACGCTGAAAAACTAGTCCATGCATTTGTTACTTCAAGCTGGACTATTGTAATTCTTTACTATCAGGATGTCCACAAAATGCAGTTAAAAGCCTTCAGCTGATTCAAAATGCTGCAGCAAGAGTTCTGATGAAAATTAAAAAGAGAGATCATATTTCTCCTATTTTAGCTTCCCTTCATTGGCTCCCAGTTAAATCCAGAATAGAATTTAAAATTCTCCTCCTCACATATAAAGCCCTTAATGATTTAGCTCCATCATACATCAGAGATCTGATTGTTCCATACGTTCCTAACAGAGCACTTCGTTCTCAGACTGCAGGTTTACTGGTGGTTCCTAGAGTCTCTAGAAGTAGAATGGGAGGCAGATCCTTTAGTTATCAGGCTGGCCTGTATAGAGGCCGTGCTTAAAGACTTCCAATAAGGCATATAAAACATGACTGATGGAGCGGCGCCCTCTGGAGGTTTAAAAAACCTTAGTGCTAAACAACTTCAGTTAACCCAAAATCTCTGATTTTCCACAAGTAAAAAAAAAAGGCAGATCTTGTGAAAAATACCTGAGCAGATTCTCGTTTTTCTTCTCAATATCTCAGTCTTCATTGTAGTACAGCTCAGCAGCGCCTCTACGGTGGCTGTGAGGGCCATTTTCTGTGTCGACCAGTAGGACCCTGTGGAAACAGTCATCAGAAAGGCGCCAAAAAGACCAATATTCAGTCTGGTGAAACCAGCAAATCGCTCAGACATCCAAGGAAGGTTCAAGCCATCTTTGGTCCTCAGGACCTCTGGTGGAAACTACGAATGGCTGGGAAAACATCATCACAGCGCAGGAAATGAACGCAGCCAGGTGGACCACATGGAGACTAACCTGGTCTGAGCTGCTGCTCCGACAGAACATCTCAATCCTGCGAGGAAGGAAAGAAAAATCCCACATTACTCCAGAGCTATACATCAGGGTGCATACTTCCAATTAAATGGAATAAAATAATGTACAAGTTGGAGTAATATAAAGCTTGATCTGATTTTAATCAACCCTAATGGACGCACACCTTCCCTAAATATATAAGCAACACATTTGCTTTAACTTCCTGCTGGTAAAGTGTAATTTTCTAGGAAATAAAATCAATTAAAACCCATTTTCTGAGGTTTTGGTCAAATGTTTCACGAGTGTCAAAATAGCACAAGGAGGCTGAAGTGTATGATTTAAGTTTCGTTTCCTAAATAATAATAATCAGGTTATAATGACTGTATTCCAGCCCTTCAACACATGTAAAGCTAATACAACTCTTAATCATTTATGCTTTGAATTTAAAATTAAAATGTTGCGACCGCAGAACAAGAAGCTGCAGGTTGAA
This sequence comes from Crenichthys baileyi, assembly GCA_036173005.1. Taxonomy (NCBI): domain Eukaryota; kingdom Metazoa; phylum Chordata; class Actinopteri; order Cyprinodontiformes; family Goodeidae; genus Crenichthys; species Crenichthys baileyi. Next base: position 25,158 of record JAHHUM010001277.1, read on the forward strand.
ACCAGAAAAATATGAGATAGTTACAGAAAAAGCAAACTTCATAAATAGTTGCTTTAATTTTTTAGGTTAAACGCAGTTATTTAAACGTACATTACAGAAAATATACAATGAACTCGTGTTTCTCCACAACGTGGAGAAGCTCCACACCAGAAGTCAGCGTGAAACAATCTAACTGCATCCGCAAAATCAACTCCTCATCTCATGTTCTGGTCGCAAGAAAACGATTAAACAGAACATAATTAAACAGATTAATGCTAAATTAGAAACCTAAAGCTGCCTTTTAAACGACAACCAACCATTAATAAAAACACTGTTACCTCCTTCTCTGCTGCGCCTGCGGTAAGAATGACCGAAGCAACGTCTCTGCGCCGCTTAAATACGTCACGGCGCAGCTGAACCTGGTGACGGAGGGTTGAGCGCCGCCTGGCGGCCGGGAGGTGGAGGAAAAAAAGACTATTGCTGCAGAACACTGTTGAGATTTGTTTAGTTTTTTTATTTTTTTTTACAAAGGGCATAAATGTGTACAAAATAAAACTTTAATTTTTCATTCAGTATATTTTATTGAATTACTAATTATTTGAAACAATCAAAATTTAACCGTCAAGATGCTTCATTTTAGTGTTCATTTTGTTTATCTGTTTTACGTCAATGAAACCAGCTCTTTTCAATAATATAATATAATATAATATAATATAATATAATATAATATAATATAATATAATATAATATAATATAATATAATACACTGTTTTAATAATATTTTTATCTGCCAAAAAAGAAAAAAACTGAAGGACGAGAGACACTAAGATGATCAGAGAATCATTGGGAGAGAGCGTGTGGAAACCTGGACCAATCTTCTCTCTCTTTTGTCCTCCATCTTGCTCCTGATTGGATGCTCAAAGTGCAGATGATATTACTCCCCTCTACCCACCCATTTCCCTCCACCTCCCCTCCTCTTGTGCTGGTGGTGGTGCTGCAAGCTGCTGGTGTTGCCGTGACGATGACATCCTCCCCCTCCTACACACATACACACACAGACCAGGAGGAGAGGAGAGGAGAGGAGAGGCAGCAAACAAGACTGTACCATGACGCGATGGCTTCAGGCTGGAAAACAGACGGTCCCACTGATCGCCTGGAAAACAGGGTGAGAGCTGGATTCATTTCCTGGGGACAGAAGGATAGATGCATACATGGAGGGATGGAGGGGTAGATGGGTGGATGGATGAGTGATGGATGGGTGGAGGAATGTTTGGGGGTGACAGCAGCAGCTGTAGCATGCTCTGCTTGCCTCAGAGAGAGGGATGAGAGAGGGGGGAGTGCATAGAAGCACGGATGGAGGAAATAAGGATGGACAGAATCAATAAATGAACAAATGCAGCTTAAACTGATCAGCTTTCTGTGTATAAATATCTGTGTGTGTGTTTGGTGTGTGTGTGTGTGTGTGTGTGTGTGCTGTCAGGCCTGTATGCACACGTTAGCATCCAATCTGCTAACAGAAACAGGAGGTACGTCACTTCTCTAAAGTGAAGCAGATCTCATCACAGCGACATATTCTGTTTATAGGAACATGGAGTTCCTGCAGAATACAGAAAAAAAGCCACTGACCAGCAGAACCACTGGTTCTGTTTAGAAAACTGATCTTTCTGCTGGAAAATTCAGTCAAATGAGAGAAAAGGGATGCAAAACTAGCACAAATAGAAAAACAGCTCGGAAAAAAAGATACAAAGATCAACATAAAGGGAAACAAAATAAGTTTACAGGGTGAACCAAAAACAAACACAACAAAACAGCTGCAATAAGCAAACCTTTAAACAAGAGATCCAGAAGCAACAACAAATCAATCCAAAATTAAGTAAAGTTAAAAAGCAGCAGAAAATCTAAATAAACTGACACAGATTGACTTTAAACAAGCAGCCAATGCATAAAAGTTCAAATGACAGAACAGTTGCAATAAAAACTCTGAATATGGCAACAAAAGATCAGACAGGTGCTATGAAGATATCCAAAACAAAATTATAAGAAAATGTGAAGAAAAAGCAACAACTCGAGGTAGAAATAGACTTAAATCAACTAAGAAGAGACAAAGTGCAGGAGACAGAGTAACAAACTAGCACTTTAAATATTACTAAAAGATACAAAAATTACAACAAATGAAACAACTTTAAAGTATATAAAAACACAACTACATCAGACAAAACTTTAAAGAGCATGGAAATGCAACAGCAAATAGATGCAAAATGATTATGTTAAGTGACGCAGTCTAATAAATATAGACGGTGTACAGAACATTATAAACTGACTCAAAACACCTTAATAAAATATACATCTATGAAATACACTCCTGAAAAATAAAAGGCAGAATAACTGCTAATACTAAACAAAATGATAAGAAATTCAAATAAAGTGAGGATTAAACAAAAAACTAAGTATGAAACATCTCTGAAAAACATTCCCACAAAGACCCAAATAAAATGTATTATGTAATATTCAAAGTGTTAAAAAAATCTGGTAACAAACACTACAACAGACAACAGAGTAAATGCAACTGCAATGAAATGCAAAAATAAATAGAAATAATAAAAAACCCACTAAATGCACTAAACACATAATCACAACATTTATGAAAAGAGAAAAATCTGAATTTTAACAAGCAAAACAGTTTAAGACGATTTTAAAAATAAATAAAAATATTAATAATAATAAATACATGGACAAATATTACAATTTTATTATATTAAAAGCTTTGAAATGTCTTTTTACCTCCTTGACCGTCCTGCTCGCTCTGCGTCAATGGATTTCTTTTCTTCCTCCTTTTTGTGATGGTTACTTTTATATTCACGCCCATGGGGAAACGGGAATTTTTATACTAATTAAAAAGTTCCCCCCCTCGTGCCCGGGAAAAAGGTAGGGGAGCCCGGGTATAAATTCTTCTCTGCCCATTTCCTGTCTGATTACTGGACACAAAGGCCTCTAGTAGCACAAAAATCTTAAAAATTTTTTATTAAAAATTCCCCTGCACACTTTTAAACATAAAGAATATTAAAATGCTTTAGTTTACTTTATTTTATATAATTTTTTTAAAAAACCCAATAATGTGACCCCATTATTTTGTTTAAAATATTTTTTTCATAACGTGCAATTTTTAAAATAAATCCAATTTAAGATTGGTTTTCCTTTTTAAGTGTCCGATTATTTTACTGCAATGAAAAAATGAAGTTGAAGGATTCATCCACATCTTTACCATAAAATCAAAACAACTATAACAAAGAATAAACAACAAATCATCTCAGAGAGAAAATAAAAAGAAAACATGGGACCACAAGAATTAGGAGATACAAGACAAGATAGAGACATAAATTCTAATAATTATACAAAGGAAAATGTTTTAGAAATGGTGATTGACTCAAATCAATGATAAAATCAATAACAAAAACAAGACAAAGTATTTTAATAGCATAAACAACAAATTTCATATTGGCACAGAATAAAAAGCAGAAGGTGCAAGACTGCTTTTAGAAAATATGCCAAACTAAAAAACAGATGCAAAGAATGATCTATTGTGGGATACCAGACCTTTACAAAGACCCACACACAAAAAATATCCCAAAAACCCCAGAAATCGGGGAACCTTCTAGGCAACACCCAAAAGGGAAAAACCGGGAGTGGTGAGAGTATGTAAAAAGAGGTGAAAAAGAGGGGGCAAAAAGTTTCCCGTGGAACTAAGAGGAGACAGACAGGGACTGGGTGGTGTGAGTTGTGTTTTCTTTGTTACCGTGGTGTTGATTTATGCACCATTTACCAGCAGACTTCCCTGAAATGACTTTTTATTGAGCTTTGCAATCAGGTGATGGAGCCCTGTCTGCTGATCCAGACAGAATTAAGCAGCTTTTTAATTACCTGAGTGAGTTCCTGTTCCTCAGACGCAGCTCACTGAGTCATGAATGAACTAGGCTGCTGCAAAAAACTAAAGATTTTAACGACATTTTCAACTAATGGAAATTAAAATGTTATTTGCTACAGAAGGAGAAAGTGTTTTCTCTTTTAATTGTAAAAATGCCTGTTATGTGGGGTTCCTCAGGGTTCTGTTTTGGTCCCCATTTTAATCACACTGGACAAATTCCCTCTGGGAAATTTCATTAACTTTTTGCAATTTACGAGCCTTACAAGAAACTTTCAGGCTAGTAATAAGGCCTTTTTTACTGATTTGGAGTGATCTATGTTATGATAAAGGCCGCATCGGTGACTGAAGTTAACCTACCTAGATGACATGATTTAGCTCAAACGACTGCTTGAGGATAAATCGGTTTTTACACCCATGCATTAACGCTGTCAAGCTATAAGCTCAACCTACTATTTGTTCTTCACAGCCTGCTTTAATATAATGAATTAAGTACACATCGTCCATTTGACGTGGACAGCTCATATGTTTATTTTGTGCTGACCTGAAATACCATGTTGTGAAATGAATCCTGAAATCAGGAACTCAGACAAGACTATACGTAGAAGAGAGCCTTGGTACTAGAATGTTAAGTTTTGATCTACATTTCCTGCCTTTTGTATGAGCTGATAAAGGGTGATGATTTGTCTCATTCTGAGTTTTATGTGCATCTTTTAAACATTTATTCATAAGAAGAGTAAAACCTGATTTGTTGCCTAAATAATGAATTTCTCCTTTGGATCTAATGGGTTGAACTTGGTGACAGAGATCAGCTGTAGCAATAAATCTATTGGAGTTGAACAGAGTATTTCATGTTTGTTCTCCATCACTAATGTGAGGTAAGAGAAGCTGGAACCATGTCTGTTGCAGAGCAGAGGATTGTGGTTCTGTGGACACTTAAAGATCCATTCAGTATTTTTCTGTTTCATAAATAAACAAAAACTCTAAAGACTAGGATGCTTTCCTCTGCAATGTTTGGGTCCATGTGTGAACGTAAAAAGCGCGGTCTAAAGCCCTTTGTTTGATTGTGTTTTTTTGGGGTTTTTTCAGGTGATCAGGCCCGGGGGGATCACACCAAAAGGTTCAGCACTGTTTTTTGTTTTGCCCCCGTTTTTTGTTCGAGTGCCTTTTCTTGAGCTATAAATGTCGTGTCAGATTGCTTTTAGTCAAAGGAATGACAACCATATTTATGGTAGCAGCAGAACTGGTGTTTCAAAAAGAGGGTGCGTCAGTCTGTGCAGCAAGCAGAGGAGTTTCAATACCTTGATGGTTTGTTCACCAGAAGGCAGACCTAGTAACTGTACAATCTCCAGCCACTTTATTAGGTACACCTCAGTGCTTTCAAGCACCTAGAAGTGGTGAAGACTTGCAGAAGTTCAAAGCGAACATCAGCTATAGGGAAGGAATATGATTTAAGTGACTTTGGACGTATTATGGTTAACGGTGCAGAACGGACTGGTCTGAACACGATCGGGTCTGATGAGTCTCAATCTTACTATAGCAGCACAATGCACCATGTCAAATCATCTCAAGGTGTTTTGTTGAACTAGACAATGAGTTCACTGTTTCAATGCAGCAGGACTCATTTGGGATGGGCTGGAACGGCAGACTCACATCACGATTTGCAGCCTGCAGATCCGCAGCAACTACATTATTCCGTCGGTCGATATGGACCAGAATCTCTGAAGAATGTTCCTGACACCATCCTCAATCTTTGTAATAAGAAATTAAGGCAGCAACCAAGTCCTACCAGAATGTAACTTATAGAGTGGTGGTAATGTGGCTGTGGTGCCTTGGAACCTGTTTGGGGGGGGGGGGGGGAGAGGGATTTCTAGTTTCCCCTTGTTCCGTGGTGCCCCAGGGAAAAATAATGAAAAAAAACACTTGAAACAAACTATTTGTCTTAACATGTCTCTCAACAGTACCTTTAAAAATAGGTTATAAACAGCATTTGAGCCCATGTGAAAACTTTAAATGGTTTGGAACATGAAACAAACACCCAATCAGCTCCTCACAAACATCTCTCTGAGTTTCTTCTTTGTAAAACCAAAAGCATGAAGGGCTTGAATTGTCTGTAGGCCTGTAACAGCCACAGGCTGTCACCAGACACACAACCCCACAGCCAGAAAGAGTCCCAGAATCCTTTGCAGCACCATAACATCAGAGCAAAATGGAAATGTGTGTGTGGGGTGTGGGGGCGTCCTGGAAGACTTCAGAGAAAACCTTCAGCTTTCTGTGTGTGTGCGATAAGCAGATGTGTGTTTCAGACAGTAGGTGTGTGTTTGTCTGCATGAGGAGAGGCTGCGTCTTCTGATCAGAACACCTCAGGGGGAGAAAGCGTTAGAACTGGACTACAACCAAAATCACAGCGAGCCATAACCCCTCCCCTCTTTAAATTATTGACCAGATTATTGGGCTCATGCTTTACGCAGAGACACAGATACCAAAATTGGTTGGTTGGCAGAGAGACAATAAGCCGTTAGCTTTAGGGAATCGGCTCTGGTTCACCACCGAAACCATGTTTATGGTAAAAGTTCTGATCTTATCCAGAGTTCTTGGTACTGAAATTCATATTCGAGATGTACTTTTCTGTAGCTCAGAGCTTTGATCTCCACCTGGATGAGGCCCAGACAGGTTTCCTCTTCACCCCTAACCAACATCATCATCATCATCATCGAGTGTGTCACTGATGAAGAAGTGAACCAGTGATCCAGAAGGCTCGGTATCGTCAGAGTGAACCCATTCACACGCAGACGGATAAATATAGGATTCGGGGGATTAAAGAACCCATCCCTGCTTCAAATTTTTGTTCTATTTCTTCTTGTTGGTTGGTGTCACCGTCTCCCCACCCCCTCCCATGCAGACTGTTGCCATGGAAACCCCAACCTTTCTCCCTCCCTTCCTCTATTTCCATCACTTTGAAGTCATTTTGATGACCTACATTAAAAGCTCTTTATTAGTTTTTGGCTCTACTAGTTCATCCTGAGTATCATATCATCTCTGAGGCTTGTCCTGATCTGTGGACTGTACCATTAGGGAGCGAACTGAGCTGTGCATCAGGCTAAGAAGTGATTTATCTGTGCAGTGCTTCCTGTTATAAACAATTTCCTGTCGTCTCTTCAGTGCATAAATGCAATCATTTCTATTGCAGCATGTTTTATAGGTGTCTTCATTGGTTTAGTGTGAGCAGTATGTTAACGGGCCAAATTCAGAGCAACAGCCTATAATTAGGGTTTAAAGTAAAGGGAAAATGTGTTTAAATCTAAAGGTCCCACAGATACCTAGAGTAACCCATTCATCCCTCCATCCATGGTCTATACCGCTTATCCTTGCAGGGACACATGGGGGCTGGTGTCTGTCTCCAGCGGTCATAGGTGGAGAAGCGGACAGCTCACCAGTTTGTGACGTGACAATACAGAAACACACAGGACAACAAATCATGCACACACTCACTTCTAAGGGCAATCTAGAGAAACTTATTTCCATGACAGTCAGTTTTTGGACTGTGGGAGGAGCGTGGAGTACCCAGAGGGCGCCCATGTAAGGAAACATTACTAACAACTGCACCACAGTGCGGACCTTTCTATAAAATGAATGATCAAAATCCCAGATCTCACTGAGATCTGGAAACAATTAACTCACTGCTTTTATTTGGCTGCTCATCAATTTGCCCCCTTACCAACTGAAACCCTGTTACCCATGCATTGCCATTTTGTCCTTTTTTCTTTCTAATTAATACTTATGTACCTAAACCATTGTTTAGTCACTTTATTTCTCTTTGTAAAGTTAAATAGTCATAAAAATCTCACATATTTGTTTAGTTCTAACGCCAAACCTTTGTATTGCAGCCTATTCCATCTATTTAGGTTCTGTATGCCAACATATTGAGGACTGAATTACTCTTTCAGTGTCATGAAAGGTTCTAATCTAATCACAGGGGTGAGCTGACCTGCGGAAGATTCACTGGTGTCAGTTAGAGTAAAACAGTAACGCTGTTCAAATTAAAGCATGTGGTCAAGAGTCTAATAATTATGTTCTTTTATTTTTATCTGCCTTTCCATCTAAATCTCTAATGCAGGAATCAGTGGATTCGTCCTCAGTCCTCTTTGAATGAGTTCGGCATCGATTTTCCTTAAATCATTCCTGAAGGGAAACAATCAACTTCGGTTCCTTTTTTTTTGTGTTTCAACAGTCAAATAATTGCCTGGAACTAGAAGAATGATTAACATACATGGGACTTTAAATGGGACTGTATACACTCAGCTTTATAGAAGAATGAAGTTGATTTGGATTGTTGACTAAAACCATTGAAAAAGAAGATCAGCCCCAGAATTTAAGTCAGAAACCAAATAGATCTTTTTTTTTGGATTCAGAATGTGCAAACAGTCTGTTTGAGGATTTTACTTCTTTCTCCTGAATGTACAATGGAGTAAACAACAAAAAGTCTGGATACGCAAGGAACCCAATACAAAGCAAAGCAGGAAACCCTCTACTTGAACGTAAAGCTTCTTCACCTGGCTGCGGTGAGGAACCAGGGGTGTGTTCGGAGGTCCCCTCTCACCAGGCTGCCCCTCGCAGATGGAGGCTCACCAACACTCCCCAGATAGCAGCAGTGAGGAGTGCACCGTCCTGGAGGCCGCGCCCAGTAAGAACGCCTGCCTGCAGCACGCAGGGAAGGTAGGGAGATGTTTGGAGGACTGTCCTGACCAACACTTAAAATGCTAGAAACCCAGCCTGCAGGTTTTAAATAATTAACCCTGATGGCTCCAATTGTGGCCTTTAGAAACAATATTTATATCTAATTCCCTTCATTAAAGATGATTAGCTCCTCAACAGGACTAACTTTAACTCCTGTTTGCTTCTTTTTGGTGATCCTTTACTATGAAATGAGACCTACCAAGTGGTTATGGCTTTCTTCATTTGAACTTGAACATGGAAACTTTGGAGTTTGAAAAATCCACTCAAAGGCAGAAATCTGATGGGAATATGAGACACACAGTAAATTCATCACTGTCTCTTTCTGCAGGTGGCTGACCTCTACTGCTCAGGCTGTGAGTGTGCCCTGTGTGAGGACTGCCTACCGGCCCACAATGATCACCCCAAGGTGGCGCTCAGCCAAGCCCTGGAGCAGCGCCGGAACCGGCTGCAGGAGAGACTCGGGGCCGTCCAGAAAAGGTACAGGCAGAGAATGGAACATTATTATAAGGGTGATTTCTTAACCCGATGTGATCTAAAATACACTATTTAAAGAAATCTATAGTAAAAGATATGGATGAGGCACAGATGGAAGAAAACAGTTTGTAAATGGGAAGACACTGACATCTGGTGGCCATGTGGGGAAACACAAAATGAAGGGAATTAAAGTTAAGTTTTTGCAGATTATTTTGTAAATGAAACCTGAAATAGATTAAAACAAGGACGGTTAAACAGATGTCAGAAAGAAACCAATGCTTTGCCATGAAATTAACCCTTTCCAACTCTGCACATGTCCCCTCTGAAGACTCCCCCAGATTTCAGATGCTCTGTCCTTCGTTAAGGAGATTCTCCAGCAGCTGACCAATCAGAGAGCTTCCATCGAAGAGGACATCCAGTCCAGCTTTGAGGACCTGCACAAGCAGCTGGATGTTCGGAAGAGCGTTCTCCTGATGGAGCTGGAAGTCACATTTGGTCTCAAACAAAAGGTGGAAACAAGATGAATTAGACCACGTTCCAGTCTCTCAAAGTACTAAAAACTATAGATGTTACAGAATGGATTTGCTTGTAGGACAATGTCGACCCATGCCAGTGGATTTATCTGTTGTGCTCTGAATTTGCAGCAAAAGAAGCATGCAAGTATTGAAGAATGATCTGTCTACATATTTAGGTCCTCCAAGCACAGATAGACAACCTCTCCCGTGGAGACGGGGACATAACGGCCACCTGCACCCAGACGGAGGAAGCTCTGGCTGAGGAGGCGAGCGTGGCGACTCTGGAGGTGGAGCACGAGCTGGAGGAGAGGCTGAAGGGGCTGGCTATACTTAGAATGCCGTGCCAGCCGGAGGAGAACGACCAGCTGGATCTGGTGATGGAGACAGATGGACTGAGAAAATCCATTCACAACTTGGGGACCATTGTTACAACTAGGTGATATGATACAAACGTAATACAGCAACGTTTTAAACAAAACACTCATTATTCTGTATCTGAACCAAATGTAATCTTTATTTTCTTCCTCAGCGCTGTGGCAAGTCAGAGTGAAGCCATGGGCAACGGCTTGGAGCAGTGCATTGTGGGACATCCTGCTTCAGTTACTATAGTAACAAGAGACAAGTCAGGGGGAGCCTGCAAAAGCGGCAATGCCATCTTATCAGCTGAGGTTTGTTTCAGTGTCCATACTACCATATAAAGACATTGTGGGTAAAAACTAAGTACACCCTTAATGCTTTCACTGGAATTAAGAAGGTTGTGTAAACTGCTTGATTATCTGACCATTATCAGATGTCTCCACTTCTATAAATGCAGTAATTATCGTGGTTTGCCGGTCTGAAGCATACAGATGTGTTTACACAATGATGGAAACAAACTTGAAATAACTTGAAGACCACTTCTCCAATAAAAAGCATAAATCACAAGTGGAAAACATTTTAAAAAGACCTCCAGTCTTCTTAGGAATAGATTTCTCACTTTCAGTTTTAGACAGTGAGTGCAAACAGCATTTAGAAATATTCAAAAGCTCCATCTCAGACTCTGAAGGCCTCAGTTAGCTTGTCAAATGTTAAAGTTCATGAAAGACAATTAGAAAAAGGCTGAACAAGTATACCTGTGCGGCTCTCCTCTACACTTAGCATTGAGTTGAATCACAAGACTTGTTTGACATTATATACATGGTTATATTCGGAGCAAACCAAAAACTATCCGGCGTGGTTTTGGAGGGCTGATGATTCGGACTGATGATGCAACCACACCACCTAAACTGCTTGCAGCATTCTAGACTCAAAGATGAGGGCAACAACTGATGCGTGGTCCAGTCAAGACAGTTATCAGAAACAGAAAGAATAAATGTGTTGCAACGGTCCAGTCAAAGCACAGGCAGAAATCTGATTGAAATGTTGTGGTAGGACCTTAGGTAGCCGTGCAAAAAAGAAACGTTTGCAGACCAAAATAAACTGAAGCAACATTGTACAGACGGGTGGGTCATAAAATCTGACAGGAAACAGCTACTGGGAGTTATTGCTGCTGCTAAAGGTGGATCTACAAGCTGTTGCACCATTGGGTTAATTTGATTTCTCCCCTGACTGTATGTTTATTCTCTTGGTACCATTTCAGTAAACTGAATAAAGCATGTGTCCATGCAGGTATTCACCCCTGATGGCAGCATTGTTGATGGTGAGATAGTGGACCACAAGAACGGTACATATGAGTTTGTTTACACGGTGCCCAAGGAGGGCGACTTCTCACTGGCTCTCCGTCTGTACGACCAACACATCAAAGGAAGTCCCTTCAAACTAACCATCACCAAGGCGTCAGAGGTGGAGGTCGAGGTGGGTCGGACCTTCCTGTGTCGTTCATCACGTCTCAGATCTTACTTGCTCTCCAATTTCTACATTTATATCTTTTCTGTAAAAAAATAAAATTTATTTTTCATTTAAGCTTTTCATATTTGTTTTAATGTTTTTTAAGAACAACTATGTAAAAAAATTCAGTTTTATGTTTTTCAAACTCTAATATTCATTGGACACTTTCAATGGATGCTGTATGAAACACCTGGAGTTCACACTCATATCTATTGTTTTCCCGTCTCTGCGGGTTTTATAGGTGTCTCCCTCCACCACAACAGCAACTAACTCAGTAGCCAACGCCACCCCATCCACGGGCTCCTCTGATGGGACAAAGAGGCGAGGAAAGTCCCCTGGCCAGAAGAAGAAAGGTTCCAAGAGGGCCAGCAGCGCTCTGGGCACCCCGCGACGAAAAACTCAGAATCCCATCGAGGACGATCTCATCTTTAAGATTGGTGAGGAAACTCCAAATACCACAAACTGTACCCTGTGTAACAATTTCCTCTAAAAAAAACAATTAAGCTCTACTAGGTATTCAGCCTTTTATTAGCTGGACCACCAATCTGAACTTCAGACATGCTTGAAGGAGCTAAATAAGTTGATGACTCATGGTACAGGTCCAAAGACTCAGGAGGTGATGGCTTAAAGGCAATAGTGCCTTAATCAGTGATGGAATTGATAATTTCTTGATCATTTGTAATATGTTCTTCTCCTTTTAAGGAACAAAAGGTAGAAATAAAGGCGAGTTCACCAACCTTCAAGGAGTAGCCGCCTCCTCCACCGACAGGATTCTGATCGCTGACAGCAACAATCAGTGTGTTCAGGTATACCTCAGTTCATCTAGTCGTGAGACCTTTCAAAGGTAAGATAAAAGAAAGTTAAGTTTCAGGCTACAAGCCCAAAAATCCATTTTATCCTCAGATTTTCTCCAATGAGGGTGAGTTTAAGAGTCGTTTTGGGGTACGTGGACGGATTCCTGGCCAGCTGCAGCGGCCGACGGGCGTAGCTGTGCACCCCAGTGGCGACATCATCATCGCCGACTACGATAACAAGTGGGTCAGCATCTTCACCTGCGAGGGCAAGTTCAAGGTAGGTTGTTAGATTACTCAACACTTAAGTTCACTTTCTTTAACGACTGGTAAGCATTCTTTAGACATATCTGTTGTTTGTGCTGTTTCCAAGGCAAAACTGGGCTCTGGGAGACTCATGGGTCCAAAAGGCGTGTCTGTGGACCAAAATGGTCACGTGATCGTAGTTGACAACAAGGCGTGTACAGTCTTCATCTTCCAGCTGACCGGCAAGCTAATTGCTAAGTTTGGGAGTCGGGGCACCGGTGACAAGCAGTTTGCAGGTAAATCATTCAACTCATTAAACAATTTCTGATTCTCCATCAAACTGTGGTGTAAAATATAATATAATTAAATTCAACAGAACAGAAATAAATATTTTTCAACAATTATAATATTCTTAAATCTAAGTAGTGAATAGTTTTTGTAGAAAGATAAAACAATATTTCACCTGGACTGCAGAATCTGGTTCTCTCTTCTTCAAACCAAGTATTTGTGGAGTTTATACCTACTTGTTCGGTTCTGCACACCCCAATGAGAGGTTTAATTTTCAGTTTTTAATTTGTCGACCAAGCCTTTTAAGAGGGGAAAACATTTTAAAATAAAACATCTGACTGTTGTCCTGAAGGTCCACACTTTGCAGCAGTGAACAAGAACAATGAGATCATCGTTACAGACTTTCATAACCACTCTGTCAAGGTGCGCAACAGATTGCATTTATCTCCTTGTTATTTAATAAAAGAAATAATACAATCATTGACTGTGTATGATCTAATATCTTTGTCCTGTCAGGTTTTTACCACCGAGGGAGAGCTGGTTTTAAAGTTTGGCTCAAACGGGGAAGGTAACGGCCAGTTCAACGCTCCCACCGGTGTAGCTGTAGATGTAAATGGGAACATCATTGTAGCTGACTGGGGCAACAGCCGAATACAGGTGATGCACTGATTTATGGTGTTTATCAAGCATATTATAGCAATAAACCCCAGTTATAAATACACTTTCTCCCTGGCATCTAACCATCTCAGGTTTTTGATGGCAGTGGCTCCTTCCTGTCCTACATCAACACATCAGCAGACCCTCTGTATGGACCACAAGGTCTGGCGCTGACCTCGGACGGACATGTGGTGGTCGCTGACTCCGGTAACCATTGCTTCAAAGTCTACCGCTACCTACAATGATAAAGACTTAGGCTGAAATAGGGAAGACGTAGGAGAGGTGGACAAGTAGGGCAGGAGTGAGAGTGAAAAGCTACAGCTCACTATGCTTAATTCCATCTATCCATTGCATGAATCTCTCCTGATGGATTAACTGAAGAACAGAAATGGCAAGGAAAACATTCGGCCTCTGTCCTTACATTGTCTGACATTCAGAGGAGACGCCTGACTTTGGTGGCTGTGATGAGGTATGGAGGAATGAAGCCAGCATGGAATATGAAGATGAAATGACCCCCCTTCAGAAATATATTTCTGCAGAATGGCAGAGATGCAAACTGTGCAGCAATGGATTCCTATTTTTGCACTGCCTTCACCTAGAGTGGTCTGGAAAAGGGTGACCAGTCAAGTATTGAATACAAGTGAAAAATAAATGGTTGCAAAAGAAAAGAAAGACAAATGTCCTTGGAAACCTTTGCAACCTAAATATATAATGTTCTGAATGTTGGGCTGAAGAACTATCAATGGCATTGAGGTGATTTGGTGAGAATGATTTGAAATTTTGATAGTTTTACAATGTTCTGCCTTGATGTATTGTATGTAAAAGACAAAATAATGTCCAGTGAGCTAAAAGGGGTCCATAGCTATGACTTTTTTATTGTTGTCCCAGATTAATATTGACTTTTTCAGTTTAGTGTTTCTATGATCCATAATAGCTGCTTAGGTTGTCCTTAAGTAAAGCAGCCAACTTGTGATGAGAATTGAGAATGGGAATTATGAGAATTGTGAATATCTGAGTGAAATTACGGCCCAATGAATTTCAATCAATCAAATGCCCATAAACCGTAGGAGAATACTTCCATCCAGCAGACTTTTACCCCTTTACCACTAGTACTTACTCAGTGTGGTTCATCTCGGGTCAGTCCAAATCTACATGGTTTGGTTAACTTTTTATTAAAATTAAGTACAGCCTTAATGTGGGCGAGATCGTCAATAGATATGTAATGTGACACTGCTGCGTGGTCCATACTTTTGTTAGAGTCAGAGTGAAAGAAGAGTCAGAAGGCTTCGGGCAGCGAGACAAAGCACTCTGGACAGGAGAGAGCGGGAAGCTATGGAGCAAGACAAGCTAAAGGATGTGTGAGGGTAAGCTAACGCTACATAATGCTAGATTGCTATAGTGGTAATATATATAATAAGCCCAGTGTACAACAATTTAATGGTTGAAAATATCAGTTATTATATGTATGCTGTGACTATTGACACCGCCTTTTACCTAATCGGTGATCGACAGTCTTCTGACGTTGCGTTTTCAGCGTGCTCGGCAAGGTTGGAACTGCAAGCAAGCAGGTACTAAAAATAGTAACAGTTCAATGTATCCGTTACTGATGGAAAAGCCTAAAAAGTAAGTACAGCTGTACCGAACCACACTGAGATTTCCCCAATCTCAATGCTCCAATCTGGTTAGCAGGCATTAGGTAGACATGCAGGTAAGTCCTCTGCCATGGACCACTTTTAGCTTGTTGTACATTGTTTGTACATATGGATTGTTTTAATTATGGAATGTTTATTTTTTCCCAGAAGATTGAATCCTTTAAATATCTTGAACAATAGATTGATCATTATGAACAACTGCTTGAAACTAATTCTGATTGTTTGACTTGTCGAATGAGGCTGACGTAACGGCTTTGGCCAAATGCATCATCTCTGTGCTTGGTGTGTGTTCTTGTACATTACGCGGAGGAGCGAAAAAGCTCTATAAATTTGTCCTATATATTTGTGAGAACATCTTTAACATTATCGGGTGAATTGACATTTAAAATCACTGACATATATTTCTGCTCGTTGTCTTGGCAACTGTAAAGAGAAGGCGGGGCTTCTAGAATGTTCAGATTTGGGTTCTTCATTAATGTCTCTGGTTCTAGAATGCGTTTAGATTTCTATAGAGTTTTGTTGTCTAACTGTAATTCCACAGGTTCTCTCATTAAGAAACAATACCTCAGTGTTGGAGAAGCATGCTCATGCTATCATTGTATGCTTTCATTCAAGCATTTAGAATAACCATGAAGTCAAGTTGCCTTCTATTCCAACATTAAGGATTGTCTCTTTGAATGCGCAAACATGTAGACCATTTAAGGCCAGTATGCTGCAGAATTTACTGTGGATAGTCCAAAACTTGGTCTGATGGTGTGAAGTAGGGATGAGGTTGAAGGACACAAGGCCTGTACCCTCTTACCAGAATATGTTCTGCTGCCTTTGCACCATTCATTTACATAACGCTTTCTTGATCATAGAAACAGAGATTTTCAAAAACTTGTTTTTCAAAGTGAAGATTTTAAAACGCATTTTAAAGGAGACAACACTACCAACACTTGTATTGTGCATGCAGTAATTACACAGATTCTGCAGCTTGTTTGACTTGACTTTCAATGAGGCTGTAAACACTGAACTACATCTGCGTGCTGGAAGGTTTTCTTATTTAAGAGGATGCAGTAAACAACATATCAGATTCTTACTGTCGTGGCATGGATTCATCAGTGTTGGAATGTATGTGTTGCTGCCTGGATAAAGTACCGTGACATAAATAAAAAAGATTCTAGTTATTTTCATCAGCCAGGTATCCAAACCCATGAAACGGATCCCCAGTTCCTTTGAGACATTTAAGCCATTGTTATTTACAACAATGCATAAAAAACACAAAAAAAATTGTGATTTTTTTGTACACCTTCATAAACTGCCTCAACGCCGTATCAGTGAGTATTAATGATAAATCAATGCTATATCCACAGCTCTTGTATTTAGGCCTTCTGCTCTCCACTCGGCAGTTTCATTGCTCATTCTGGAGGTGCGATGCTCTGCCAGTGGTCTCCAGTTGTGACGCTCACCTTGACTTTCAATGTTTCATGAGAAGGTTTACAGTCTCATTGGCACAGAGCATTAAAGAACAATACAGCTGCTAAGGACTGGATGAATATCCGTCAAGGCTTTTACAACAGCCCAGAAACAGACTAGCTGGCATTTAAATTATGTCGACGCTGAGGTAAAATATTTCAACGCACTATTCTTTTTAATCATAAGTCATAACTCTTAGTGGTTTACAAAATGTTGTCCTCAGTCTTAATAAGTCAAAAATATGAACTTCTCAACTGAATTACGTCCAGGATAAACTATCCGCCTAACTTATCACTTCCATTAATTATTTATAATTATTTATTTAGTCTTTTGACCTTGCTGTTTGATTGTTTTTTCCACCATGTGCATTGAAATTCTTAAGTGCCCGTGTTCTTTTTTATACATTTCATCAAGTCGTCTGAGCCAAACTGTGATTGTCTCAGCTTTTGTGGTTGGAGTATTTGTGCAGTTCTATTTATTTACTAAAATAAAGTTATAAACAGTTATAGCAAGTTTGAAAACAACTAACATTGTACGTCTTAACTGGGACCAATGGAGAAATTAAGCACACTGCTGGTTTTAGTTAGCTAGTTAGCAGCGGGTTAAACATGTACTGCAGCTCACTGGATAAAATCTGTTGTCTAGCTTTTAAATACAACTTATCCAGTTTCTTTTTAAATGCTAGTCAGCTTGTGTCTCTTCAGTCCACTGACATCAGATTTCAATGTTTACTGAAACCAACAAACAGTTGCATGTTCAACACAATAAGTAGATTAAATGTAACTTTCTCATCAGTCAGCCGATTGTCAGTTTGTTGTAACTGAATTATCTGATTGTTAGCAACCAGAAGTGCTGCTACGTCTGAGAGTTTTCTGTCTCTCATTGAGCTGCG
Source organism: Crenichthys baileyi (assembly GCA_036173005.1). Classification (NCBI taxonomy): domain Eukaryota; kingdom Metazoa; phylum Chordata; class Actinopteri; order Cyprinodontiformes; family Goodeidae; genus Crenichthys; species Crenichthys baileyi. The sequence continues at coordinate 42,632 of JAHHUM010001277.1, forward strand.
ATTAGTTTTTTTCCCCTTGTTATCCACAAGGTCGATGAAATTAGGCTGTTTTCTAATTCAGACCTTGTGTGCTGGACATTCAGCCTTACTGTGTGTATATAATGAATGTGGGTAAAATGGTGAAATTTCTGTCATCTTGTTGATTTGAAGGATACTGCTAAGATGATTTAAGCCAATAACAAATAAAAGTTTGATGAAAGCATAAAAGCAATTGTTTAACTTCACAATGAAAACCCTGACTGTAACCCACCTCCTGCTTCGTGTACAGTTGTTACCTGCTCTTACTCTGTAGTTACTGTCTGTCATGTCTGTTCATGTTAAAGGCCCATCTCTGAATATTCACACAGACTCAACACTGAAATAAAACATTGATTCCTCAGATGATGTCTGTTGTTTTGGGTTATTTTGGAAAGAACTTGTAATTTTTAGGCATATTTTAAGATTGTTTTGCTATTTCTTGTTCTTTCTGAACACCAAATGCTTCATAAAATAAAGAGAAGAGATATTTTGATGGGAACCACAATTTACGACATAAAAATGTTCTCCTCAGTCCATATCCATGTGCATATGGATAGACTGAGTAGATCATATATCTGTTCTCAGTCTGGGTTTGCAGTTCTATGGAAGTAAATATGTGCCATCAGGATTTAAATAAAAAATGCCTCTGAAATTTGAACGTTGTGTATTAGTGCTTACTTTTTCAGTATTAAAATAAATTCAGAATATATTTTTAACCTAAAAAAAATTCAGCGTCATTATTTGTACATGGTTGCAATTTTCATTTGTTAAAAAAATTCACATTACTATTTCACAGTGATAAAATTTTCAATATACCTATTTTTTCAGTTTAATTTTTCAGTGTTAAAATATTCAGCATATAAAAAATTCAACTTTTCAAAATTCAAATACAATAGTTTCATTGTCCTCAAATTCAACTTGCTCAAATTCTCTGTCTCAAATTCAGCGTCTAAAAGTTCGCAGTAAAAATGGCAAAGTTACTTCAGGTCACAGACATTAGCAATGGATGTCAGATTCCAACACCCAGCCAATCACATGACGCAACCGTCAAATTGAAGAAATACCAGCATCATTGAGGCTGGAGGCGAACCCTACGGTGAGTTTAATGCTTTCATATTTCTGTAGTATGTTTTATTTTGCGCATGAAGTTTGATACATTATCTTAAAGCTTGATTTAAAACACGGGTTTGGGCCGTTATTAATCTTACACCATGTAGTGCTGGCATATTACTTCTCGCTACCTCCCAGCCCCCTCCCCGCTGTCCCACATCCAATTTTCCCCGTTTTATTTCAAAAAGAAATACTACTTGTCTAGAATCTTTAAAGAGAACTGATGGGTGGCGACTTTCTGGGTTGTTTGTATGTTGTCTTAGGTGAGACTGAGATGGGCAGTCTTAGTAAAGTTGTAATTTTTCTGGAGATACTACCGCTAATGTAGTAAGCTAATATGGCTGCCTAAATGCTCCAAAGAGGGGCTGTGAACACTTCCGACAGTAATTATAATCACAACCCCATTCTGTTCAGCTACTGTATTATTCATGTGACTTCATTTATGAATTAATTAATAAATTTATTGTCGTTACAACATCATCCAAAATACCAGTTATCTACCAAACTGTAGATTTACTTGTGTTCGATATAGTTTCTACAATTTCAATGGGAGAAGAGCACAGTAGGATTGCCATCCTTTTCGTAAAATACGGAATCGCCCCGTATTTGTTCCATATTTCTGTATGTCCGACAGTAACGTCTACCACACACATATAAACATTTAGGGTAACAATAATTACGAAAATAAAACACAGGACATGTTAAGGTCAGCTAAATTGTGGCGGGAGCTAGTAAGGACCCCCAGAACGCTACGGACCAATGATGTTGTCATGGTTGCTTAGAGATGGACACTAAGCCGCTTTTCCGCTGCACCGCTGGTGCAAAGATACAGACGTGAGAGGAAGACGCACATCCCAGGCTGAACAGTGTCAGTGAGGATTAATGCAAGCAATTTTTAAGAAAGAGGGGCACAGAAGAAATTATACTAAATGTCTTTTTATTCTTTAAAACTTATGGTGCTGCAGTTTTAGCTGCTCTAGTGAGATAGAATGACACTTTCCATCTGCTAGACCAGGGATCTGCAACCTGTAGTTCTGGACTACTTACCTAATATATCTGTTTTTTGTTTCATAATTTTGTAGATAACCCCATGAAAAAATATTGACTATTGGCCCCCGTGGTAAATTTGATCTGGAACCAGCCTTCACATACATATTTGAACATAACTTTATTTCTTGGTGTCTGAGAAATTTTGAATATTAAATCAGGTGTTATGATCAGTTACTCAGTACTTGAGTAGACTTTTTACCAAATACTTTCTATCGCTCCACCAGCCATCCCACCATATGAAAGAAAGGTGAGACGAGCTGTAGCATGCGTCCTTCTTTTAACTTCTGAAAGGTGGCAGCCCCACAGCACAGAGTTTCCCCGAGTAAAAGTGATCATTCTCATAAAGTGTAAATTTCTTTTTAAGTGATCCTTTTTCAACTGCTACTTTGTCTTTTATATATTTTGTTACTACAGGGTAGTCAGGATGCTATTGTTGAATCTGCAAGGCACTTATTTAATTTACTAACTGAGAGACCACGAAGTGGAGGAAGAGGAGACCTCACCAACCAGCACGCCAGGTTTAATGATGAAACTGTTGCCTTAATGCCTAATGAATATGTATATTTTGAATATTTGATCATAGCAGTATGCTAATAAATTCTGTTATCCAACAGTTGTAGGGTACCTCAAACTGAACCATCTGTCCAAATGGAAATGAGCAGGTAAATGATAACTTTATTTATTGTAAATTCAGTTTTGAAGCATTTATTATAAAGACCTTTATTAATTTTCCAAAATGTTCCACAATGTAAGTCTCTCAGAAAAGACATAACATTTTTGGGACTTGGGTCTTTCTCTCTATCAAAATTGACTTACTATTAAAGTGAAGAAAATGATTCTTGAACTGGGTCATATGAATAATCCTTGTATGTTATTATTTTGTATTATGCAATGTATGTCTAAATTACGCTGTGGCTACTATCTAACTTGTCATAGGTTATGTCTTCAAAGTGATATTTGGTATGAAATAAACAGTATAATTTGGTTATCTTCAAATTTCTGTACAACAGATCTTTTCCTGGACTTTACAACAGGGGAAGAGGAAGAAAACGACGATTTCCTCCAACAAGCCTCGTCCCGGCGAAAAAGATGAAACCTTTAGATGTACTTTTTTATTTACTTCCAAAACATTACGACTAAAACGCCAAAAGTAGATGATCAACTTAAACATGAGAGCGGGATTGGGCCGGAAAACAGCTCACATTGATGAGAGCATAACGCACAACGAGGTAATTCCTCATAATGCCACAATTATTTAAACAGTGGACTTGTCTGATAAATCTATTGTGTCAGCCCTAAAGATAGCTCTGCTCTCCGTCTTAACAGAACATTGGTTGGAACCACTGCTTCTCAGAGTTCATGTTGCTTGTCAATCGATTCTGCACTGGGCTCTGGTATCAACAAGATATTTCCACTCATTAAATATCAAGTCTGTCTTCCACCAGCCTGAAATCTTGGAGATGTATGTGTGTGAAAATGACTGGAGACCTGAAATTTCTAAAATAATCAGGCTTATGTTTTGAATGCAGCAGCCATTAAATTCACCTCAATAACATTTATTCTCCATTCTGATTCTCTATTTGAACATAGCTGCTCATCTAGAAGCCTGATTACAATAATGCTGCTCTCTGATTGGCTATGTCATTTTGCATTTTTGAACATTTCAAGTTGATCTGATGATCAACTTGCATGTATTAATATTGTATTAGGAACAATCATTTTATATATTTGCAGTTTTGATGATGAATTTTAATTTGACATATTTATTTTACAGCTGGATGAGACGCTTAAAGTTCTTTTCCCAAAGCTGGGAACTATTACAGGGGGTTGGCTGCTTTACAGATCTGCAGGTGGGTGATGAAGGGGCTGGTATCAGGTTAATATTATTACAAGTGTTCTTTTCATTATTTTTGTTAGTGCTTTAAAATATTTCTTCCTTCTAAAGAAATACAACTGGCAGACAAGTTATGCTGTTCAAATAGAGTTACAGCACTTTTGGTCTGAACGAGATTGTTCACGGAAACTACCCAACAGCTGCCACATGCTACGAAACCTTCTCACTACAGGAATTACAAATCTTTCAGTCATGATTTTTTAGCATGCATTTCCTGTACGCAAACTGGCTTTGGCTTGCTTTGAATGATCGACCTGTTAAAAAAAATCTACATTTAAGCTGTAGCAATTCTTTGTTTGTGAAGCAGCTTTGTTAAAATGGAACCGTTTTGTTGAAATGTAGAATCAATTCAATTTTCTGATTTGTCAGATCACAAGTTCGATACATATGATTATATGTAATCATATGTATTACTCGTAGAGTAACACAACAATGTTGTGTTACTCTAGTTCCTCTAGTTTTGTCAAATTCAAAACTAGAGGAACTAGAGTAACACCATGTTCAGAGTAGATATTTCATTTCTCTGAGTCGGAGTCTGAGTTTGTACATGCAGTTTTAAATATGAAACTGAAATAGTTTTTTATGCAAAATTTTATTGAATATACTTAGATGAGTTCATATATGCTTGAAATATTAGAAAATAAATTACATAAGACAAAGTAAAGCTTTTCTGATTCTTATAATGCAAGAAATGTAAAGTCCGACAACAATGTACAAATGTACCTACAAGGTTCCTTTTGAGTAAAGAAAAAAAACAATCAAATTACAAACATGTCTACCATAAAAGCACTAAAATTCACCTTTGTGGTAACATGATCAGCATTTTGCTCCTTTTCTCAGCATTTCGCTTGAATTTTTTCCCCCTGCGTGATAGCAATACGGTTCCGTAAACTGGACAACTTTCACATAGTAAAAAACTGCTCGCAAAATTGAACAGCAGCAACATAAATGTCACATCCAGAAGACAGTGATGTGGCTTTTGGGTTTACTGCATTTCTTAAGGCTGCCATTTGTTCGTCAGTCAGTTGCAAATTAGAGTTTGGTACTGTGACATTTGACTCTTCGTGAAGAGGACGCCCGCTGTCCTCCCATTCAATTTCGGGAATCTGTACACCCTGGAAAACACAAAGAAGGGATCAAGAGAACTCAAAATTTACGTAGTTAGATATTATAGATTACTATTTTACAAATTAAGTGAATGATAGTATACATGTTACACATTAAATTGTCCAATTAAAATGTACCTCTGTCAAAGCACCGTGGGGTTCAGGAATTGGATGATGTGTACGACCAAGAACCCAGAGCTGGTTAGGAGTCATGTTGCTTTCAGTTCGAAGTGGATGATTGTCCCAGCCACTGCGGGAAGTATCCATGTCATCCTGCAGACGAGGCAGGAAGTAATAATGGCAACAGAAGAGGTGTGCTTCATTTGAAATGTCGAGGTATCCCTCTTCTTCAAGGTAGTGTAGCAAATCATAGTAGATGCACGTTGCAGCTGTCCACAGATCTCTCCACAGTCGCTCAATCCTTCAATTATGGAGTAATAAACGGTTAAAAACTGCCCTTCAAATCTCGTCACATTGAAGATCACATAAAGCTAATGTTGCTATAGACATTGAAAAGCATCACATATTGAAACTAGTCATTTGTACAAACCTTTGATTGTGCAGACTCTTCCCAGATATGAAACTGCTTCTTCCTGTTCCATGAATCATAAACATAAGTCGTGCCACGTCCACATTTTCCACCCCTTGATCAGCACGTACCCTAAAATAAGTGTGTAACGTATTCAGAATTTGCCTATAATTACAACATTAATGACAAATTTTAGCATAGCTCAAACATTCTTTGTAACCAAAAAATATATTTTGGAGATACAAAATAGTGGGGATTTTAATTGTTGACATTGAAGACTCACGTACAATTTATAAAATTTCTGTTTAAATTTTATGTATATCCAATATTGCATTTAATAAAACAAAAACTTTGATCACCTCCTGTTGTAGAAAAATCAGTTTTTACCAAGACAGAGACGGATGATTGTCTCAGAATCAGCTTTATTAGAATCTTGCAAGAGAGAAGGATTTTTTACAGCATTGGAGATGAGCTCAGTAGTGCTGCCAAATCATTCTGACTAGACAAAGCAAAGGTTCTCCTATAAGCTACAACTGTTTTCAAGGTAACTCTCATGAGACCCAGAGAGACGAGGTCCCAGACATAATCTTAACAGTGTGGCAGACATATTATCTCACACAGGTGCAAGGAGAAGGCTGAGAAACCATTACTCTAAGACTATATAAGAGAAGAATGGAACAACACTGAGGGGTTCTAATACTTTTGTCAGTTCCTGTAGAGTATCAAAGAGCAAATCAAGTAAGGCACTAAAACTTCATACAATCAACCACCTCTTCGATAACAAAAAACATTTTCATATGTTATCGAACACTGAAGAAACAATAAAAGAATTTTACTGAATGACAATGAAGGGGAAGTATAGAAAATGTAATTATTAAAAGTGAATTGATTAAAAAAAAATTAACAATAAAATAGTTATAAAAAATGAATAAAAAGATGTTAAAATAATAAAAAACGAATAAAAGATGTATGAATTGGTAGGAAGAAATGAGTAATAAAACTGATTACTAAAAAAACACAAATTAAAACTTCCAAAACCAACCATAGCTGTCAACCTCTGTGTGGGGGAAAAACGATCCGTCAGATGGAAAAACGTTGTGTATAAAAACACCTATCAACTAACTCTGTAGGGGAAATTAATGTAATCAACAACATTTTAAGGAATGACCAGATAAACCGCGAATAAACACAAAAGAATATAATGAAATTAGAACATTCAAAATCAATTAAGTAAGATAAAAATAAAAAAAATATAATAATAAAATAAATAATGATTCACCAATCATCAACTGTGTGTGTGTATCGACACACATCTACATCATTAGAATCAAGAAGATTGAAACACATTGATAAAAATATAAAAAAAAACATCACAGAGAGTCACTTTCAGACTCATCACAGAGCAATCCAAGGGTTCCCCTTCACCTGTGAGGAGGGGCATCTGATATGACCTGCAATAATAAAATCCCTTCCATTTACCAAAGGTAGCAGTAAAACTAATCAGACAAAGAATTCAGCACCAGAGTCAGGGTACCAGGAGCCAGGGGGCATAATCCATCCAGAGCTCTGGTTACTGAACCATCAGGACCTGTTAATTGGAATAAAAGTACAACATAAAGGACCAAACATGGCACGAAAACCTCCCTTTCAGCCAACGACATGTCTTAAAGTCATTCTGGTTTGCCAAGACATAAGAGAACTGGAGGATAATTGGTCAGTTTTTTTTTTTTAAAACGTCGACCATTACAACTCTGCTGATGTTTGCTAATCGCTGCATATTATAGTGGACATAATTAATGCGATCACAACATTTTTTGTTAGGAGTAATCCAAAGAAATATTGATTCAAACCCATTGATTACAGGATTGGCTAACTTATACTCATCTGGAACACCATGTGGGAGAGCAAGGAGTAGTGAAAAGTTGTGGTCTGGCTGAAGAACAGGCAATACACTCTGTCATGTTATTGCTTTTAGCGTAATTGGTATTCATTCTAACCAGGTGTTTTTGTCAGAAAAATCCAGTTTCAGCCTGCAATATACTTCAGGTGATGATACATTTAAGTAAGTGACCAATGCTTGAGGAGGTGTGGTTGGGCTAGGAGAAGAGCCTAACCACACAGTATCTAGAACTTCATCAGGAGGTTAGGTTGATCCACAAACTGAATCTGAAAACAATCCCAGTGGGTCTTTCCAGAGACACCAGCTCCAGGGGATTATATGTAGTGGTTTCAGCTCGCTGGGTGGACTTGTCTCTAATTAAACTGATGTGTTGCCGCAGGCCCTGTGGAATATTGTTAGAGCTCGGGTTGAATTAACCTTTTGGATTTCAACTCCAGAACACATAAGTCCAGTCTGGACACAGGTGTGCGGACACAAATGTACACATCTGCATTCTGAAACCAACTGTCATGACCTCTGCGGGGTACCACGTCACAGAGGTCAATCTTTGCTGCCACTGTGGTATTCTTAGGGGTTACCTTTACAGTTACCTGTCTCAGAGTAGTTCTGATGTGAGACAGCTCTGTCAGACCTGATAAGCTTTGATAAAAAAACATGGAAAGAATAAACCAACATAACATAACAATGATGAAGACAGAGAGCAAACATGCAAAAAAGTCCCCACTTCTGTTCATCTTCAATTGGGAGACTTGAGGTAGATAAAAGACATCTTCTTCTCATCCGTGATCTTATTTAAAGCAAACGTTGCACTGCCCAAGGGATTATTATGCCACCATTGTAAAAAACAGTGTTCTTCACCCACCTCTTCAATCACTCTCCAGTGATTAGCTTACATTTCTTTGGCTTTGTGGGGCGGTTGTCCTTCATGGGGTGATCTCCTCTTTCTTTACATCCTGTGATGGTTGGAGCAGGGGGGAGGCCTAGTGCTCTAGCCTGTTGGCCTGGGCCGACGTCCCTCAGGAGTGGAGTCATTCTGGTGGATTAGGAAGCCGTCTGCGGTAAGCAGCCACTGTTGGACGCACCCAGCAAGCACCTTGGAATGGACTCTGTTTAGGCGCTTGGACCTTCGATGTCTCTTCCTTGGCTGGTCCAATAACCCTTGCTGCAGTTGGTGTAATCTGACTGCATCCTGCTAATGGCAGACAGCTCCACCTGGAGAGAAGGCTCAATATACGGTTGCAGACAAACTTCTACAGTAATAGCTGTTTTCAGTGGCCTTCAACAGTTCTAGGATAAATAAACTATTCTGTGTTTTCATTGCCCCAAAACAAAATGAAACTTATGTCTACCCTTATTTTGCATGGAATTAAAATGCAGTGGTTCATTATTAGCCCAGGTGCGTAACTCAGTTTGCATTCATATTAAAGCTCAAAAATCTTCAAAATAGGGACATTTACTTTGATAAGTAAGACTGGTTTATTCTGAGTCTGCATTTTATCCACTGTATCACTTGGTGATGTCTCAACTTTAGATCTGCTGCAGTCTGAACTCCTTATTTGCCAACAGTTGGTTCAGTTACTGAAGGTTTTAAAATACTTTTGTTTGTATTTTTACCTTTTCCATAAGCAGAAAACTACTTTAATATACACGGATCTTCATCAAAATATCCAGCAAAGGAGAATTAATCTTTCGACTAATTTAGAGGAATTAACCTTGTTTTTTTACATTCAGACAGGTTCTCAGGATGAGGCCTTGGGGGGAGCTGGGCACCAGTTTTATAGACAAAACAAAAGTGTAATCTTCTCTCACAATGTTACTAAGTCCTCACTGGAGATATGAGCAAACCTTCCCCATAGTTACAGTACTGCTCCCATACGTGCTAAAACTTTTGTAAACCCAGTGTTTCATTTATTTTATTAAGGCTGACATCCTCTATTGTACACATGGTTCAAACCCATTAGTCAATTTAGCATTTGTCTTTTGTCTTTAATGATTGAAAAAAAATGTTTAGCAACCAAGACCACATTTAAATATAATTTAAAGAAAATTAAGAATCTATTTCCTTCTTGCTAATAGATGCTCCTCAAAAAAGTTTTTTCCCATTTGGTACATTAGTATAAAGGTCTATTTTCCTATTAGACTGTTTATTTTATAAATGGTTTAGCTTCAGTTTGTGTTAGGTAATGTGGCATTTTCCTTTAAATTAATTTGAAGTCATGCATATAATTTTAACCCTAGTTAGAACCACATAGGATTGATGTCTTTAAAAATATTATAGCTTTTGTTAGCTCTATGTTTTAGCCATTTACATCATTAGATTTATTCATTACGAATGAATAATTTATCATCATGTATTTCAATGAATTAGTATTAATTAAATTGGTCTCAGAGTTCACCACTGTGAATTTACCTCAATAAAATTTAGAGAAAAAAACAACCTGGTTGTTTCTATTTTGCAGTCACCTCAGTTTTAACAATAAAACATTAAATGTTATGATGTTCATTTTATGGTTTCAATTATAAATGAGTCACATCATTATTGATTTGTCTCGGTTTAAGATGAGTAAATTTAAATCATGCAGGGTTTAATGCATAATCCTACAATTGAACCTAATCATTAATATAGTATAGGATCATGACTCAGGTTTTGTTATAAAATATATCTTATTTTGTGGCATATCTTGAACTTTCAGCTAGTTTAATTTATTGGCACCAGGATAAAGTTTTCAGTCCATTAAATCCCCAATGATTCTGCAAGGCAAACAACACTTATTTGAAGAAGTTTAAACTATTGCATTAACATTTTTAATTATTAAAACACATAAATTACAAATTCATGCTTTATCCTTACTCAGTCATTTTAAAACATGCATTTTAACGCAGTAAATACAACAAGCCCCCTTTATTATTCTCACTTTTCTTTCAAACAGTGTTGAACTCAGGAAGGGAGGGGTGAGTGTTTCCATGGAAGTTAAGGTGTGTTCAAACCTGGTAGGTGGGCGGAGCCAGGGGAACCAACCTCTGATAGGCTGCCTGTAGGTGGGCGGAGCCAGGTGGAACCCAACCTCTGATAGGCTGTCTGTAGGTGGGCTGTGGGCGGTCCCCACGGTTCTGTCCTTCCAACCCATCTTAGTGGACCTTAGACCGCCAAAAACTGTTTAACATCAACTTACACAAAAACACGCTGCTTCTTAGGAGTTAGAAGCTTTCCTGAAAAACTGAAGGTTTTAATCAGTCTGGGTAAGAAAACATTATTCTAAACGTAATTATTATAGCAAAACATATGAACAAAACACTCATTCATTCCAATGAAACAAAGACAAACATCACAGACAGAGACACAGTTGGACAAAATGTAGTTTTTTCCTGATCAAAATTGTAAAATATCAAATGAATAAATGTTTTAATGATGTCAAATACTACTCAGTGACTTAATGAAGCTTCAGGGAATTTAAAGAATTTTCAACAATCTCTTTTCAAAAATGTTTTTTCTTAGCATATCTCCAGATGCTTTGATTGATAATCATCAGATGCGTGTTAAAGATAAGTGCACACAATTCAAAGAGATCTCAAATAATTTAGAAGCACAGCAGCAGTTTTCTCTTAGGTGAATCCAAATTCTTTGCTGCTGAAACTCTTTGCCAATTCTTCATACTTTAAACATTGTAATGACAGACAGAGTTTGTGTTAAAATTTCTCTTTGTGTTAAGGTTTAATTTGATCACAGTATTTCAGAGATTTCTCTGTTCAGGTTAAATGCAGATAAAAATGCAATTATTTTTAGGCCGGCATTGACATTTTATGGTTATACCCACAGACATAAACAAAACCAAACCACTGCAGTGTTAAAAACTTAAACAGAAAAATGAACAATTAAGTTAATCCCCAACTAGATTTTTATTCATTATAGCACTTCAAAAGACATTAATTGGACATAATTTTCTTTAAATCAGGGTTATTAAAGTTTGAAAAGTTGGTGGAAGAAAATTATTCTCAGGACCCTCTGTTATAATTCAAATGCTATAGAAAATGTTACAATTATTTGAAATATATTCGTATAATTGAAAATTATGTTTTGTGCTTAATTTGAAATTTTGCTTTTGTTTGGTACTCCTAAGGTAGTGAAGGATCTAATTATTATTTATACCCTATATAAGTCGCCCCAAAAAGAAACCTTTATTAGAACATTTTCAAACTCATCCAAGTTGTTCATGAAAACCAAACATTTCTCCCTGCGGAGGAGGAAACTGGAGTTTGAGCTGCTCTTCCTCTTTAATGTTAAAAGAGGAGCCTTTATTTATTCCCTAAAATAAAGACTTTACCTGCCTTTATGCACCCATAAAGGTCTTTCCTAGGATTTTCAATTCTGAACCTAATTATCTTCTGCCTTTATTGTGTTATAAAGGGATTTAGTCACTATGAGTTTTTAATTCCCTGAATCCTAGCCTGGCTCCAAAACAACCTTCAGCCTCAGTCTGTGTCCCCAGAGTAGAAAACCTAATCTGAGTATTAAATGATTTTAAGAGCCAGATAACCCATCATTGGCTTAGATCTTTTATAAAATAAGTGTAGTATTTTCGGGTTGGTTCTTTTACTTGAATGTACTCTGTTCAGTTGAATGGCATACCTTACCTTTATGATTTATTTAAATTTCTTCACTGACCCACAGTCTATGGCTCACGGGGCCTCAGGTGTCACGGGTACCACAGGTTGAGGGACCACTGCTTTAAACCACTGATGCGCAGCTTTCTGCAGAGATTAAAGAAAATGGATTAAATACCTTAAATTTTTCAGACAAAGGGTTTATTATTCTGGCATCAACAATAACAGATTTAAGAGTTTCAATCACTAGTTCACAGCTCTAAATTAGCCCCACATTATATTTCTTTTAACCCCAGAGTTCATAAGGAGCTTCAGACATTATAATTAAAACAACACAGACCTTGTTTTGGATTAAAGGAAAATCATGCTTCAAAATCTAGTTCTGTGGTGGGAAATAGTCTCCACAGTTTTGGAAGAAGGCCTTTCTAAGCAGAGTCTGTTAGAGAACATGATATTAGAGGTTTTGTGGTACAATTGTCCAACACATAGATTCTTTCTACCTTCAGAACCAGAATACATCTTTCCATTCTCATTTTACAGGTTTTTGCCAGAGAAGATGTGTTTAACTGAACCCATTACTCTGAAACATTTTGCTGTTGGGGTGTTAGAGAAAATAATCAAGTGTGTTTACATTCCAATGCAACACAGAAGTGATTCGATTTTCTTTCTTTTCCCAGAGGAGAGAAAAATGCAGAACCAAGCTTTTCATAGTTTTGTCAGGACAGATATGAGGTACAGTGTAAGTCAGCAGGCGTCATAAAACAGAAGAGTGGGAAAAACCAGCTAATTTAACCTTCCCAGCAGCTGCTGTGAAAAACAATAAATTTGCACCTTCCAATTCAAGCTCTGGTTAAGGCTTGTGGCCAAAGCTGTTACCCCACTGGAAGTACTGTGTCAGACTGTACGGAGAACCCTCTGCAGTAAACAACTAACCCTATTCTCAGAGGTCTCTACCCGTTAGATTTACGGGGGTACACTCTGACAACAGGAAACAATACCTGAAGGAGAGTCCATCAGGTGCTTACACATGCGATGGACTTTAAAATTGCTCCTCCATGGGATCTGTCCTGAGCCTGACATAGAAAACACATGGTTACCGCCTGAGTATTGGTGTGTGTTAATAAGCTTCTTCATTGAAGAAAACAGAAAAAGATATTTGCCAATGTGTGTGTGGTTGTACGTTACCCCACCTCAGCAGTTTCTTGACCCCCACTCGAGAGTTGGACTGTTGTAGCATACAGTCCCCTATCAGTCCAAAAAACCAGGCCCTCCCTGGCCTGTTGGTGGACATTTGCCCTTTCCTTGTCCACTTTAAGACTCTTCAGGAGGGAGGGGCAAAACTTTGCTCCAGCCTGTTTCTCCTGATTTCTCCTCTGCCTGCATAAGACGTGCTCTCAAGATGAGTCCAGTGTAACGCTCTTCTGGCTCTGGCAAGCAGCATGGATTGCTGCCCATCTCAGTGGGTTTGGAATTTTTTACCAGACTTCTTTCGAGTTTTGTTCTGGTGGAAACTCTCACGCTGTCATCTGCAGCAGGCAGGCAGGACCTCTCCCTTTCAGGTCATGCTGAAGAAGCGTCTCTGGTGGAGTGAAGCCGTGGGGAGGGCAGGTGTCTAACGTCCAGGGAGCGCTCAAATCCTCGTGTGTGTTGTGTGTTGTCGTATGTGTGTAAGAGGCAGAGAAAAAAGGTTTAGAACATGTTCAGATTTTGCACACAAACAGAAGTATTGTCAGTCAGTCAGTTAGTTTTTCACATACCTGTCATCCATTGTCTTTTTTCCTTTCCCATTTTCTCTTTGTCGCTTCCTCATTCCTTTTTAATATTGTAGAGCTGCAAAAGTTTTAACCCATATATTGATGCACTTGGTGCGTTGTGGTCCATATTTTCTCACACGTTTCTCCCTGGGGGAGGAGGAGGTAACCTTAGAACTGAACTGCCTGTCTCATACTTGACAGCCTTGCCACAACCCTTTCATTACTGTAAGGGGGAAATATTCCTTTTAAAACCTGCAGACGTCTCCACCAAGAGTTTAGAGCTTTAATGGCACCTAATCACCTTCCCCCTAACTTATATGGTTAGGGGAGCCTCACTCAACCGTACAGGGAGGGTCTCTACTGGTGAATTACTGTTTACCTTGTTACTTCCGCGCGGAGCGTGGCATCAACCGCGCCAGTGAAGTCGATACAGCTCTTGCTCCTGTTTTTCCAAGGCGGGAGAAAAATCCAGATCCCCCTTGTTGTCTCCAGTAGAAAAACTGTTAGTTTTACCCTTTAGTTAAAATTTAGAAGTCCCTTATTATCATTAACCCTTTTATTATTATTCTCTATTTCTGACTTTTTTATATTTTGCAATTTAATCTTAGAGGCCTTTTGGTTACGTATAATTATCAAACTATTAAGCAAATTAATTATTGATGATAATTAATTACATTATGCTTGATTCATTGTGTGTCTCACCGTCTCTGGAAGAAAAAAAATTGGTTCTTTTGGATTCCAGTGCTGATCTCGCAAGTAACACCGAGTCAGCAGCCTCCACACCCCTTAACACTAAAAGGGTTGGGGGAGGGAAGCTCTTCCCCAGGTTGGCTTGATCAGACACTTCTGCCGATTTCCTCGGAAGAACCCAGTCAAGGAATCACATCCTCGTCGCCATTGGTTGTAGAAAAAAGTGGTTTTACAAGACAGAGACGGATGATTGTCACTCAGAATCAGCTTTATTATAATCTTGCAAGAGAGAAGGATTTTTTTAAAGCATTGGAGATGCGCTCAGTAGTGCTGCCAAAATCATTCTGACTAGACAAGCAAAGGTTCTCCCTTATGGAGCTACAACAGTTTTCAAGGTAACTCTCATGAGACCCAGAGAGACCAGGTCCCAGACATAATCTCAACAGTGTGGCATACATATTATCTCACACAGGTGCAAGGAGAAGCTGGAAGAAACCATTACTCTAAGACTATAGAGAGAGAAGGGTGGGAACAACCTACTGAGCGGGTTCTAATACTTTTGTCAGTTCCTGTAGATATCAAGGATCACAAAACAGAAAGGCACTAAAATTTCCCACAACACCTCCTCTGTAAATTTCGAAAATAATTTCTCCTTAGGACAGGGACACATTTTTTTTGTTGTTAGCACATTCTTCACATATACAGAATAGTTTTTTAAAGTGCTTTACATGACAAAACCAGATGCATTAACAATGCAGTACCTGGTGGTTAAATTACTGAAATGCAACAGTACATAGGTGTTTTACATCATTACTTAAAGTTTATAATTCATGGAGTATATTCCACAGATTACAAGCAACAAAGTAATGGATGAGAAGCTGTCGCCTTTGTTGGTTCTAACTGACTTACAGAGTTTTAGTAGATTCAGAAAATGTTTTTATGCTCCATACAACTTAGAGATTATAATCGAACAGAAACATTCTTGTCAAAATTGTTCTATATATACAGAAAGCAAGCCATGGTACTAATCTAAAGTGTAAGAAACCAAACGCAGCTAATGGGACTTTCACTGAAAAAGTGACCAAAGAATCTTACTGAGTATCTGGAATAGTTTTTAGCGCAAATGTCTTAGGTTGACACTTGACACAAGACCAAAACAACTTACAAGTAACTTATCACAGCAATGCTCCTTAAAGTCTATAAGTTCTTAATATTGACGGAAAAAGTAATAGTTCTAAGCGATATTAAATCTGACAGGTGGAACTAGATATATTCCAAAATTCTAAGTTTAATATTGGAAAATGTCTTGTTCTGCAGTGAGGGTTTCACTCGTTTTCATCATTAATCCAAAACCCTATTGATATAAAACAAGCTCCTATGTTTTGGAGAAAAGTTAGTTGATGCTGACTTTAATCTTTCTTCCTTGGCTCAAAAGGATTAAGATGGACTGTGAACCTTTACTTCTAAGGGGGAAACCAAAACTCCTCCACTGAACCCTGAGAACGAAAAACAGTGTGTGAGGATGCCAGGTTGTTGGGAGCTTGTACCAAGATACATTATCTGCACAACAACAAAGTGCAACAGTAAATTTCATAAGTTATAAAATTCTGCAATTTATGCATTTATAGAAGATACTGCACCTTCGAGAAAAATCCACAATGCCACCAAAGATAACAATGTTGTACCTAAAAAAAAACAGAAAATATGTCATCAATTATCATTTAAATATAGTCACAAAAAAGGCTGGCTACTCTCTTACATTACGCATGTCTGTAAGAAGGGACAGAGAGCAAAACTGGACTTATTGAGGAAGGAAGCTAAGTTACCTTCAAGGGTTTGCAGGAAGATGCTGCAGATACTTCTATCAGGTCTGTTGTTAGAGAGATCATCTCTTCTGCCGTCATCTGTTGGTGCAGGAGCATCAGAACCAGAGACCTAAAACGGTCAACAGCCTGATAAAAGAAGTTGGTTCTGTTTCTGGGGAACAAATGTGGAACCTCTACAGAGATAACTTGTCATAAAAAAAGAAAATGCTGGACAACCCCTGACCCTGACAACATCTTCATGAGACTATCTTGAGAAGAACATAGGGATATTCATTCAAAGGGACTTCTTTAGATTGACTGTGAGACAGAACACGACAAGAGATCTCTTCTGCCAACAGCCATCACCATCTGCAATAACTCTTTGAATAACCTAAATTAATGAGTTACAACATTTAATTTCCCTTTGGAATAAGGAAAGTTTTTATTTTAATTTAATCCTCTGCAGAGGAAGATCAGGTACTGCTTATGTTTGGCTATGTTGAAGCACAACATGCAGGACACTGGCCGTTGTGGACATACTTTATACACCGCTGTATATAATACTGAAAAAAGCTGAGCTTTTATTTCCAAAAGGTATACGACATGCTATGAAAGAAAAAAATGCTACATGAGTTGAATCTATTTAACAAGCATATTTCAAAGTTAGAAGGCCCTCACTGAAAAAGGAGATAAATGATTTACCTTATTAATTTGTGGTTGGTATCAATGTGCATCAAAGACTGAGGGCCAGGAACTGAGTACGTCCGTCGAGCTATGCATCCTAGCTGGACCATATGTGATGCCCTTCCAATGGTGTCTACACGATGCATGGACGCTCTGACTCTATCATACTGCACCCTTAGTCCCCTGGTTTGCAGAAGGGCCTTTACCATTCGGTACCCAGAGGGAGGCTGCCTGGATTTAATGTCTCTCACACAATGGTCGAAGTCATCATCTGACATAGTGGTGTATAATGCCCTCACTAAAAGACCAGACGCTGCCATCTGTCGATATACAGTCCGTCTGGATATACCCAAGAGTTTGGCGAAGCATGGGACAGGGAGAAGGAGTTCTAAAAGACTGCAAAGGTAGTCTGAGGATATGACCATCCGTTGTCGCCCAGCTGGTCCTTGCTCAATATGCACAACAGTTGTTTGTTGTACTTCACTTTGTTTTTCTAAATTAATTAGTCTGTGCAAATGAGCCAGCGCATCCAAAATATTTGAAGGAACATCTACCTCACAAGACAGGGCATTTAAAAAAAAATAGTTCTTGAGTGTAGATAAAGTCTAGGAAATCCAGATCCAGGGGCATATGTTCAAGAACGTGCTCCAAACGATCACGGAGTCTGTCAAAAATATGATCTAGCAAGCAACAGTTGCTTGAAAAGAGAAAAAAGAAAAAAACGTCAAAAAAATTGTCAGTAAAATAAAAAAAGTATTTTGAAATCAGTAGGTCAGTATTGAGAAATCACAGTAATATAAATTAAATTATGATATTTAATCTAAAATAAGTTAACAGATGTACTTACACGCATATATTTTCTTCAAAATGAGTTAAAATCAACTGAAAAAACAAAGGGGGTTGTTTATAGTGTTGCTAGGTAACAGAACGACGTTTTGTACCGCAAAGTAAAAAGAATGTAAATTAATATTGTATATCAACACTTGTCAGATAAGAGAAGCAGTATTTTGGATGATGTTGTAACGACAATAAATGTATTAATTCATTCATAAATGAAGTCTCATGAATAATACAGTAGCTGGACAGAATGGGGTTGTGGTTATAATTAATGTCGGAAGTGTTCACAGCCCCTCCTTGAACCATTTAGGATCTAGCGGTAGAAGACGCAAGTAGTCGCGGGTACTTAGTTGGATCGGCGAAGTATTGTTTGGATTAAACTATCAAAAGAAACGATAAAATGGGAATGTTTTGTTGCGTCTTTAACTGCCACAGTCATTCTCATGGCCGTAAAGGATAGAGGATCCCAAATAGATTACGTTTTTTCAAAGTGGAAGAAAAACTACGGAGCTCAGCTGTCAGAGCTGGGTGGCCGCTGTTAGGCGACCTAACATCACCTTCACTAACATTACACGACACATCTTGGTGTGTTCTCTGCATTTCCACTCAAGTAATTTTCATGTAATAATATTTAAATCTTTTTCTCTTAGCTAAAAAGCAGCACATAAGCTGCTAAGCTTCATATGTCTAAGCGTGTCTTTGCTTTCTGTTGGGAAGCTGATCTACGAATTTCACGTTTCCGACCCTGAGTGGGTTTGTCATTGTTTACATTAGTCGTCAGAAACAACAGCTGATGTAACTGTTTAGCATTGCACTGTTACCAAACATGTAGTGGGCTGAGAACCATTGTTTGGGAGACGCATGTTTTTATTTACATGCTATCTGCACGTAACTTGATGATAACAGTGTTGAGGTGATTTACTCTGTAAATCTGAAGATCCTGCACCCGTCCGTTAATAAACTACAGATGAGCTTCCAGGGATTTGTAGTTTTAGAATTGCTCGTGGGTGCAGGCACTCACTCCACACACAATATAACAACTTTCTGGAGAGGGGCATCGTCCGAGCTTCTGCTGGCAACAACTTAATGCTCACCCTCTACCGATGATCCACATGGCCCTGTCTTTTAGTGTTTAACCCTTTCTCTCTCCTAGACATAGCTACTGACTGAGCTTTTACTGTAACTAACTCTATGTGCTCTCTTTAGACTCTAAACTTGAAAACTGGCTCAGAGTTTATCTGTTCCTTCTTTCTAGGTGAAACGACTAAAGGAGCTACATCCATTAACATTTACTTTTCCTTCCCATAGAAAGTACTCCTGGATCAGTGCTTCTTTGTTCTCTTTGTGTCTCTGCTCTGTTCTCTCTAACCCCCAGTCGGTCGTGGCAGATGGCCGCTCACACTGAGCCTGGTTCTGCTGGAGGTTTCTTCCTGTTAAAAGGGAGTTTTTTCCTCTCCACTGTCGCTACATGCATGCTCAGAATGAGGGATTGCTGCAAAGTCAACGCCAGTGACTGTCCACTGTCTCTACATGCTCATCCGGGAGGAGTGAATGCTGCAAGTCACTGACTGGATGCAATCTGCTGGGTTTCCTTAGATAGAAAAACTTTTATCCAATTTGAATAAATAACAGAATCTGACTGCCACTGTTCAATGATTAAGATTAATTGGAATGTATGTACCTGACTTTTGTGAAGTGCCTTGAGACGACGTGTTGTGAATTGGCACTATATAAATAAAATAAACTGAAACTGAACTGAAAAACGTCTGGCAACGTTGATTCAGGAAGCTCGTTTAAGTCGCTGCTCAACTCACTGTGTTCGTACGGGTCGAGCCCGTTAACTGACTGGATTTTTTCAAGGTATCGCTGACTTGATACGCTGTTTGACTTGTTTCTGTACAGAATCCCTGACTTGCTCCACTCACGATCCACTATTTTTACTGGTAGCTTCTGTTAACAACAACGGTGTTTCTTTGGATGTGGGGCTGGGAGGTAGCGAGAAGTAATATGCCAGCACTACATGGTGTAAGATTAATAACGGCCCAAACCCGTGTTTTAAATCAAGCTTTAAGATAATGTATCAAACTTCATGCGCAAAATAAAACATACTACAGAAAAATGAAAGCATTAAACTCACCGTAGGGTTCGCCTCCAGCCTCAATGATGCTGGTATTTCTTCAATTTGACGGTTGCGCCATGTGATTGGCTGGGTGTTGGAATCTGACATCCATTGTTAATGTCTGTGACCTGGAGTAACCTTGCCATTTTTACAGCGAACTTTTAGACGCTGAATTTGAGACAGAGAATTTGAGCAAGTTGAATTTGAGGACAGCCTCCCATGCGACAGGTGAATAGGTCCTGTTGTTTCCACCACAACAGGCACCAGTGAGTTTCGGGCCACAGCTCCTGGAAGCTGTATCTATGATAAAGGACCTTAACATGATTCAGGAAGATTTTTATTTTCCTCACCTACAGAAAAACTCTCCTGGAGTTGAAGATCTCCCTGAACATGGTCCAAAGTTCACCTTTACCACGTCTGGAGTTATTCTAGGATTCTGGGGCTCAATCGGACTCCTACAAAAGCCTACAAAAAAGTCAAGGTTGTCAAGGTTATGTGCTGAAAAGCTGTGGATGGATGGATGGATGAATGGATGGATGGATGGATGGATGGATGGATGGATGGATGAATGGATGGATGGATGGATGGATGGATGGATGGATGGATGGATGGATGGATGGACTCGACATCTACTGTATGTTTCCATTGTATCACAATCTTATATTAATACTCTCTTATTTTAATTTAAAACACAACATCTTTGGGAATGGAGAGTTCTGACTATTTCTGACAAATAAACCACACGCAGCCTTAACAATACAAATGGAAACATACTTATCCATCTTCTGTCTTGTTTATTTAAATCAAACCAGACTGTGAGAAGTTAGGGAAAAAACAGCCGCTTTTATCTTCATTAATGTCAGAAAACTAAGGAGGGTCACATTAAAAATACCACAAAAAGTCCAACTGTACAACTTTGTACAAACAACAGAAGATTTATTTTGCATCATTCTGCTTTGCATTTTTCATCAACAGCGCCACATAAGTGTGTCTGGAACAAAGCAGATGATGACTAACCTTTCATAGTGATCAGGTTCTATTGACTTCTATGGAAATCTAACAGTGAACGACACACCAGATTCAGAAATAAACAGGACAAGATTCAGCATTATATTTCTGATGCACACACAGATGTATCTTGATCTACTAACTACTCGTGGTCTTTGAACTTCAGTGCATCTTTTTTTAACAGGGAATGATCTGCAACCAATCAGATATCTCTCTTGTTTCAATATAATCACAAGAAGGCACCCCACGTGGGGGATTATTTAAGTATAAGCATTTGTGAATCCTAGGTGTGTATTTAGGAATCATGTGTGAGCTTTTATGAATCCTGAGTTTGCATATTTAAATGCAGTGTGTGCATTTCTCTTTGCTGAGACTGTTGTAGCTCTATACACCTAAGGCGCAGAGTGGTCAGTCTCATTTAGATTTCTGTGTGCATCGAAGCTGTTTTCTAGTTCGATGCAGATACAGCAGAGGTAACAGTGCAGTACACGGCAAACAGAACCAGGGAACAAATGCTAGCAACAGACATTTGTTCGCGAAGTTCAGCAGCTGTGAGGCGAAGAACAAATTACAGAGCAGAACCCACACTAAAGTCGACAACACAGCACACATAATGGTCAAGATGGTGAAGAACGCCCTCCTCTTAGTTTGATGAACCCGTTCCCTGTCCCGGCTCACTTCTCCTGGAGATGGACGTTTGAGAGCCCAAAGAACGGAAACACCACAGAAGAAGACGACTGTGAAGTCAAAAACCAATTGACATAAAAACAGAATAATTTTTACCTTTTCACTCAAAAAAAGTATGGAAACAGGCCATACAAGAAGCTGCAACCATACAGAACCAATGATGATAGTTCTGACCCTGCTTCCAGTCTCTTTTTTCAGACCTAGGTACATGACTGGATGAACCACAGCCACGTAGCACTCAATACAGGTCAGTGTATGAAAGTTCAGTTTCTCAAACCAGCAGATGGTAAACATTAAAAACCCAAATTCTGATAGTTCAGAAACAGTTGTGTATGCGCCAACAGGGTAAAGATTGGCCGCCAAGACTTCAATCAGCCCCATGGCAACCATATTGTAGGTGAGGAGGTCAGAGTGTCTGCTCGTTGTTGAAGTGAACAGAAGGCAGCACCGTTTCTGCTGCCGAAATCCCAGATAGAGGATGATAACATAAAGAGGGACACAAAGAAGGATGTTGGTGGTGCAGAAGGCTGTAACTATGTGGGTAACTGTTGGGAATGTGAAGCATGCAGCTAAAATGCACTGAGTGGAGGAGTTGGAAGGAGAGAAATTCAATGCAAGTCGGAGGCCCCTGGAGGCAGAAGATCCGAAAGATATATCTTCACACATGGGTGCAAGAGACAGCTGAAAGAAGGTAGAAAACACAGGCGGTTATGGAAAACATGATAAAAGTTATGTTCATAATCACATAAGCACAAATTGTATTACAAAATCTAGTGTATACAAAAGAAACAGATGAGCGTCTTTTTATCTGTTCTTATGCGACAATGAAACATGGCAGAGAGAAATCAGGGTGACTAACAAGAGCTTTCAGTCAGCACTACCTTAAAAAAAATACTCATACTTTAAATCACATTTTTACCAAGTGTTCTTGAACTTCTTCTGGTTTTGTAAAATTACAACCACAAATGTTTTTGTGTTACTTTGTCAGTTTATGGAATAGTCAAACACTTAATAATGGTGCAGAGGAAGGAAAATGATTCATGGTTTTCAAAAATATTAAAACAGAGTGGCATAACTCTAGAGGTAACTCTAGAGGAGCTGCAGAGATCCACAGCTCGGGTGGGAGAATCTGTCCACAGGACAACTTTTGGTTGTAAACTCCACAAATCTGGTGGTTTGTGGAAAAGTGACAATAAAAAGTCACTGGCAACACTAAGCCATTGAAGTTTGGTTTACAGTTTGTCATAAGCCGTGCTAGGCAGATAGAGCAAACGTGGGAGAAGGTGCTCCGGTCAGATGAAAGCAAAATTTAGCTTTCTGCTTCCATGCAAAATGCTGTGTGGTGGTAAACCCACATCACCCTGAACATACTTTCCCTACCATAAAACATGGGGGAGGCAGCCTCATGCTGCGGGGGTGGTATTCTTCAGCAGGGAATGAAGACCGGAAGGCTGGCCAGGAGCGATGGGGACATGGATGAAGTATAACAGAGGGAAATCCTGGAAGAAAACCTGACAGAGGCTGGTTTGGAGGTTCACCTTCCAGCAGGTCAGTGACCTTAAATATACAGCCAGAGCTACAATGGAAAGGATTAGATCAAATAAATACCAATGAACACATTTTAGATTGTTATTTGTAAAAAAGATGAGTTAAATCATGTTTGATTTTCCTTCCTCTTCACAGCTATTGACTACTTTGTTGTTGGTTTATCACATAAAATCATAATAAAATAAGTTCATGGCACTGCATACTAGTAATTGGATTGAATTATATCCTTATAAATACCATATTCAGTTAGTAACAGCGACTTTCATTCACAAGGTTATCCTGCTAAAATTGTCACATTAACCGTCACATAATACCTAACATTTCAACGTTGTTATTATTTACAAAACAAGAAAATTTGTTGTCCAGATGTTTCCCATCTTAGCAGCTCAGGCATTTCATAAAATTAACCCCGAGCCATAAAAGAATATCAATTATCACTTAGAATCTGGAAAACAAACCTTTTAAAAACAAATCTACAATTATAACAAATATATTTAGACATAAATATAATGTAAAATGTAGCAGAGAGAATCTACAAACAGAAGTCGCTCACTATCATTTCACCAACCTTTCCTGATGATAGTTTCTCTCCTGAGTTTCAGAGCTAAATAAGCATTGTGCATCTTTATGTGTTTTTGAAGCAGTAACATATGGTCATTATGCATGCAAGATTTATCAGAGTTTGCAATTTCTTCATGGGTCATTGCATGAGACAAATATCCTTTTCCGTGTGAAATACAGGACTTGGAAGGAGGGCATTATGGTTTGTCACAAACAATTTTAATGATGCATTTCTGAGATGCATCACTTATTTAAAGTAGATTTTTACAGGGAAATATTTTTGTAAAAATGACCCAACTTTACAGCAACATGTACAGTCATATTCAATAAATTAGAATATTGTTTCCAATGAGGATTGTTTGTCAGATTAAGAGTATTTTTCATAATAACAATCATTAAGTAGGTATAAAACGTACATTTCAAAAAGCCCACATTTCTGATCAAAAAAGTATTTTTGTTGGTCTGATGTAATATTCTAATGTTAAAGGTCGTGTTTTCATTAGGCTGTAAGCAGAAAATCATTATAATTAACAGAAAAAAACATGTGTGCAGTTAATCTATGTTATCTGTTCACTAAGTGAGTGAAGTTAATGAAAAACTCACTGAATGTGTCTGTATACATTTAGAGTCCTTCCCATTTGCACTTACCATTAGATTTGAATGCAGCATTCAAATGTTGATCAAATGATCACTGAGCCTGAACATAACAAGTTTTTCTCTCTCTATGTTTACCTTGTTGTCCCTTACTGGACTGGACTGAAAACCAAGAAAATACAAAGAAATAAAACAGGAATAAAACAGAATTAATGTACAGTACATAAAAAAATATGTGTACATGTAATCCATAAATCCCAAAAAAGATTTTCTCCCCAACAAAAGAATCTGGGAAAATGAAATTTTCTAACTTTTGAGTAAGTGAACGCTAAATCATGATGAAGATTACAAGCTTCTTCATTTATTCTTCAAATTAAACAGAGTCTGTCCAGACTTATCAGTAGTGACCATAACAAAACCAAACATTATTATTATGGTTGAGGAAATAAAAATCTAACCGAAAAGACCAATGGCTCTAATTATTTCTAAATATAACAAGGATGAAAGTAAAGAATTAGACAAAATAAAGAAGTAAACAAGCAAATGTAACACTTTTAGGTCCCCAATTAAAATAGCAGGAGGTCCACTCCCTCCCTCATCCAAACACTTTGGGGTCCGAACATTTTAAATCAAGACACAAAAATATTTGGTTTCATCTTTATTTAACATAAAATTTATTTAACATAAAAATAACACTGATCAAATATTGACATGCCCATAAAATCATCTGCTGAACAGAAAAGAGCAATCCAAGTTCAGTACTAATATTAAACGCTTAAACGCTTTGAATGGCTCCGTCTAGCTGGGTCTGTACATCCTGGTAGAACAGTTCTGCTCTCCTTGTTGTGCTTGTGGCAATTTGCTAAACTTTTTCTTAAGTTGTCCTTCTTTTCCATCTTAAAGTGTTTCTGCCACAGTTTCCATGCTCTCTGTGATCATTTCCCAGTCAGTGAAATGGTTTTTGTATTTTCCCAGAATCCACAGTTAACACTCGTAAGCTCGCTGTTGTGCTGTAGGAGACCATTTGCTTTTGTCCATTTATCTTTAAATGTGTGATTTTCATAGTCCACTTTACGTATTTTGATGAAGCCATCTTCTTTTACTTTTATTCAGAAACACAACTCTGAATACATCATCAGCAAAGTCCAAAAATCCCGACCTTTGATACAAAGAAGGGCGTATATATACAAAGTCATCTCACTGGTTTGCATGTGAGAATTAACAATTAATCACCTCTCATCTTGTGACAGTACACTGGTACTGTATGTCAGCCGGACCTGGACAGCGGCAGTATGTAATAATTATTGCCATACCTGGACTGTTTCTGAACAGGCCTGCGTTACAATAATACAACAATAATAATAATAATAATAATAATCTTTCTACTCTTCCTCATCTAAACTGTTCTTGAACTGGGATTATGTGCTATTTTTAAATTAAAGTTTTTCTCTTCCACATAAGTACAGTCCCACTGCTGTGATCACTGCGCAGACACCAGCTAGAAAGAAGCAGCATCTGAAGACCAGATGAGCTCCATGGCTGCCAGGTGGGTGAAGATGTCAGAGTGGGTCGCTGTGTAAAGATACACTGCTGCTGCAGCCATTTTTACTAACTGTGGTAGAGGATGAAGGAGGGAGAAGGAGGAGGATTTTCATTGTTTAGTCCTCACTTGAATCTGATAGAGAACCTGTGAAGGGAACTAAAGATTAGGGTGATGAGTGGGAGGCCTTCCAACCTCAAAGACTTGGAGGCGATCACTAAAGATTAATCTTCGAAACACCAGTGGAAACATGCAGAAAGCTGCTAAGAAATTGTAGGAGTGGTCTGAAATGCCAATAAAGATATTTCTATTGATTTCTGAATATAAATAACGTACACTATTTTAAATGAAATCTAAATAAAACTTGATATTTTTTTAGACTGATACTTTTACATTGTTTTATTGTGTTTTGAGAGAAGTCTGTCTCATTTACTATTAGACACAAATATCTGGGTTGAATGAAACTAATTTTAACATAAACCTGACAGAGGTATGGATAATTTGGGGGAAAACTGTATATAAACCTGCAGTTTTTAAAATGCATTTTTTTTATAAAGTGGGGTTCCTTGCTGACATTAGCACTCTTTACAAGCTGATGCAGCATCTTGAATCAAGATTTACAAGCAAAGAGGAGTTAGAGAAATGTCATATAGAAAGCAACAAGGCACAAACAAACTCTGCACTAAACGTCAAACAAATATGCCTATCCTTAAAATCTCTAAAGCACTTGATAAAAATGTCCTTTTCACAGAAATCCTGCAAAAATGCAAAGACATATTCTCTTTATTTCATGATCCCAATAAATACACACCAAACAAACTTTTACACATTATGTTCTCACTGAGCCAACAAAAATGTAGCCAAAGCAAACTAAATTAAAATATTATTCACACTCTTAACCATTCCTAAACCATCTGATTAGGATAGTTGGCTCCTAATTGACTAATAGACAATGAACTCTTTAAACTCTGTAACTGCATTATACAGAATATATAGAACAGGGCATTGTTAGAAACTCAACTCACATTCAATATCTCACACAATATCAAACATTAAAAATAAACAAAAGCAAAATCACCAGAAATGGAAAAGATCAAATGTACTTCTATAAAAATGCTATTGCATGAAAAACAAAGGGATCTTTTTATCATGTTGCCCCTGGCTCTATAGCAACAGCCGGAGGGAAACAGTTCGAACTCATGGTTCTGAGGGTGGTTTGGGTTTCCTTTGACGGCTCGGGCTTTTCACACCAGCTGATTGTAAACAGCAGACAGTGCATTTTGTGGAAGACCCATTATTTTGGTGGTCACTTTTACCAGCACACCTAAACTTGTAGAGTTTTTAATTTTCCAAACCAGGCAATGATGGAAATGTTAAAACTGATTCAACAGAAGACATATTACCAACCTGAAACTTTCTTAAAATATAGGCTTTGGTGACTCTGCCTAAGGACTGTATCCATATTAGCATGAAATTTCATCTTATTATTTAAACCTGTTGCAAAGTATTTATTTTCTTCAACCATCTTAATCTTTATACCTTTTTTCTTCGTGGTCTGCTGCCACCGTAGTGCCTTTCTACTCCCTGTGCCACAAGGTCACCACAGAATAGTTCCTACCCTCCTACCTACAAGCTTGACTTGACACGACGCCAGGTTTGGTTTTAATGGCTGAGTCTGAGACATTTCCAAGGTTCTTTAGTTGCTGCATGAAAGTCCTCATTAGAGCTGCAAATTCTTCTGATCTGACAGAACTGAGATGGAGAGGTTCTTCTTACAAATGGGTTGATGGTTATACTCAATAATTGAAAGGCTAGTTACTTTAAAAAACGAAATATAGGAGGTTTGCAAGCCTCCCTAATGAGTAAAGATGTTAAAAACTGTTAACCACTGAATAGTTAATGTCAGTAGAAAACTTGAAGCAAACCAACCACATAAAGGACAAAAAACACATGGAAGCGTTAAGCTTTAGGGTCTCCAAGGCAAAATCAACAAAACACCGCCTTTCTAACTAAAAATAAAAGACTTCCTCTATGACAAAAAAAGGTACAATGGTTGAGATCTCTGTCTTAAAACAAAACAGGAGAAAGAGAGAGGAGAAAAATGACTGACAACCCCTACCTGCTTCCACTGTGAACCAGTAAACTTGACTTCACAAAATGTACACCTTTACTCTCAAAGAAATCACACCAATAAGCTCAAGTGTACAACTGTTACAGGCAGAATCACCACAGATCAAGGCCCAGGGAAAAGAGGCCTGGTACTGACTGACACTCTTTATGCAGGTGTTGAAGAGCTGCAACACATCTCAGTAGGGCACTAAGGCAGACCTGAAACAAAGAAAGAGCTCTCTTATGAGGACAGCATCTATAGGTCATTGACTGTAAATACACTTATAAAGACTTGGACGTGTCAAAATTTCAGGGTTTTACTTTTGAGAGGATCAAACAAATTCTAATCCACGGAGATGAAATAAAAACTGCTACTGCGTGCAGCAAAATGATAGCTTCCCAGTCTTGTGTAGATAAAGGAGAGGTGACACCAAAGAGCAAGGTAGACCAAACCAGCTGATGCCTGCCATTACCAAGCATTTAACGCTGTCGCTCACCAGAACAGATTGGCTCAAAGCGTGGCAAAGAAGGAGCCCGAGAAACCACAGCCATACCACACTAGATATGACTGTGATGGTGAAGAAAGCTCTCCGCCTTGAACGATCAACCCTGTCCCTGCCCCCTTCTCGTGGTCCTGGAAGAATCAGAATGCAGAGAGCGGAGATGGTGCAGAATGATATGGCCAATAGGGAGAGAACGAAAAAGCAGAAAACAATTACGACTGCATGTTTTAGTTGTAAACCTCTAAACAGGGTTGTTAATCCAAAGCAGAGCAGCCAAGTGCATCCGACGGTAATGTTTCTGATCCTGATCCCACGGTAGTTTTTTAGCCCACGGTAAGTGAGGGGATGAACTACGGCCAAGTATCGTTCTATACATGTTAGCAGGTTAAAGACCAACTCTCCATAGAAAGGTATGTAGCAAAAATACATTCCTACTGTCGCGATCACTGGGTTATCTGTATATATGCCAGCAAGAAAGAAGCAGCATCCAAAGACCCAGATGAGCTCCATGGCAGCCAGGTGGTAGGTAAAGATGTCAGAGTGACTCGATGTTTTAGAGGAATGCTGCCGCCGCCATTTTTGGAGGCCATGGTAGAGGGCGAAGGAAGATAGAGGAAGAAGTAGGAGGATTTTCGCTGCATTGGTGCTGGTAGAGATGAAGACGCTGACCCTAAAGATAGAGCATTGGTAAACCATATCCAGACCATACCAGGGGAATGAGGTGTTACTCAACATATCTGCCATATAAGTCAGATCAGACCTGATAAGAAACACAAGGAGGAATAAATTAGGACAGAGAAAATGAAACAAATTTATCATAAAACTAACCAAACATTTACAGTTTAAGAATAATTCAAAGGGAAAATTGGTTGGTATTGACTAACATCATAATGAAACCAAAGATATGGTTAAAAAAAGTATTAATGGGTGGGTCAATTTTAACAGAAAATGAGAAAGTTTAACACCTACCTGGTGAGTAGTATTGAGTTCTTTTTATGTCTCCTTTAATGTCCGAACTTTGCTCCCAGTGTGCAGCAATGCTTCTGTCTCTGTTAAGGCTGTAATGATGCTTATGTGTCACAGTCAGAGCTTTGCATGATGCAAAACTTTTTACAATCTATCACTGTAAACCCCCAAAAGCAAAGTTCATTTTCTAATTAATCATATGCACATAAATCAGACTGTGTGGTAAACTTGCTGCAGAGTGGGACAGGTGACATTGCATGAATCACTACTTTCACAGAAAGACCACCTTTCGCAATTGATTAGGCAATTTAAACTGTATACATGTTTTTACACATCTATCACAATCACTCTTAGAATAAGACCAACCAGTCTTCCGTCAGCATCCTGAGACACACTTGCTAAATTAGCCTAGCTGTAGCATGGCTTCTCTATCTCTTGCTCTCCTTTTTTTCTGCCCCAGGATTCAGTTCAGTTTAATTCAGTTTATTACTATAGCGCCTTTTGACAACAAATGTCATCTTAAGGCACTTTACAAGACAAGCAGATCCAATGTATATACAGAAAAATATAATCAATTAAATCTCATCATATGGTTCAATAGTAGTTCCTACGTTAAACAAAAAGTAAAGATTTAGTTACAGCAGTAGTTTTTAGCAGGTTTATCTAGGAGAGACACCAGAGGTGGTCGGGCCATAGAGGGCGATAGTGCACCACCCTCCCTAAGCCACATGACACAAAAAGAGAGAAAGGAGTTCATCTGGCCGTCTTAAAATTTTCACTTCCAACCAGAAGCCCCACCCTTTTGGGACGATTTCAGTCGAGCTGAAAATCGTCCCAGGCGCTCACATACATCGTGATGTTAAAAGTCTTTTTTCAAATGTTGGACACAGCAGTTCATTCCTATGGGCTCTGGGAGGACTTGCCCCAACGTGATTTCGTCACACGCACTTTTGAGTGCTTGGTCGATTCGTACAGCGCGAGAACACGTTGGAAGAGTGAAAGTTCGACATGGCTGGCAACTCCAACTCCATTGTCTCTTGGAGAGAATTAGTGTTCAGTCATCAAAGCGAGTTTGATAAATTGGTTATTAAAGCATTGGGACCAGCAAGACCAAATTTTAATATTAAGCAGGTTGTCGACGAAAGCAGGGAAAACGCACAGTCATGGATTATCCCAGAGCTGGTACAAGCGGAAAAGATGACTAACAGGAATTAAAGTGGCTAACACCCTGTTCTACTACCCATGTGTCCTAATTCACCCTGATGCCAACACGGAGACCGCCTGGACAAAGACAGGTGTCACTGATATGCACAATCTTTCAGAAAAGGTGAAGAAACACAAAGTATCAAAGATGTATATGGACAGCTGCTTAACGCTGTCCGCCTTTGGGAGAGTAAACATCGAAACACAGTTGGATTAGAGCTACAGCATAGCTGGGCTTCGCCACAACGATGAGGTGAGCAAGAACCGTAATGTCCTTGGCCTCCGTATTGACTGTGTGAAGTTCTGTGGCGTGTTTGAGTAAGCCTTGCGAGGCAAGGATGAAAGTGTCGAATCCTGCAACCCTGGGATTTTCTTTCTGGACTGGTAGATTTTGTGCCATTGCTGGACGAGGTGTTTGAGGAGCACCTAAGAACAGCCACGGCCTTTAAAGGCACATCAAAGAAGCAGCATGAGCTGCTGGATTGCATCAGTCAGTGAATGCATCGTGTTGGAGGTTGAATCAGCTAGATTTGTGGCAATCCAAGCTGATGAAACCACAGATGTTTCTACACAGACTCACGGTCTTGGTGCTTGTGCTGAGATATATAGACGGAAAACATGCAGCGCAAGAATGGTTCTTTGAACTTGTCCTGATCTTTTCTACTACCGCCGGCTCCATTGCCGGTGCAATTTTGGAGACTGAACAGGGTTTTCTCTGATGATGACAAGTGTAAACTTATTGTGCAAGCTTATGACGGTGCCAGTGTGATGAGAGGAGCGAGGGCTGGTGTGCAGCAATAGATATGGGAGGTGTACCAAGATTCACATTATTTGCATTGTGATGCACACCAACTGAAATTAATCACGCAGCAGGCCACTTCTCACATCCCAGCAGTGAGAGTTTTTTTCTCTGATTTGAGTTCCAGTTTTTTTTACTGTTAAACGCACAGCCCTTCTTGACCAGATTCTTTCATGAAGACTGCCAAGAGCTTCATCCACAAGATAGAACTTTAACAGCAGGATTGTGAGTAATATTTATGAGAACCCGGACGACCTCATTGAGTGTTTTGAGACCATCACCTCAGGCAGCTCACCACCTTGAGTGGGGCATCTGGCTTCCTGAGGATGCTGCTGGATAAAGACTTTTGTTTTTTCCTGCAGTTGTTTCATCAAATTATGCCTCATGTTGACATGATGTGCCAACAGCTGCAGAAGAGGGACATTGACATGGTGTTCAAACATGGCCTGGAGAACTTCACCAGCAGTATTCAGGCCATCAGGTGAGATAATACAACATAGATGTTATAATAACAATTATGCTCATGTTCATTAATACATGTCGACATGTTAGGATAACATTAATGATTAGGTATTTAAAAGTAATTAACAAATTTGGTCATCTGCATTTGTGTGCATCAGTAAGTTAATCACATCCAGTCTTATTTTTTCCAGCCATTCCCTGAAAGTTATGCAACACTGACAGTTTTCGTTACTAATAACACTGGTTTTAAAGACAGGGCTTACTGATAATGATAATGAGCAACTGTCTCAATCATATTGAAACACTTTTAATCTGTCTCTCCTCTGAGCTCAAAGGTCCTCTCAACAGCAGCAGCAAGAAGCACCAGGTAGCGCAGGATCAGGGAGGCCCTTAGGAGAACAAGAGAAGCAGAGGCTGTAAAAAGAGGAATCTGCATTCACTACTGACCAATGATGTAGGTAACTCAGTTGTTGGAACCAAGTGTTAAAAACTCTCCACCTCTGCTTTTTCAGTTTAATTCAATAATGGATGGTAGCCAATGTATTACTCACCCAACAATTATCCTTGAAACTCACAAGAATCGAGTATGAGTTTGCACGAAGAACAAAATTTATGCTTTGGGACTTAGAAACAGTAGATGCAGTAAACCATGGCCACATTCATGCCAACACCATGCAGTACAATGTCTTTTTTCTCCTTCACCAGCCACCTTGTGAGTGCTGTGCTGCTAGATGGAGAGCTGTTCGACCGGCATCAGAAAACATTCCCTGAAGAGGCTCTGAATACCACTGTGAGGACATACCCCATGCTACACAAGGGGAAGCTCAGGACTGAGCTATCTATCATCTATGAAAGTCCAGACTTCAGGGGCTGCTGTGGTGCACTGGCTCTGTACCAGGCTCTACAGAGCTACAACCTCCAGGAAACCTTCTCTGAGACTGTGGTGCTGTTAAACATCCTCATAACCACTCCAATGACAACAGCTGAACCTGAGAGGTGTTTCTCCACCTTAAAAAGAATCAAGATCTTCCCGAGAAATACAGTGGAACAGGAACGTCTGAATGCATTGCTTTCCATGGAGAGAGCACTTGTCAAAAACATGCCTGATTTTAACGAGAGGGTTATTGATCACTTTGCCTGAGGGGAGCAAAATTTCAGTATAAGTGAGGAGTGAGCATGTTATTTGGTTGAACAAGAAACCAAACTAAACTAAACAATTTAACAATGTAAAGTTAGCTATCTGACTTTTATTTATTAATATTTTACCCATTAAATGGGTAATTTTAGCCATCTTCATAACATTTACCCCCCTGGAGAAATTTGTCAGGAGCCGCCGCTGAGAGACACACACTGTATGAGCTCCGACCCAGTAGTAAAATCTATTCGATGAACAGCAGATGTATTTAGTTTCTTATTTTACTATTTCTTGTGTTCTTTCATCTATGAGTTTTGGTTTCTTCTATTATATTAGTTTCAGACCTTGTCCCCTTTGATTTGTAGATCCTTTTGAGTTTTAGTTCAGCTCTCTTTGTGTTAATTAGTCTCCCTCCCTCAGTTTCCCTGCTTTTGTTCTGCCCACAGCTGTTCCACATCTCATCTGATTAGCTCACCTGGTTGCTTTGTCATTTTTCACCCTTGTCTTAGTATTGCAGCTCCTGGTTTTTCAGTGTTCCTTACTGGTTTCTCCCGTTAGTCTACCCGTGCTCCATGTCTTGCTCTTCCTGCGGTTCCCACTGTAAGTTCTTCTTGTTATTCAATATTACATAATAATCTTTCTTTTTGTCATTACAATTGTACGTTCCAACGAAGTTTGTTCTTGGCATTTAACCCTGAAGGACCCAACGACTGAGACAGATGGAACAGGGGTTCGAATCGGCAACCCACCGGTTACAGGACGAACTCTTACCACCTGAGCCATAGTCGCCCCATACAAACCACAACATGACAATAACATAGCCTTTTTGTAGCTTTGCAACCGATGTTCAGCTGTTTAAAAGGCAATATATTGTCAATCTCTGTTAGCCAGCACTGAGCCTCTGATAGGGCTTGTATTTCAAAGTGGTTCCAGAGCTTAACCAGGGCTAGTCCTAGAGTCAGTTATTAATACGCCCGAGCATAGCGGTGCTGGTATGAGCAGAGCGGTGCTTGTAAACATTTCACAACCCTGATCAGCTGATCAGTCGTCCACAGTAGCACCTGAAAAGGGGGACTCAACACAATATTTAGAGAAACAATTATTTTCACAAGTTGTCAATATTAAAAAAGAAAGTGTTGAAGAACATTTGGAAATGTTCTCATGTTTCAAATTTGACCACTCAAACACTAATGTTGTTACTACCGACTCTGTGGTTCTCACTATTCTCTGTAATCTGTGATTATTACCCCCATATTGCCACTGATGATTCCCTTGGTTGAATCAGTAATTTTACCTAGGCTATCTTCTCCTTACCTGTACTACTGCACATTTTACTGTTATACTGCTGTTGTATTTGGATTGGATTGTATTCCGCTATTGTATTTTGCACTGTTTTGAGTCATGAGCATCACTGTGATAACTATGCCTGTCGTACAGTGACCCCTACTGGACACTAGAGAGTTGTGCCTTATTCACCTTTTTTACTCTGATTGAACCCTTATAACTATATCTAATTATCTTTCTTACTCTTTGACTGAACCTTTTCATAGCTGTATTACTAAGAGCTGCTGTAACAAGTTAATTTCTCCACTGTGAGATCAATAACGTCGATGTTATCTTATCTAAACTAAATTCCATCAATTATTTTGATGGGCTGCTGTTTTCCATGAGCCCTCGTCTAGTTCCTGATGAAAGCCAGTCTTTTCTCTGGTCCAGCAAAGAACTGATGCTAGGTTAGCAACACTTTTTCACGGCCAGAGGCAGAACTTGCACCGGTTGAAAGACAAAGAACTGGTGGTAGATTGGGATGGCATGAATTAAGCACTGGAACCAGTTTGGATGTGGTACCTGAGAGCAGCTGCCTGTTGTGGACATCCCGTAGAGCCTGCAAAGCTGGATTTAGTTGAACTTTTGACATCTGGTCCCTGTACGGAGATATGAGAGATGAAGCTAACTCAGCAATTATTAAAGGAAAACGTTCTGCAAAAAACAATAAATGCAGATTTATCTGAATACGTGCAGAGACTAATGAGTCATTCATTTATTTTTAATGATGTTTGTTCAGCTGAAACACATAAAAAACACTATGCAAAGATATTTTTCTACATTTGCATGGTTATAAGTGACTACATGTGACCTACAAAGTGTAATTATGGAAAACAACATATGCTACTATGGTTTTGCATTCTTCATCAACAGCAGGCCCAGGCACAGATCTGGTGGCTAACCCGTCAGTTCAGGTTGGGACTATCCACACGATGATGGTGCTTCTGATCCTAATTCCAGCCTTTTTCTTTAGTCCCAGGTACATGAGTGGATGAACAACAGCCAGGTAGTGCTCCAATTTTACAAACCAGAACACATAATACATGATAAGTCCAAATTCGGCTACTGCAAATACAGTGGTGTATGCACCAACACTGTAAAGACCACATGCCAGGATTTCTATCAATCCCATGGCGACCATGTTGTAGGTGAAGAGGTCAGATTGTCTGGTTGTTGCTGCAGAGGATGGAAAACAGCATTTTTTCCACTGCTGAAATCCCAGATGTAGGACAGAAAAATAAAGAGGGTAGATGAAAAGGATGTTGGTGGCAAAGTAAGTAGACATGATGTGGGTATCAGCTCTGTAATTGAAGCATCTGTCAAAGCTTTGCAAATCAGAGATGTTGGATGAAGAAAAATCTAAATAATGTTGGAGGCCTCTCCAGGCAGAAGATCTGAGGGACATATTTTTGCACTTGGATACCTGAGGAAGCAGCAAGAAAGAAAGAATTATAGCAAAAGATGAGGTTATAGAAAAATTCTGTTTATTAACATCAAACAATGGTGCCCACAAAAAAAGGAAAAAGCTTTCTGAGGAGACAGTGTTTGGTTCTTCTCTGCATTGTATGTTTGTCTTGATCCAACATAGTGACAAAAAAAGACAAAAGGTTTAAAGGTCAACGATGCTTGATTTTGGCCAAAAAACATTTATACGTTAAAAACTCAAAGATTTAACAGTAGATGTTAAAGTGGTTCCCTAAAAGCATTGATTTACACATATATTAGTAAAATATCTTGATATATTTCTATTTCCATTTCCACAAAACTATATGTCATTTTAAACATACTCAGTGTTACACAAATTAGCCTTTCATTAAATGCAATTCTAAATTCAATCTAAACACGTAAAAAGTGAATTATTCTTAAAGTTTCTACAAAAGAGACCCAAATGTTGGCAGGTGACATCAACAGTAAGTTGGAATAATAAGTGCGACATCACGTAGCATCAGAGAACTTGTTTGCTTTCTGCCACTCCAATTGCTTCCTCCTAGAAAATGCATCTTCTCAGGAGATCCCACTCAACCATCGAGGGCAGGGGTCTTTGCCAGTGAACCGCTGTTCACCGCACACAGCGGGGTCAACCCCACTCCGCTCTAAGGTAGAAAATCCCAAAGGAAGTGGCTGTATGAGAAACATTGTTTCCCACAGGACTGACTGTGAAAGTCGTTCTAAACCCAATGTTGACCACCTGTCTCTCTCAGGTCTCCTTACCAGCAGGATCTTTTTATCTGTCAGTGGACGTCATTTAACGATAAGTCCTTACATCGTGACCTTTGTATTTTTCACTGGACAACAAACAGCTGTAAAGTTAGAGTAGGCAGGGAAAAACTTTTGGGAAAAGGATGAAATGTGTATACAATAGTACATGAAATATCGTTAAGCACAAAGACCCGGAAATTGTTTTTTATTTTGTCATTTTAGTAGTTATGGAATGATAAGCGATTAATGTAAGTGAGAATAATCTTGCTTCTGGTTTCAACACGTGTTTTGCTCATCTTCTTTTTGTTTTATTAAATCATTTTTCATTTACTTTGAAATACCTCAGGATACCTTTATTGGTTATCAACTACCTAAGAGCGAGAATGCTGAAAGGACTGAGATATTTAATGAGTTCAACATTTTATAAACTGTTTATTAAAGTAATTTTTTTAACATACAAATGAAATACAACTAATATTTATGAAAAATACATTAAAAAGTCTTATAAATTAAACTAATAAATTCAAGAAATAAAACAAAATAATCAGAACAAGATGTATTTCAAATACTGTGTTAAAAAAACCTATAAAACATCTCAAGTAAATATTTTTAACTCAACTGTGTAGAACCCTGTTCTGTTTGTCTGTTAGCCTAAAAATAAATGAATGACTGCTGTGCACAAGTTATAAATCTAGTGTCTTTAAAAGCAGGTTGGAGCTGGACAGCAGGGTCAGTAGGGCCCAAATATAGTAAAATTATTTTTACACAGAGTGCTGGAAATATTAAATTTTATTCAGTAAACAAAGGAAAAATAATTAAAAAGGCACAGGAATATCAGATGCCAGTGGCTGTAATTAATGAAATAATTAATATTAAACAGACCTGTAGCTGTAGTAAGAGAATCCCCTCATTTGGGATGCAGTCTTGTTGATGTCAATAGGTTTAGTACAAACAGAATCTTCTTGTATGTTGAAAGGAAACAAACTTCTTCATAACATTTTCCTGATGTTCTGACCCCAGATAGAGATGATTTTATTGATGCACATGTGATAAAACATCGTTGGCTTACATGAAAATGACTCCGTTTCTAATAAACCGAAACCTGGCAAGAAAAGTTCATCATTGCACTAAATTGGTGACCTACTTAATATTGCAATTACATCACCTCTACAGAAACAGTTGACTGAAATCTATAAATTATTCTATTACAAATATAAAAAACAACAACATGAATATTATGACATGAAAAGGGCCCAGGAGTTTCCTTACATCACTTTAATTATTATTAACAACAGTAATTCAGCCACCAATACAAAACCTTTATATTAACATTAGAAACTGAAACAAACTGTGTAATTAAACCATAATATGCACATACATCAGTTTATAGTGGTGCATTCACTACTTTTTATGTAGAAGCACTAAAACAAATGCTGCTTCTGTTAGGGATCACGCTCCAACTTTCCAAATCTAATTACAATAACTTACCAATAAAAATTGAGTCAAACATGAACCATGTTCACATGCAGACATGCAAGAATACCATAAAGATAATTTAAAAGATTGAAAGCTGGGTAGTGAGCATTGTTAATCTTTGTACACGGATGTGGATGATCAAAAAATAAATAGACTTCCAACCAGGAGGTGATAAATTAGTGAAATTTCACAACAACAATCTATAACTGCTGTCATCTCATTTTAGAGCCTTTAATGTATTTAGATTATGCATTCTCCTTGTTTTTTTAAATAAAATTTATGAATTTCCACTCAGAGCCCCCAGTTTAAATCGGTGGGTGGATTCTGCTCCAGCACTATTAGAGATAACAGGAGTGTGTTTATGAGCGCTGGTCTTGTGTATGTTTGGGTTGACAGGGAGGAGGGTTTTACAGCAGGATGTAGTCCATCTGCTGCCCATCACTAACTCGCATAAATCCTAAAGAGGAGACCGTGGTGACAGAAAAGCTATAGGTTGGTTTTATATTTTTAAAACCAGAAGTTCAAGTAAGGAAATGTAAAATTTGATTGGTAATTGCAAAGCTGGGATGCCTTCAAATGTACCTTTTCAAACTCAAAAGGATTTCAAATAACAAAAAATTACATTTACAATTTGGGGAAAGAATGTTTAAATTAAGTTTTTTACATACCCTAGTTTCTTGTTTCCACCCTCCTGGACTAAAAATATCTCTCAAGTTTATTCAGACTCTGTTGGAACCCTGAAATTATCCCAGGAAAGTCCTAAAGATGGATGCTATTTAGCTCTGCAGCAGAACAGTTTCCTGTCTTTGTGTAAATAATGGAGCGGAGAAACCAAACTGCAAGGCAGGTTGAGACAGCCTATAGATACCATGATTAAACATTTAACACTGTCACCTAAAGTAGAGTGAACCAAAGCAGAGTTGATAAGGAGCACTAGGAACCATAACCACACAACACTGGATATGACTGTGATGGTGTAAAAAGCTTTCACCCTTGACTTGTCAAGACCATACTTCTCCTGGCCCCCTTCTCTTGGTCCCAGATAAAACAGAATACAAAGAACAGAGACGCTAGAAAATGATATGACCAATATGGAGGAAACAACAATGGAGAAATTAATGACAGTTTCATACATAAAAGGTATTGTTCTGTTCATGGCTGCCATTCCAAAGCAAAGCATCCAAACGCATCCAATGGTAATATTTCTGACCCTGATCCCGCGGGTATTTTTTAGTCCACGATAGGTGATGGGATGAACTACGGCCAAGTATCGCTCTACGCATGTCAGGAGGTTGAAGAAAAGCTCTGCGTAGAACGTTATGAAGCTAATGGACATCCCAACTATTATGATCATGGAGTTATTTGCGTATATACCACCGAGAAATAAGAGGCACCCAGGTAGCCCAATAATCTCCGTGACAGCCAGGTGGTACGTGAAGAGGTCAGAGTGGCTCGCTGTTTTAAAGAAACGCTGCCGCTGCCATTTTTGGAGCCCGAGGTAAATGATATAGGAGAAAACAGGAAGTAGGAGGAGGATTTTTATTCCAGTAAAGCAGGTTAAGAGGAGGATGCTAAGCTTAGAGATAGTGCATTGAAAAGCTGCAAAGTCTTTAGAGATGGATGAGGAATTAACTGACATACTGGCTGCATATATTGAGGGCCTAAAATGAAAACAAAACACAAAAGAATAAATTAGGAGAGGAACATAAAAAACATCTCAATGAAAAGCGCAACAATGTAAGACAGGTCATGTTAAAGAATCCAACCCAACCGTCCGAGAAAAAAACACAATTTCTCTCTATATTAAAAATAATAAAAATAATAAACAAATGTGTGTTAAGTCATAAACACATGATTGTACATGTATTACTATTATTTTTTTTATGTCAATGCGCTGCCATTTTTAAAGGACACTGCATGCATCTGCATCGCTACGCTGATGACACACAACTTTTTACTGCTGCATCTCCCACAGCTGATTTAAGCCCATTTCAACATTATTTTGTTGTAGTTCAATAACGACAAAACAAAAGTCTTTAACACTGACATTGAACCCTTCCAAACCAACTAAACTTATATTCACTCTGTTTCAGTCTCATATCTCACTGATATTCCAGTTATTTATGGAATGACAGTTTTCTTCTGCCTCTTCTTTTTTTCTCCTTGACTAGAATAAGTTTAGTATTCTGGAAATCTTGGATGCCTCAGCAAAAACAAATTAAGTTACTATCAGTCATCAGAACTCTGCAGTATTGAGCTGAACAGGTCTCTTTAAAGTGAAAGGGAAAGACAAGGAACACTAACATATCAAGAAAGCACTTCAAACCTATGGATACCTTAAGGCTGCAGTAAGTAACTTAATAAAAATGCATTTTTTTATGTAGTTGTTAAACTGTCACTGTCAGTATAATATAAAACAGATTATCTGTGAAAAAAATCAAGCTCCTCTGTTCAAACTCAACATTGCCAGTGTGCTGCAGCTGTACTAATGGTGGAGAAACAACCTAACATTACAGGAAAACTGCCAATTTCTCTAGTGGCTCCTGCTCAGAAAACAAAAAAAGGTAAACAGAAGAAGACCGATGATGGAAAGCAAGCTGTGTGCTCATGGCAGGCTCCGCTGTGGGGGAGGAGCTGTGGCGGGAGGGCTGTAGCACAGCAGAGAGCAAGAGGGAGGGAACTATAAGGGGTGCTTGTTCAAATTTTCAGGTTAAGTCCACAGTTTTCCCAGAATTCCCTACTGCAGCTATAACTTGGCTTATATCAAGTCATGCAGATAGAGTATCTCAGAAACTAAAAAGGTTATTTTCCTTGCACAATATTCTGGTGCAAACCTAGCAACACTCTGAACACTGGTTCAACCCAGGGATAAAACATCAAAACGCAAGCTTAGCAGTGTGGTAGATACAGTCCAGTTCAAGAACGGTTCAGAGCTCCACAGTGGAGCACTAAAACAGCAGAAAGGGAAGGCTCAACACAGAAGAGCCATCTCAACGGGTCAAGGATCAGCCATATAGTTATATTTCAAGGACAAGGGACAATCCAAAAGTTGTGGGTTCGGTCCCAGCTTCCTCCTACCACATGATGGCAGGGCAAGGCACTTAACTCTGAGTTACCTTACTATTACTATTAGTCTGGGATTTAACCAACAATAATAATTCTAGTAACTCTAACTGATCCAAAACATTTTGCTCTAACTGATGTAAACTACACGGGGCCCTCTGTTGTCCAAGGTGCTCTCAAAAAAGGAGATTTTAAATCTCAGTGACCTATACCCTGATTGAACAAAGGCTAAAAAATGTGAAAGAAATGTTAGGTACCTTTTTAGAATTTGTATGTAAATGATTCGAACCATGATCTTATTGTGTGCTACCATGCTATTTATTAAGTGAATTGATTAAAAATAAATGCAACTTCAAAGCCGATGCTTAGAAATATGAATGAGAATAATGAAACAGGACACAGAATGTGAGGAAAATATTTACCTGTGGGAATCTGATGACTGTATAATTTCTAAAATTATAGCATAAATGTCGAATTATATTGTAATATAGTCTAAACATTTATTTTATTTTACTTTTTTTAAGATTATGCTAATTTATGCTGTGTATGACCATAAAAACGCAACATTTCACTTTTGAAACTGAGCTGAAGGACGTTGCATTAGTAAAAAATGTCCAATAAGGCTGCTCTAGTTACAGTGATGAAGTGATCATAGTTAAATGTATAAAAATGTAAGTTTTTCTCTTCTCAGTGTCTGAAAAAAAGTTTTTTCTTGAAGTCAAGAGCAAGAATGAACAAAAATAACTAAACTGGATTTTTCAAAGAAAAGACACATTTTCTAGAATATAAACGCATTAGTTTAACAATTTACAAATATAAATGAATAAACTTAATAATAAATAGCAGAGGTAATCTAACATCCATTTGGAAGCCTATTCGAGTAATGACTGAGAAAACAGAGATTAAGGTAAAAATGTCTAATCGACCTACCTAGTCAGCAGGATTTCAGATGTATGTTTTCTTTTCTGTCTGCTTTAAGCCAAAGTCTCCGAACTCTCCTATGTATTTATAAAGGTCTGTGTTGGCTCTGTCTGTGTGGTGAATATGCTGAGGTGTCACAGTCAGCCTTTTGCATGATGCAAATTAAATACTGGCTTTTTCAGTAATTTATCACTGTAAAACTAACAATCGTTAATTTTCCAAAAACAAAAAAACTTTTCCATAGAAATGAGACAGCACCACAAATGTTTAATTTAGGACATGACAGCACCTCTCAGCCAATATCATTGTTTTACATCAAAGTCTTTGTTTTCATTTTTGTTTCTCCCCAGTTATCTGTCTTTATGAAATGTAACTACTGGGGAAAACTGTAAAATAGTTCCATTTTGTAGACGTTGCTTGCCTTGTGGCAGCAGTACTATAAACCTGCTATTATGTAGAACTAACAAAGTATCCCTATTTTACAGCAAATGTAACTGACTGTGGTGTAAATTCACAAAGCTATGCAGTGTGCTCTGTTTTTTGCAATTTTTTTGCATGTTTTACTATTTTTTGACTAAATAAAGGAACAAAAATGTCTTTAGGTTTTAATCCAGTGTGCTGGCGGTGTGCTTGTAATTATGCCATACATCCCTGGAAGGTCGGAGCAATTATACCAATGCGTCATACTAGGAACAAGCTCAACTTTGTGCCAAGGAGCAGACACAGCTCTTGCATTGAGCATACAAGGATCTGACAGCCCTTAAGAGCCCTTAAGGAGATACTCAAAAGTGCTCCTTCCAACACCCAACAATATCCTTTGTCAGGGTTCGCGTTTCCACAACAACCAAGCCCTAAAGGCCTTCTTCTTCAGCCTCACGGCTTTCATCGCCACTGGTGTCCACTAGCAGGCCCCCTGGTTGCAACTTTACACTCTTTATACGTAAGCATAACTTTGGACAGATTTCTTCCAGTATGTATGTATTATGCCTCATTTAAATCTGGGGAAATGGTGTCAGGGCAGAGATGTACAGTTTGCTCACTAACACTACTTTGGGAGCAGATCTGACTTTTCAGGCAGCTTTAGAATTTAACAGAGATGTAAACATTGGTTTGCACAAGTTAGGTGCTTGAAAATTTGTCCCTATGTTATTCGATTACACATTATACGTTACAAAGTGTTAGTGGAAAGCACACAGTGGTTTTGGATACTTTTTAGCATTTTGATATATATCTAAGGATGGTTCTTCAACAAAGTGCTCATTTTCTCCCCCATTTTTTAAGCAGGAAGTGTTTGCGCACGTTGTTGAGTTTCAAAGAACATGCCACCTACTAGTGGCGTAGCAGGAGATTTACACTGTTTACGCCGCCTCTACTGTTGAAATGTGAACAGAGATCATAATTAAAACGTCATGTAGATGTTTAAAAAGGAACGGAACACAACTTCAAAATGTTAGCTAAGCTTTCCAACTTGTAACCAAATGTATAAGCTCTTCCAATTAATCATTACACAACGGGCAACCAAACATACTCAGTGTGAATCAGTGCATCATTGCTTGTCATTTTAGCCTATTACAGAGCTTTCATGCCAGTGCCATTTCTCTTTCTACATAGGCTGTGTGAAATGTTCCCTCTTGCAAAGAATTGGATCCAGAATCAGAAATGCTTTGATGCAAATGTTACTGATTCCATGACATTTCTTTCAAACTGTGGCTGGAAACTGAAAAACTGGAAATACAGAAAATACTGTAAATGTAAACCGAAATAAAATCTCAGAGAATAAGAAATTTAGACAATAAAAATAAAATCTACTACAGTATAGGATATACTCAGAGATACTCAGCCTCCTCCATCCATAAAG
Source organism: Crenichthys baileyi (assembly GCA_036173005.1). Classification (NCBI taxonomy): domain Eukaryota; kingdom Metazoa; phylum Chordata; class Actinopteri; order Cyprinodontiformes; family Goodeidae; genus Crenichthys; species Crenichthys baileyi. The sequence goes on from JAHHUM010001277.1 coordinate 86,688, forward strand.
AACAACTCAGATGTGGCACCTTAGAAGACCTGCAGACTGGTTGCTGATTGAATATTTGTGTGAAGGTGTGTCAAACAGGTGCTTCAGTGAGTTCATACTGATCTAGGTAGCTTCTAAAAGTTAGGAATATGTGATTTCTATTTGGTTACCATAGCTAACACGATGGAGTTTGAACTGCTTGAATGAGATCTGTGTTGACTGTTTTTCAAACAGGTGAAGGAAGAAATGTGTCAATCCATTGAGAAAGCATTAACACATTTGCAAGAGATGCCTTCTGCTCTGCTGAAAGAGTTAAGCAGCAGGACAGCAGGTCAAAGCAATCAAGAAATACTGTAGACTAGATTTCTAACCAGAATAGGAACTCTCGGGAGAAATTGATCACTAGGCAATATCTTTTTGGTGATTCCTTATAATACGTTCATCTCTCCTCATCCATTTTGAATGTTTTTTTTGTTTTGGGTTTTTTTTACCACAAATGGTACTACAATACAACAGTAGAAGAAAAGCTTCTAAAGAAGCATAGAAGGAAAAATGTAATATTAACACAATGATGATGAAGTATTTAATGCTGCATCGTGAAGATGCACTTGTTTCTTCTTGATGCAGACTTAACTTTGATAAGAAATTGTCGTTTTTGATAAACGTAAGATCTCATTTCCCAAGATCACATTAAACTGCTAATAAATATGCATAAATATGGGCGGATTTGTCCCTTAATGTTATGGTTCTGGCACGTCTGCTCTACTCTGTCTCTCTGGCTGCAATCAGCAGATGAGATGCACCTGGTGACTGCTGCAGTGCAGTGCAATCTGTTTTAGTATTTCCAAGCACCTGTGTCTTCCCTGATATATACCGGACTCTGACAAGCAGGAAGGTGCCCAGATTTGTTGAAAGCCCATCGTGTGAGTAGATAATCAATGTGTTCCTCCTGACTGATTATGTGGTTTGACCCTTGCCTTCGCCTCTTGGATTTTTTGCCATCTGACCTGCACTTATTGGCAGGACTGTTGGATTCTTTGGTTTTGACCTTGCTTTCCTGCATCTGATTTCATGCCTTTTTGCCTGCCCCTTGCCTGACGTCTCTTGTTCTGATCATTGACCGCTGTCTGCTGTCCCTGGATTATTTGAATCAGCCTAGTCCCTTGGATTTTATTCAGCCAAAAGTCACCTGTCTCTCACCTGTGCTGTGGAGATCCCTGCACTTCTAACCCACTGAGGTTTTCCCCCTCTGGGTTTCAAGTTTAACCCAAGACCAAGAACAGGTTAGTGACTTCTTCGATCCTTGCAAGATTTGGAGAAACTACAAGTCACTAATCCTTCTTTCTTCTTCAGTGATTCCTGGAAGCTGTGTAGAGTTTAACCTGAGTGACGTTTTCCTGTGGCTGAATAAACTTTTTAATCTTTCAGTTCTGTGTCTGGTGAATCTTGGGTCCGCCTTTTTCTAATTCGTAATACTTTATCCATGTATTATAAGACCTTATTTAAATATGGACAAACTGCAGTGCAAAGAGTTTTGCTAGGTAGCATTATTGTAGATGCAGACATTACTTTGCATATCGTTTGAGAATTCAATGAATTAGATTAATATGTGCAAATAGCTTTGTTTACCTCTGTTTTTTATTTATAAATTTGGCTGTACTTCATGCGTTAAAATGTATTTGAATAAAGCCATAAAGTGCCAACAAGAGCTTTTGGAGCTTTGTTAAGATGTTATGAACCTCACAAGAGACACTGCTATACTGATTGAATCAAAGGGCTTAATGATGTGAGGGTTGGACCAGATAATTGGTACACTCTAGAACACCTAAACTCGGTTTAAAGAACAAGGGACAAATTTGGCAAGTTCTTGCAACACTCAGTTAGACAGGTGAATCCCTCTATTTCTGACCGCTACTTTCCTGAAACAAAGAGGATAAGTGCTGCCTGGAAAGAGTCAAACACATTGCTGTAGGCCACACCCACCTGTGCAATGCACTGTTTGTCCCACTTCTGTCAGGAAAATGATTTAGGAATATCACAGCAAAAACAAAAACAAATAATTAGAGAAAAACCCACTATGAAAGCAAGTGGGGGTCTGGCCTGCGGGATCTGTGACAGCATTACAGGACTGTTTTGAATGCACGGACTGGGACATGTTCAGAGAAGCTGCAACTGAAAAACCAACACAACAATGTAGAGGAGTAAGCTGAATCTGTGTCTGCATATGTCCATCGTGCATGGAGGATGTCTCTGCGACCACGATCATAACCACGTGGGCAAATCAGAAACCCTGGATGATAAAGGAGGTACGTGCAATGCTGAGAGCACGAAACACAGCTTTCAAGAGTGGGGACAAAGAGTCACTCAGGTCGGCTAGAGTAAATCTGCTGACAGGACAGCAAAGTTTGCCCATGGTCAGAAAATCCAAGGCAAAGCAAGGGAAGTTTATTTATATAGCACATTTCAGTAGCAAGACAGTTCAAAGTGCTCTACATGAAAAAAAAAATAAAAATAAAAAACATAATAGGCAAATTACATTACAGTGGCACAAAGGTAATTAAAAAAATTAAGAGAATAGAATGATGGATAAGAAAATGAAAGGAAAGTTGGACTGAAAACTTTAATAATGTTTAGATGGCACAGTCAATAATTTATAGACAAACAGAAGTATCTTAAAGTCTTTTCTGTGAGGACGTGGGCAGCAACGTTCTGGATAAACTGCAGCTGTCTGTCAGGGTTTGGACATTTTTGGACTTTGTTGTGGTCTTGTGTTTTTGACTTCTCATTTAGTTTGGGTTTTGTCTAGTTTCTTTAGTGGTTGCTTTCCTATTACTTGTTATGGTTTTCTTAAGATTATGATTATTTTATTTGTTGTTATTCTAGTTCCCTTGTCTTCCTTGTATTCTCTAGTTTAGTTTCTATAGTTCTAGTTCTCCCTCCTGTTAGGTCAGCTTTAGTTATTGTTTGCATCTTGGTTTGTATTTAAGTCCTCACATCCTCTGCTTCATTTCCCTGTTTGGTTCAGTCAGTGTTTGTTTAGGTTTGTTTACTTTTGTAGTCAGGGTTTCCTTATGGTTTCTATTTAGCTAAGTCCTTAGATCTTAGGTTGTTATGTTACCTCCAGTTCCTCAGTTTCCTTTAGTTCATGTTTATTCTTGATTATATGTTTTATTTATCCTGGTCTATAGTTTTGCTTAGGTCTGTGTCTCTTTATTGTTTATTAGTCCCTTCACCCATGTTTTAGTCTATGCATTCGTTTCACCTGTTCCTTCAGCCTCCCTGCCTCCTTGTCACACCTGTTCCTAGTTCCTTTGATTAGCTGCCCTTTGTTACCCTCTGTATATTAGTTAGTCTAATTTCTTTGTTCTTTGCTGGTTTGTCATTTGTCTCTTTGTCTCCCTTGGCGTTACCTTCGCTACGTCTAGCTACTTTGTTTAGTACTTTGTTCTGACCTGGACGCCTAGATGTATTTGTCGCATCCTGCTTTGAGTCTTGCCTATGTCTGGATTGAAATAAATCATCGTTCTCCTCGCCATGCTGTCTCCTCGCCTGCATCTGCACTTTGGTCTGCAACAAAAACCTCCACATATGACACTGTCTGATCCACTTTTTGGCAGACCTGTGAAGACACCGTTGCAGCAATCAATTCTACTAAAGATGAATGCATGAATTAGTTTTTCAAGGTCCTGCTGAGACATTAGTCCTTTAATCCTGAAGATGTTCTTTAGGTGATAGAAGGCCGACCTTGTTACTGTCTTTATGTGCCTCTGAAGGTTCAGGTCTGAGTCCATCACTACACCCAGATTTCCAACCTGATTGGTGGTTTCTAGCTGTATTAACTGAAGCTGTGTGCTAACTTTTAAAAGCTCTTCCTTTGGTCCAAAAATTATTACCTCCAGGGTTACTTCAACGACCCAACGAACACCAGAATCATGTGGCAAGGCACCAAGTCCATCACAGACTATAAGTCTGTTCCTTTACCCTGTAAGCACAACCTAGACTTTCTTAACACACTCAATATTTACTTTGGCCGGTTTGATGACCTAAACAATACTCCTGTGAGGAAAAATCATTCCTTAATCAGATGACCAGGCACTCAGATTTGAGACAGCTGATGTCCAAAGAATATTGAGAAGTCTCAGTGCACGAAAAGCACTGGGCCCTGTTAGCACCCCGGACCGAGTGCCCAAAGAGATCAGCTGGCTAACGTCCTAACGGACATATTTACCGCCTTGCTGACCTTTGCTGTTGTCCCATCCTGTTTCAAGACTGCTACCATCATACCAGTGCACAAAAAATCCACAATCTCATCACTCAACGATTATCGCCTTTTCACACTCACTCCCATCATGATGAAATGCTTTGAGAGGCTGGTGAAGGACCACATCATCTCCAAACTCCCCCCCTCATTTGATCCACTCCAGTTTGCTTACCGCTCCAACCGCTCCTTAGAGGAAGCTGTTTCCTCCACACTCCACCTGATCCTGGAACGTCTGGAGAAGAATACTACCCATGTGCGAAAGCTGTTTCTGGACTTAAGCTCAGCATTCAACACAATCATCACCCAGAACTTGGTGAGCAAACTGGCCCCCATTGGACTTCACATCCCCCTGTGCAACTGGCTGCTGGATTTCCTCACAGACAGACCCCAGTCTGTAAGGGCTGGGAAAACAACCCCAGCATCCTCTCCCTCAGCACTAGCTCCCCCCAGGGCTGCTTACTAACCCCACTGCTCTTCACCCTGATCACCCAGGAATGCTGTGCCAGGTTCAGTACGAACCACATCATTAAGTATGAGGACGACACGACAGTGGTGGGTCTCATCATGGACAACAATAAATTGGCCTACAGAGAGGAGGTGAAACACCTGGTGAACTGGTGTGAAACAAACAATCTAATCCTGAATGTCAACAGAACAAAAGAGATTGTTATTGACTTCAGGAAAAATCAACCAAGTCACATCCCCTCCTCATCAATGATGCTGCAGTAGAGCGGGTCAACAGCATCAAATTCCTGGGGGTGCATATCAGTGACACCTTCACTTGGTCCTTCCACATCTCTGCTCGTGTGAAGAGAGCACAGCAGCGTCTACACTTCTTGTGATGGATGAGAAGAGCAAACCTCTCCCCTCCCACCCTCACAGCCTTCTACAGAGGGACAACAGAGAACATACTGATCAGCTGCATATCTGTCTGGAGTGGGGCCTGCAACGCCTCAGACTGGAAATGTGTAGAAAGTGGTGAGGACAGCGGAGAAAATTGTCAGGAGGGCACTTCCCTCCATCCATGACATTGCTCGCAAAACGCTGCCTGATCAGAGCTCGGACAATTACAAAAGACTCCTCCCCCCTCCACCATCGACTGCTCTCCCTGCTGCCCTCTGGCAAAAGGTTCAGCAGCTTCAAATGCAGAACAATCAGATTCCACAATAGTTTCATCCCCCACATCATAAGACTGATAAATTCCCAATAATCCCTCCTCCCACACTCACTAATCACTGTGAACTGTAACAATTCATCTAGCTGCTACAGATACTATTCATATTGCCCTACATATACTTTTCTTTCTGTGAATAATTTTCTAGTCTATTCATTATTTGCCACATCCCTTCCTGTTGTTGCATATGCTTCTATTTATACTGTTGTGATTTTACTTGTTTTCCTGTGTTTTTCAACACAGGAAAACAATTCAATTCAATTCAATTCAATTCATTCAATTCACTTCAGTTCAATTCAATTCAACTCAATTCAATTCAATTCAATTCAATTCAGTTAAGTTTATTTATATATCACCAATTGAAAACATGTTGTCTCATAGCACTTTACAGAATCAGTTTAATCATACAGACAGATGACAACTTAAATACAAACATTCCAACTGAGTTATCTAGTTATCAAACAATGAAGACGCGTGGTGTCCTATTCCATGGCGTGGTAAGGCATGGTAAGGCGTATTCGTCTCTCTCTCTCGACTGATCTGATTTCTCTTTACTGTGATAACTCTGACTTGTTCTACTACATAAGCACGTTAAAACACATATTTTCTGTTCCTGCATTTAATGTTTGGGGACCCTCCGTGTCTTACACGATTTTTCAAGTAGTGGTAAGGGGTCGCTAGCTTTGCGTTAGCTTTAGCTCCACCATGGCTACCCGTTCTGCCGTTTCTCTCTCTGAGTCTCCTCCTCTCTCCTGCTCTCTCTGTCAGATGTTCAGTTACTCCTCTGCCTTTTTTAGTGATAATAGTACGTGTAATACATGTAGCATTTTTGTAGCTTTGGAGGCGAGGATGTCGGATTTGGAGGCCCGGCTCCACGCTGTTGAAAAACCAGCAGATAGCCGAGGCCCCTTAGCCAGCGCGGAGCCACCGACGGTAGCTCCCCGTAGCAGTCCTTCAGCAGAGCCCGCATAACCGGTGCCTGGTACATAGTCCTAGATCCCAGTCCACAGGTCACCACCAATCCCTCCTGCGTTTCTAAGAGATTTTCCCCGCTCACCGACACACCCGCTGAAAAGCCAACTCTGGTAATTGGCAGCTCCATAGTCAGAAACGTGGCACTAGAGACACCAGCGACCATAGTCAAATGTCTGCCAGGGGCCAGAATGGGCGACATCAAATCCTACCTGAAACTGCTGGCTAAGGATAAGTGTAAATACAGTAAGATTGTTATACACGCTGGCGGTAATGACACCCAGTTACGTCAATCGGAGTTCACCAAAGTTTGTGTTGCTTCGGTGTGTAAGTTTGCCAAAACAGTGTCGGACCTGATCTGACCAGTGACGACATGTTTAGCCGCATGCTGTCATTCAACCGCAGGCTGTCTAGGTGGTGTCCTGAAAACGATGTGGGCTACATTGCTAATTGGCAAACATTTTGGGGAAAACCTGGTCTGTTCTGGAGAGACGGCTTCCACCCCACTTTGGATGGAGTAGCTCTTCTTTCTAGGAATCGGGCCAAATTTATTAGTTCTTCAAAACTCTGACAACCCAGGGTTCAGACCAGGAAGCAGGGTCATAGTTTAACACTCTTCTCTGCAGCTTCTGTACTGCTACCCACCTATTACCCTATTAAGATAGTGTCTCGCCCACAGCCAAAATTTAATAGATGAAAAAATAATCTGAAAGGAGGAAATCATGAAAATCTCATAAAAATAAATACAACTCAGACTAAAAAAAATAAATAAAATGTGGCTTACTGAACATAAGATCTCTCTCTTCAAAGACTTTGCTAGTTAGTGACCTGATTTGTGACAATCAGATTGATTTATTTTGCCTCACTGAAACCTGGCTGCAGCAAGAGGATTATGTTACTATAAATGAGTCAACTTCTACTGATTATTTAAATTTTCACATACCTCGAAATACTGGACGAGGAGGAGGAGTAGCAACCATCTTTCAGTCCGATTTATTGATTAGTCCCAGACCAATCAATAGCTACAACTCTTTTGAATATTTAATCCTTAGTTTTCCTCATCCAAATTGCAAAGCACTAAAACCACTTCTGTTTGTTGTTTTGAACCGTCCACCAGGCCCTTACCCTCAAATTTTAGATTAGTTTTCAGACCTTTTATCTGATTTAGTGTTAAATACAGATAAGGTTACTAGAGTGGGGGATTTTAACATTTCTTGTAGAAAAATTGTATTTTTTAAAGAAAGAGAATGATGATAACCATTCAATCAGCTTTATTAATTTAGCCTTAAGGGAGACAGATCTTTCAGCATCAGACATTTCTGAACAGAGCCGAGACCAAATCCGATGAGACAAGTGCTGACCCCTCCTTATATCAGTCTGGTCCTGACACCCCATGTGGCCTGGCACCCCTCCTCTAGGAAAAACAGAGGTGAGAAATCAACCTAACTTTCTCGTAGACATCTCAGCTCCTCTGCAACTGAATGTTTGTTGGACCAGCAGGGGTTCCAGGGACAGGAAGAGAGACAAAACACCTTTTGTGTTCAGACACATTTCCCCTTCGGCTTGTAAATGCCTTGGGAAGACCACCCAGAGGGGGCAGAAAGGAAGGTGAAAGCTATTGTCATTTCAAACGTGGTCATCACCTCAGAAGCACAAAAGCAATCTAAATTTTAACATCACACATTCATGTTGACACTTAAAGTGATAGCCCAAATATAGCCTTTAATGCTATCTTAGACTCAATTGGCTTTGCTCAAAAACTTAACAAACCTACCCACCTTTGTCTTCATTCTCTGGAACCTTCTGCTGACATATGGCATTGAGTGTAAAGAAATAACAATATTTCCTCATAACCCTGTCCTGTCTGATCATTTTTAATAACCTTTGAGTTTAACCAAGTACTCCACACCTGAAAGAAGTACTCCACACCTGAAAGAAAATTTCATTATAGTAGATCATTATTAGACAATGCTGTAACAACCTTTAAAGAATTTGTTCCACTTTTAACTTCCTCATTATCACAGAAAAACACAGTGGAGGGCAATAATTTTGTTTCTTCCCCCTCATAAATTGATTCTCTTGTTCACAGTGTTACTTTATCATTGCGTGGTGGATTAGACAATGCAGCCCCCTTAAAAAAGAAGGTAATTATTCATAGGAGGCTAGCTCCCTGGTTTAATTCAGAGCTGCGTACTTTAAGGCACAATGTTAGAAAATTGGAGAGAAAATGGCGCTCTACACACCTAGAGGATTCCTACTTAATCTGGAAAAATAGCTTACTGTTGTATAAAAAGGCACTTCACCAAGCTAGAACAGCTTAATTCTCATCATTAATAGAAGTGAACAAGAATAATCCTAGGTTTCTCTTTAGTACAGTTGCTAAACCTTTGCTTGAGAAACCTTCGCTTGATCGAGATGACTTAATAAATGACTGACCTATATCCAATCTTCCGTTCTTATCTAAAATTCTTGAGAAAATAGTTGCTAATCAAATGTGTGAGCATTTACACAGTAATGACCTGTTCGAGGAGTTTCAGACAGGCTTCAGAGCTCATCATAGCACTGAAACAGCTCTGCTGAAAGTCCCTAATGATATTCTTATTGCCTCAGATAATGGACTTGTGTCTGTATTTGTCCTCTTAGATCTCGGTGCTGCATTTGATACAGTCGACTATAATATTCTCTTAGAAAGGCTGGGATATGCTGTAGGGATCAGGGGAACAGTGCTAGGCTGGTTTAAATCTTATTTGTCTGACAGATTCCAGTTTGTTCATGTAAATGATGAATTATCTATAAACTCCAGGGTAACTGTGGAGTACCACAGGGTTCAGTACTTGGGCCAGTTCTCTTCACTATAATATATATATATATAATATATATATATATATATATATATAATATAATATATATAATATATATATATATACATATATATAATATATATAAATGTATATGCTTCCAATAGGGAAAATTATCAAGCAGCATGGGATAAATTTTCACTGTTACGCTGATGATACTCAGCTTTACTTATCCATAAATCCTGATGAGCCCAACCAGTTAGATAGACTACAAGCATGTCTTGAAGACATAAAAACTTCGATGACTTTAAATGTTCTGCTTCTAAATTCAAACAAGACAGAAGTGGTCGTCGTTGGACCGGAGTCTTTAAAAAAGAAACTGCTTAGTCAATCACTTAACCTGGGTGGCATTAAATTGACCTCCGGTAATAAAGTAAAAAACCGTGGTGTTATTTTCGACCAGGACATGTATTTAATTCCCATATTAAACAGGTTTCTAGGATTTCCTTTTTTCACCTCCGTAACATTGCCAAAATTAGAAATATCCTATCCAGAAGTGACGCTGAAAAACTAGTCCATGCATTTCTTACTTCAAGGCTGGACTATTGTACTTCGTTACTATCAGGATGTCCACAAAATGCAGCTAAAACCCTTCAGCCGATTCAAAGTGCTGCAGCAAGAGTTCTGATGAAAATTAAAAAGAGAGATCATATTTCTTCAATTTTAGCTTCCCTTCATTGGCTCCCTGTTAAATCCAGAATATAATTTAAAATTCTCCTCCTCACATATAAAGCCCTTAATGATCTAGCTCCATCATACATCAGAGATCTGATTGTTCCATATATTCCTAACAGGGAACTTCGTTCTCAGACTGCAAGTTTACTGGTGGTTCCTAGAGTCTCTAGAAGTAGAATGGGAGGCAGATCCTTTAGTTATCAGGATCCTCTCCTGTGGAACCAGCTCCCAAATTTACTCCGTGAGGCAGACACCCTGTCTACTTTTAAGGCTAGGCTTAAAACTTTCCTTTTTGATAAAGCTTATAGTTGGAGTGGCTTAGGTTATCCTTAGCTATCTCTGTAGTTATGCTGCCATAGGCTTAGGCTGCTGGAGGACATAATGACCACTTTCACCCTCTTCGCTACATTTTCACATTACTCTCCAATTTTGCATTATTTACTGTTATTTCAGCTTTTAACTTTGTTCTCTCTCTTTTCTCTGCCTAAAAGCTACACCTGGCCTGGCTCTGTGTCTACCTGTGACACCTTTCTGGAGAGGGGCATCGTCCGAGCTTCTGCTGGCAACAACTTAATGCTCACCCTCTACCGATGATCCACATGGCCCTGTCTTTTAGTGTTTAACCCTTTCTCTCTCCTAGACATGGCAATTGACTGAGCTTTTACTGTAACTAATTAGATGTGCTCTCTTTCAGACTCTAACCTTGAAAACTGGCTCAGAGTTTATCAGTTCTTTCTTTCTAGGTGAAATGACTAAAGAAGCTACATCCATTAACATTTACTTTTCCTTCCCATAGAAAGTACTCCTGGATCAGTGCTTCTTTGTTCTCTTTGTGTCTCTGCTCTGTTCTCTCTAACCCCCAGTCGGTCATGGCAGATGGCCGCTCACACTGAGCCTGGTTCTGCTGGAGGTTTCTTCCTGTTAAAAGGCAGTTTTTCCTCTCCACTGTCGCTACATGCATGATCAGTATGAGGGATTGCTACAAAGTCAACGCCAGTGACTGTCCACTGTCTCTACATGCTCATCCAGGAGGAGTGAATGCTGCAAGTCACTGACTGGATGCAATCTGCTGGGTTTTCTTAGATAGAAAAACTTTTTATCCAATTTGAATAAATAACTGAATCTGATTGTATTGTTCAGTGGTTAGTTATTAGTTGGAATGTATGTACCTGACTTGAAATCTATATGATTCGATCGAATTGACTTAGCCTATTTTAAAGTTACCCACCTTTCACACAATGCAACAGTAAACAACACTCTCCAATTATTTTTACCTCTGCCCTCCTTCCTCCCTGTTGAATGGAGTAAGGGGGAGTCAGGTTTAGCCTAAACCGGCTCAGTTATGGTTGACACGCAAACACACCCTCCATTTCTGCTACCTGTATGACCCCTTCTCTTCTCCAATGGTTATAATCCGTCTGACAGAGAGAGGTACCCCCAATCCTTGTGGTTTTCAGTATAACAATGGCCACCAGTTGGCTCTAGATAGACAAACTTTATCAGTTTATTATTTTACTTAGTACCCCTACACATAGCCCATTCTAAAATGGCCAAACTCTAACACAGTAGTTTATTCTGACCTCCCCAACAATCCCACACCATTCCAAACCCTTTGTAAGGTGCCTTGAGACGACATGTCTCATTTTTCAACCTGGTTAAAAACTTTTCTAAGGAAACCCAGCAGATTGCATCAAGTCAGTGACTTGTAGCAGTCACTCCTCCTTGATGAGCATGTAGCAACAGTGGACAGTCGCTTGTGTTGGGAATATGATTATTGATCAATTAATATTTATCAAGAATTATGATTAAAAATCATAATTTGAGAGAATTAATTTCTTAACCAAAAATCCTCATTTATGAATCGAAGCCAGAGATGTCCTCTGGGGTTGTAATTGTGGCTCAAAGCCCTTGATAATTACAATTATTAAATTCTCAGTAATACTTGATAACTATTACTAGATGTCACTATTTAATCAACTGTTTCTGCCGAAACGTGGGGAACTTTAACCTTATTTTGACTGACAAATCACTCTTGCACAAAATAAACACAAATGCTTTCTCTTTATCTACGTGAATATTTATTAAATCAACAGCCCTGATACAACTCGCTCTTCCGATTCAATAATCTTCACCTAATCAAACATTCAAAGTTCTACTAAAAAGGGTAAAAAATCTAACTAAACAAAACAAAACAGCATTGAGTGTGTATGAAATCAAGCCAGGAGTTATGGCAGTTATGGCAAAATTACAAGAGGAATATGGTGTTGAACGAAGCTTTGGTAGCGCCCCCCCTACAGTGTAGCTCAGTGGGACACAGGCAGTCATAAAACCTCCCCCAGCAAAGTTGTAAACCCAGAGGACAAAGGATAATAAAACTTTTGGCGGCAAGCTAGTAAAGCACGAAGTTAAAGACAAAGAAAATGGTTGATTTTCACCATAAGGTTATTATAGCACTCCAGTTTCACAGCGCACCTGCGTTCAGGTGTCCAGACAGTAAAAACACAACTTGCGAGACTCGGCAGCCTCCAAAATTCAACAGCAATCAAGTTTCAAAAAAACAATGGCATGCACATACAATTCAGAACACATTAGACTATAAGTGGCGATTCTAAATCGCACTAAAATCCTACTCTACCTTGCCCAAGCTCTTCCTAATAAAGAAATAAAAGAAACGAACGGACTTTACTTGTTGAAGTCTTCCTTGGGGCAGAGAAGCAGAGAAAGGAGGGGGAAAACTTTCCACGCGTACGTGGGTAACTCTCAAGAGATCAGTCTGTCATCGTCCTTTTCGGCCTCCTTGGCAGAAAGGTGAAAAATCACTAGTTGTCACTAGTCGACTGGAACAAAAAAAAAACAAGGAGGAAAATTGCGTCTCCCTGAAAACTCCGTGGTTTTTTTTGGTTACGTGTTAAATCCACGCTCTCGATCGGTAAAGTTGAAAACTCCGGGCCTTCCTAGTCCCAGAGCCTCTTTTATGAGTTTGTTCTCGTTGGTCAATGGAGAGAATGAATGAAAGTCCACGTGGGATTTTCTTCTCCAGAATGATGCGCTTTCAGATGCCGGTAACTGCGTCTTGGTCCCAACTGAAAAAGCAATGGTGGGCGGTCTCAGAGTATGTTATATAGTCCACTGTGACATCAGAGCTGCGACGCCCCCGTCCTATCAGCCACGGTGCCTGCTGGGATTTGTAGTAGCGGACTATCCTGGGATACAAAATGGCCGATGACGCCGGAAGGCCTGCTCTGTGTCCAGCAACGTGCAAATGGTCCAATATTCAGCAAACAAGTGGCCCAACACTTGTATTGACTTTGCAGCAATCCTTCATACTGAGCATGCATGTAGCGAGAGTGGAGAGGAAAAACTCCCTTTTAACAGGAAGAAACCTCTAGCAGAACCAGGCTCAGGGTGAGCGGCCATCTGCCACGACCGACTGGGGGTTTGAGAGAACAGAGCAGAGGCAAAAGAACACAGAAGAAAAGTGAAAGAAAAGTAAAAGATTAAAGGCAGTAGTAGTTCCTTTAGTAGATTCATCTGGGAGAAAAACACAGCTAAGCAGATAAACTCTGAGCCGGTTTTCAAGTCTATAGGATGAAATAGAGCACATACAGTTAGTCATAGTAGAAGCTCAGCCAATAAATATGTCTTGGAGAAAAACAGGTCTCTTCTTAACCATGCTCCTTCAGGATTTTCTTCTAGTTAATGGTTCAGTCAAATGGGGCCAGTTTTTTTGTCTGGAAACAAAAGCAACCCCACACCAACATAACTGACATGTTTGACTGTGGGTATGAAGCTGTTTTCCTGAAATGCTGTTAGCTTTGCATCTGATATAAATAGATGTACACAATCCAAAAAGTTGCACTTTTGTCTCAAAATATTTACTCAAAAGTTGTGGGGTCTAATGTTTGTGGCTAATGTGAGACTGACTTTTGTATTTTTTGATCAGCAATTCCATTTTGTTTTGAAACTCTCCCAAGAATGTACATCTTCCACCCGGCCTCTTTCCTATTGTTCAATCATGAACAATGCAGCTAACTGAATCAAGCGATCTCTGCAGTACTGAACATGTTATTCTGGGTTCTTTTGTGACCTCCTGGATGAGTGCAGAGTTTCAGTAGGCCAGTCACTTCTGAGAAGCTTCACTACTGTTTCATGTTTTCTCCATTTGGGAATAAGGCTCTCACTGAGGTCCACTGGAGTCTCAAAGCCTTGTCTTTGAGACAAAAGCCCTATTAGCCATCTGTAAGAGGGAAAAGCACTGTATAACACCATCTTAGTATGAAGCTACATGATTAGCTGTTTAATCAGAATGTAATTTTTACCAACAAAAAATGAGGTGAAAGATTTTTATTTGACCTTTATTTAACATTATAGTTTTATGTTTCCTCTTTGTTTTGTAACAAATCACTGGCTTATGTTTAATCGACATGGGTAGAAACACTCGGTGGCCTTCTTTTTACTGTCAGTTATTAAAGATGCTTGATAATTTTCCTGTCCTGCGGAGAAACATCAGTGGTAACACCAAACAGCTGCACAGATTAAACCAATTCAAAACTGTACTCACTAGACATTGGCCGATGTAACTATACAGAGAGGACTGTCCAAGAATAAACCTAAGTAGAAGCATAACAAACCACAAGCACAGCATGCACCAGAGAAAGATAATCGTGTAAAGAGCTCTCCGCTTCGATCGGTCAACTCGCTCCCCTTTTTCAAGCCCAGGCTTTGGACGAATCAGAGCACACAGAGCATAGAAGCTGCAGAAAGATGTGGCTAGAATGGAAATGATCAAAAGGCACAACAAAGGGAAAGAGCTGTACGCAGAACGAATTCCTAAATTAATAAATGTGAGTCCAAAGCTCAGCAGCCAAACACCCCCAATACTGATAATTTTGATCCTATGTCCACGGGTGCTTTTGAGCCCGTGGTAGATGACAGGGTGAACCACAGCCAGGTACCGTTCCACGCAAGTCAGGTCATGAAAAAATATCTCTCCATAGAAAGCAACATGAATAGCACAGTTTCCTACTGTGGAAATTACAGGATGCTTATTACAAATGAGGAAGAAGAACCCCAAGATCCAGAAGAGCTCCATGGCAGCCAGATGGAAAGTGTACAAGTCAGAATGGCTTCGAAAAGAGTACTGCTGCCGCCACTGTCGGTAACCCAGGTAGAGCACGTAGGTGCAGAGAGGAAGGAGGAGGATGATCTTAATCACATTCGCACAAAGACTGATGTAATCACATGTGATGTGTACATCATTGAAGGTGTTCGAGAAATTTACAGACATATCTGCTGCAAATAGACAAATGAATAAGTCAGTCAGACGGAAGGTAAAAAATGCTGCATATTTGTCTGTTGCTACAGGGTACACCTTTATGGACTAATTTAATGTAAGAAACAAACAGAAGAAAACAAAAACTTAAAAATGTTTATGAAAAGTTTTGTCTTTACATTCTTAACTTTTTTATCACATGCGTACATTTATTTCTTTGTTTACCCCTGAGGCTACTTTTAAGTTTCCAAACATTTTGAGATTTAAAAATTGGACAGTTTTAATTTTCATGCAGCCAAATTGCACTTATCAAACAGAAAAACTACAATTTTAAAAGAAAACCCACCTATATTTCGTATCACACTAAGTTTAGATTTTCTGCCACATCTCCAAAGTCAATGACTGCAGTTCATTCTTTGTCTTCAGTGTAATACTGAAGTTCCCCCACAGCAGTCATCAGTTTAAACACACCTGACCATATAAGCTTACCTGGTAGGTGGGTCTAAAATTTCAGTTGTCATTTGTGCCTCTCAGTCTAGACTCCTGCTTTGCTTTAAACTATTCTTCAGTGTAAAAATGGGACAGCAGTTTATTTCCATCTGCAAGATGCATGACAGCCTATGAACAAAGCAAATAGGATTTCCACCATTTGTCCTTCATCCTTGGATGAAGCTTTATTTTCATATTTCCACAAGTTTCTTGTTAGGTCTAATTAATCTGTTACACATGACAAGTTTCAAATGACCTGCACACAACGATGGGTAGTTTATTCAAATAAAGCCATCTGATTTGTCTTCTAACATTATAGAAGACTATCGTTTTATCTTTAGTTGGTTCTTGCTGTAAGCTTTCTGTAGCAAACAATCTTTGAGAAATAGCTATATTATTTTCTCACTAGAGGCACTATTGAGAAAATAATGTCCATCCATCGGGTAAACCTGCGTATCCTAACAGGATTGCAAGGGGGTTGTTTCGTATCTCCAGCAGCCATTGGGTGAGAGGCGGGGTACACCCTGGACAGGTCGCCAGTCCATCGCAGGACATCACAACACCAGAAAACCCATCTCTAGGCTAGCATAAAGTGCCACAGCATTTAAGCTATTGCCGTTGCTAACTTATTATTTATTTTTATAAAGCTTCAAAGGTAGATGAGTAAAACCTTCATCTCTTTGAAGGTTTTTCTAACATGCACAAAATATCTAAATACAGAGCTATACTGTCGATGAAATCAAACATATATTTGTCCTCTCAGTGGTTTTACAACTACATGTTTCACCAGCAACATGATAGCTTTCTATATCTATTGAGATAGAGCAGAGGTGCTGTCAGACTGGCGGGCAGACTAAGCCAACTTGCCCCCGCCAGGAAAGCACAGCGTACATCACTGTTGAGCAGGGATGACTTAATGAAACAATTTGAAACAAGTATCCCTAGAAACCACAACCCCTGCACACCCAGTATGGTTGCAATGGTTTGGAAAGCTCTCTGCTTTGATTGGTTAACCCTGGCTTTTTCTCCACCACCTTCTCCTGGTCCCAGATGCATCAGAATGCAGAGAACGGAGATGCTGCAGAAAGTTACTACTATAATCGCAAAAACCAAAATAAATAACAGTACTGTGGTGATGTAAGTGGCTGATGCATCTACGTGCAGGATTATAAATCCTGAGCATAGCAGCCAGACACAGCTGATGGCGATTGTTCTTATCCTGATCCCATGGGTGGTTTTTAACTTCAGGTAGATGATGGGGTGAACAACGGCCAGGTACCGTTCCACACAGGTAAGGGTATGAAACAAAGCTTCTGCAAGAAAAGTAAATGAAAAACCACTCATTCCCAACACTATCATTGCCAGGTTTTTACTGTGCGTCCCACAAAGATAGAACGTGCATCCAGGAGCCCAAAATAGCTAAATTAGAGACAGATGGTAGGTGAAGAGGTCACAGTGGCTTGCTGTTTTAAAGGAGCGCTGCTGGCGCCAATGTTGAAAGGCCAGGTAGAGGATGAACATGCAGAGCGGGAGGACGAAGATGGCTTTTGCTGCCATCAGACCAGCAGAGATGAAAATAATAATTCTTGAACTGGAGCAGTAGTAGAGAAGGCTATCATCAAAGCTGGAGGTGGAGTTGATCAACATACTGACCGCTGAGAGTAGACCTGAGGAGACCGAAACATACACAAGGAAAGAACTATAGATAGACACATAGTTACCTATTAACTAATACCTTTTCAAATGTGTGCTTTGGGAACCAATTGGCGTGGTCTGGTTAGTGCCTTCCTGCATCTCACACCTGGATTGGATTACTGATTATTGTGCCTGTTTTCTATCTTTATCTGTCATTTTGTTCATTCCTTGTGATTATCAGATTCTCAGAATCCTTTGTACTTCTCCCTAGTTTCCTTTTGTCTCTCTTTTTGTAGATTCCTGAACTATTTAGTAGATCAGGATCATCTCCAGGCTGACCTCCCAGCCTGGATCCGTTTATTTCCACCCTACTAAACAATCTAACCAGCCAGGATGTCCTTCAACTCATCTTAATGTACTTTGTCAATCTTTATCTGTTTTCATTTTGCCTGGTTTCTTTGCCTGGTACCATCACCCCAGGTTTTAAACATGGCCCTATTGGGTGATAGGGCTATTGGGTGATAGGGCTAAACAAACATCTAACAACAAAAAAACCCCAATCACATTTTAAACATATTCTTCTAAACTTATTTTTATAACAACGTACCTTGTTGCTATAGTCCTTGTTGTCTGGCTGTCTTTATTCCATTTATCCCAACTCTGTGTCTGTTGCTGACATTTAATGTGCTGTGATTGCTTTGACCTTAGTGGCACTGAGGCTCCTTCCTTCATCATTGTCATGACTGTCTATTACATTAAACATGATTCAAAGTATCTTAAAAATGGTTTATTCAAAGTAGGCAGCTTAATATAAACTTTGATTTGCTTAATAGGCTGGATATCTATCTATCTATCTATCTATCTATCTATCTATCTATCTATCTATCTGTCTATCTGTCTGTCTGTCGTCTGTCTGTCGGTCGGTCGGTCGGTCGGTCGGTCGGTCGGTCTGTCTGTCTGTCTGTCTGTCTGTCTGTCTGTCTGTCTGTCTGTCTATCTACAGACATAGGGCTAAATGTTCATAATTTTTGTTAACAATTTGCAATATGAAACACACACGTTCTGTTCTTTGTATATTTATTTGCATTTTTATGTTAGTGTTGTTGGAGAAGGCAGAGTGGCACAAAATTGTCTTAAATAAATGATGAAACGGACAAAAGTGTTCTCGTCTTAGAGTCAATCACATGGGACCTTTATTCAAAACACAACTCTGAATACATCACCACAAAGTCCAAAGAATCCCGAAATTTGATGCAAAGAAGGGCACATTTATATTATTGGTGTGTATGTGAAAATTCCAACCAATCTACTCTCATCTTGTGACTTCTGTAAATCCTTGGCACTCAGTACACTATGTCAGCCTGACCTGGAGAGCTGCAGGATGTAATAATTGCTGCAATAGCTGGACCATTTCTAAACAGGCCTACGTGCTCGTTGCAAATAACTCCATTAATCTTTCCATGTACCAAAACATTTCCTCATCTAAACTTGTTCTTAGACACGTTTTGCATCCTGCTTTCAAATTAATGTTTCCTTATTCCAAGGACAATTTATACCAAATTCTATTACACATATGGTAACAACAACAGCTACTTTTATCCTCCACATTGTTTACCTTTAGCTTTTAGCTAAGACTGTTGTAATCACAATGGGCAACCAGAACGGGCAATCTGATTACAACAGGGTAGCACTAAATTAAGACGTGAAGTTGGCTCAGACTACTTTGGTTAATGGTCTAAGTTTTTCTTTATCTGTATTGATTTCAGTTGATAGAACAATGATAGTATATAGAAGAAACTGCTTCACATTATTATCATTATTATAAATTGTCAAAAAACAATGTAATCCTCCATAAAAAAGATGTCCCATTTTTTTTACATTTGAAGTAGATTAACCAATATTTTTAACACCCATACATTTCTTTTCCATGTAGCTAAATACAGATACATGTAATTAAAGGTATATTGCACCTTCATACACTAATCTTTGTATTTATTCTCCATTAGTTGTGTGATAATTTTCCTGCTCTGTGAAGATACATCATAGGCAACACCAAACAGCAAGGCAGATTACAAAACCCTAAACTCACCCTCACCAGGCAGCCAACAGCAGAACTTAACTGAGGAATTTCACCCATAGCCTTAGAAACCAATAGGCCTAAGAACCACAACCACTGTATGCATGATATGAATGTGATGGTGTGAAATGCTTTTTGTTTTGATTGGTCAACCAGCCCCTTTTTCCCACCCTTTTCACCAGGCCCAGGATGAATCAGAGCATAGAGAACTGACAGACTGCAGAAAGACGTAACTATTATGGCAAAGCCCAAAATACATAACAGTAAAATGTCTGCAAATTCATATAATTGAACTAGACTAAGACTGGTCATTCCAAAGGACAGCAGCCAGACACAGATGATGCTGATGGTTCTGATCCTCACCCCATGGGTGCTTTTGATCCTCAGGTAAGTGAATGGCAGAACCACAGCAATGTAACGCTCTGCACAGGTCAGGCTGTGAAATAAAATCTCCCCATAAAAAACATTTGATGTCAAAAACACTGTTACACTGTTGAGGGGTGTGAAATAATAGTATTGAGCACACATTTGCCAGATGTATCCAAGGACCCAGAGGAGCTCCATAAGGGCGAAGTGGTAGGTAAGGATGTCAGAATGGTTCGCCGTTTTAAAGGAGCGATGCTGACGCCATTTTTGGAGACCTAGATAGAGAACAAAGGTGGAAAAAGGAAGGAGGAGGATGACTCTGATCCAAGAGATGGAAATGAAGATGTTGGCACAGTGCTCTACTTGTAGATAGCTGGATGTGAATGAAGAGTTTTCTGACGTATTCATCATATGTGTTGCTGATCTGTAAACAAAAATGGGAGAACATGACTGATGAAGAGAAAAAAGGCAAACTTTGCCTTTAAATTATGTTAGAATTTTAACATCTTTAGGTGAAATCACTAATAACTCACCCAGTTCTCAATGTTTACTTCAAAATGTGCAGCAGTTCACACCCCATTGACTGAGAGAGCAAGCTGCACATTTAAAATAGACATTAACGCACCATTCTCATCAGCAAACACCTTGAATATACTTACACTGACTTGATTGCATTTCAGTGCTACAGGCAAATTGTTGCACAAGCAGACGATGATGCTTGTTTGACTAGTTTGAATGTCTCATTTAGGGCTTTCAAAAATTTCTCCCATTTCTTACTAGGAAACATTGGGATTTTAAAGGTGATGCAGAAGTCATACAGTTGCCTTTCTTAGCTACTTGCAAAGCAGTAACAGAGTTTATTGTATGCAGAGTTTTCACTGTATTGTTTTAAAGAAAGACAAGGTAAACACACACACCTTGATGTAGATCCTTGTTTCCAGGTCTCAGTGACTGAGGCTTTCTGCTCACTTGGTGAACTTAGGCTTCTTTATTAGCACAGCGGTGATGCTCATTGGTCTGTGCATAATGCCATCTACATTATCTGACAACATAAACTATGCTCTTTATATTTGATTATTGAGGCAGTTCCACCAAATATGATTCAGACATGTCACTTGTTAAAATATGCCTTTGGCAATCAATCATGAAAAACTAAACAAACAAAAACAACAAACAGAAGTGTTTTTCATTGAGCATAATTTCCATATCACCATAACAACAGCAATAATACAATGTAGAAGTCGAGTATATTAGACAGGATTCAAATGACCTGTGATTGTTTATTCAAACAAAAAAGTACTTGCCAAGTAGACAAATTATATTTTTATAAACTAAGCTGTCTTTAATTTTATGAGGCCTCTCTGTTCATTTTTTGTCAACAAGTGTTAGATAACATCTGAATATATATAGCTGAACCTTGTTTAGGCTACAAACAATGTATCAGTTCATTGTGTTTTTTTCATAGTTGTGGGTTTGGTGGCGGGACCAAAATGCAGATCATGCCGGGGAGGCCGCATGGTGAGTAGAAGACGTTTTAATTTAAAAGCAATGATTTACAGGCCGGAACAAGCAACTGCGACGCCTCAGCCCCTGCTCACACCACTGAGGGTCTCTGCGACGCCTCAGACCCTGCTCAAGCCACTGAGGATCTCTGCGACACCTCAGCCCCTGCGCACGCCACTGAGGGTCCCGCCGACGCCTCAGCCCCTGCTTCTAGTCAGCAGGCCTTCCAGGGGTTCAGTGAGGAACTGGTCCTCACTGAACAAGGAACAGTTTGGCGCTCGTTCTGGTCTCTGAACCCATCTGAGGGTTCGCCGGGCTCTGCTTCAGCCTCTGGAGGGGTTTGCCGGGCTCTGCTTCAGCCTCTGGGGGCTCGCCGGGCTCTGCTTCAGCCTCTGAGGGTTCGCCGGGCTCTGCTTCATCCTCCACGCCTGTCTATGAAGCACCTGGCTCCACGCCTCCGGAGTTCCACAGAGTTTCTGGGGGGTCCTCTACTCTGCTCGGTCGGCTTCCTGACCAACCTGCAGGTTCCCGTCGCAGGCCGCCACGGTCACTACACTTCTGTCGGCCACCACGTCTTTGTTGCCGGTCTCCACGCCTTCGCTGCCGACCGCCCAGGACTCTGTGTTGCAGGTCCTGGCACTCTGTGCCTGCTTGGGACGACCTCCTGGTCGCCTGCCTGAACTCTGTGCCTGCTCGGGACGACCTTCTGGGCTCCGCCTGAACTTTGTTTTTGTCTCTGAAAACAGGGACAAATAGAGCAGGAAAAGGAGGGTAAGAAAAAAGAGAGTGAGGCATTTAAAATTAGCTTCATATTAAGTTCATGGGTAGCTGTAAAATAAAGTTTAAACACTGAGAACAAGCACTGCCAACTCACAGTGTTCCAGTGCAAGTCAACAATAGTGGTTCATCATAGTAGAGACCTGCACAGGACTGACTTTTCAATCCTTGTCCCGCCCAATCCAGAGGCTTTTTCTGAACGCTACCACCCCCACGGGTCCCGACGGGTCCTGAGACTTTTTAATACGAAGCCTGAATACGAGTTTTCTTTGCATTTTCCCTCAGCGCTCTGAGGCCGATTTCTCTTGACAGCCTTTAATGTACTATAAATATGCTTATGAGGGACTGGTTTTGTTGTTATTTCATGTTGGTCTTACCTGTAGTTGAACTTCGAACACGACAGTACAATAGTTTTTATTCCATTAAATACTGTATTGTGGTTATATTACATTTGGAATTCCACCGTGAAAACTTCATCCCTACAGATTAACATAGTGGTGACAGCATCATGTATGGACAGCTTTTATTCAGCAGGGTCAGAGTAGATGGAATATTTGCTTTGGTTTTGTATGGCCCAGTCAAAGTCCAGACCAAAATCCAAATAATGATCTGAGGCAATATTTTAAAGTGACGTTCCACAGATGCTCTCAATCCAGTCAGAGAGAGCTTGAGCTTTTTGCAATGAAGAATGGACAAAGTCATATTCTTAGATGTGCAAAGCTGGTAGAGACAAGCAGCTGTAATCTGGGGGGCCGAATATAAATGTGCACCACACGTTTCAGATTTTTTTGTTTTGAAAACCGTGTCTTATTTTTCTTTTACAGCACATCTCAAAAACAGATAAATGTTAAAAAGTTCAGGAATTAAGAATATGTTTGCAAGACAGCTTATCCTGTATAAACTGTAATGTGTGATATATTCATTAACAAAAACACCACTCTTATTAGTTATTAAAAATAACTGTAGAAACAAGAGAACTTCAAAAGTAACTAGAATTTATCCAGAATCATCCCCTACCTTATCAGGTGTTTTTCTTATCCTCCGTGTTTTCAGTTCTCTGGGTGTATTCACACTTGCCACTTTTGGTCCGCTTTAAATGGACCAGAGTTCGTTTCCCCCCTTGGTCCGGACCTTTTGTGCAGGTGTGAATACACCTGCACAAACCTGTTGTAAGGTACAACACCTGTTGTAAGGTAATTATACCTGATAAGCTGTGTGTTGCTAAGCAACGCTAACAGCTTGTTGTGGGACAAGGCACGTAGAGGACGTCGGCGTTCAGCACGCATTCTCCGACGGGGCTCCAAAATTATAAATAGAACGTCTCAAAGTCTGTATTGAATGAGCTGCTCTTGACTCTCACAATAATATTGCAGCTGTAATAACGGCATAAATGTGCAGAACAGAGGTGCTGCACGCAGCACGTCTGCAGCTGTTTTCCTAAATTTCTGGGTCTGTGCTCTGTCCCGCCCCCGTCATTTCTGTCCAATGGGACCAATGATCGTCACCCATGTGGCTTTGTTTACAAGTAATAGTTTACTTGCAAAAAGTACAATGTGACAACAAACCACACCAAATGAAAAAAATAAAGTTCCCTTTTGGTCCGGACCAAACAAGTGGACCAAAGGACTTTCCTGGTGTGAATACACCCTCTGACTCTCAATCTCATTCAAATGTGGTCATCTATCAGCCTGAATCAAGCTTGTTTCATCTTTTCTGAAAATGCAATCAATTGAAAACCTCTGTTCATGACCCAATACTTATTCAAAACTAAGAAACTATACAATAAATTATTTGACCTTACATTTTTTGCAAAGTATATTAATCAGCCCAAATCATCTTGAGGAGCCATTTGAGGAAATATACATGGCAAAGGTATTTTTTTATCCAAAGATGTTGTAATTTTGTTTTGTTAGAGGATTTATGGATGCTTTAAGTCAAAGCACTTACCAGGATTTAAATATTTCTAATGAGGCTGTTTTATGTCAACAGTGAATTGCATTTGACAGAATGTTATCTGTAAAAAACTGGTATCCGCTGGTATCCTAACCATCTCTACCTCTCTAACCATCTCCATAGGACCAATAAAACAAACCAAATTCAAAACAAATCCTATTTTTCAGGCTACTATTAACCACAAAGCACTGGTCTCTCACCTGGTTCATCATTAGCAGCGGTCTAAATGTCCAATAATCTTTAGTAATAAGAACACCTTAGCTTGAGTCAGTCGGAAAAAAAGCCCAATATATCAGATTGCCAATCCTGGAGTGAACGATCCTTTAAAAACAGTTTATTGTAAAATATGTTTGGAATCTAGGGCCACTTTTAGTTTTTCTCCAAAGAACTTTGGTAAAATAATTTACACATCCATCTAGATCACTTTATATCAGATTAAAGTGTTTTAGTTCTGAATGATGCTAACATATAAAAAGGGCTTTTCATTGTCATAATTTCAGCCGCCCATTTGACCCACATACAGAGACACTCAAGACACTGACAGCAGTTTAGACGTTTATTTGACCAGAGACAGGGGCACAACAAAATCAACGGACTGGAACCTGGTAACTGAAAGGGAAAAGGGCTGATCAGATACGAGCTCACTTAGAAAACGGTTCAGATTATTTGGAAACAGCTTACAGTGCGCCAGGAATGATCCACCAGGGAGTGAGGCTGTCGAGTCTGGGAATGATGTTTGGTCTGCACTGCGGCCTGCCGGAGCTGTGAGTGATTATCCTGGCCGGGCAACGTTGGAGGGTGGACAGGGTTTGCTCGGACCGGGGGACCGGATCTGCAGACTGCCAGCTGGGACTGATCCAAGACAACTGTAACGATTCAACTCTGCCTGTGGTCCTCCTCCGAGTGGGAGCGTGGCTTGGTCCTGAAACGAAGCCGAGTTTAAATATAAAATTTACCATTTGAAAACCTCCGAGACTGTCATTTAAAGAACTGAGTGGACACTGCATATTTTCAACTTGCACATTTTGCAATAAAACGAAAATCACTATTTTCGTGGTGGAGGGGTTTGAGTGCTCAAATGATCCTAGAGGCTCTAGGGGTAGAGGGTCTCCCATGGCAAACAGGCTCTAGGTGACAGGTCAGACAAAGAGCAGTTCAAGAATCCTTCATGATGACAAATATATCGAGGCATGTGACATCGCCAGAACCCGGTGGTGGACACCGGCAGTAAGGGATGCTGTCAAGCTGAAGAAGGAGTCCTATCGGCTGTGGCTGGCTTGTGGGACTCCTGAGGCGGCTGACGGGTACCGTGAGGCCAAGCGTGCTGCGGCCCGGGCTGTGGCAGAGGCAAAAGCTCGGGCCTGGGAGGAGTTCGGTGAGGCCATGGAGAAGGACTATCGGGCGTTGAAATCCCACAGCAGAATAATGGAGTCCCCGGGAGGGGCACTATGCAGCACCTCCGACAGGGACACCAAGAACGCCGGGTACTCCGCACTACCGCTCAGCCCGTAGGCCGAAACGACAGTCAGAGACCTATCCCCAACCTGAAGGCGCAGGGATGCGACCCTCTCATCCACTGGGGTAAACCCCAACACGAGACGGCTGAGCTGGGGGGCAACAAGAAAACCCACACCAGCCTGCCGCCTCTCCCCGTGGACCACTCCAGAGTAGAAGAGAGTCCAGCCCCTCTCCAGGAGATGGGTCCAGAGTCCACACTGTGCGTGGAGGTGAGCCCAACTATTTCTAGTCGATATCTCTCGACCTTCCGCACAAGCTCAGGCTCCTTCCCCCACAGCGAGGTAACATTCCACGTCCCTAGAGCCAGCCTAAGCATCCGGGGATCGGGCCGCCGAGGTTTCCACCTTCGTCCGCCACCCAATCCTCCTTGCACCGGTCCCTCACGGTTCCCCCTGCAGGTGGTGGGACCACTGGGGGATGGCCTCGCGTCTCTCGTTCGGGCTTGGCCCGGCCAGGTCCCGCGAGGAGCAACCCGACCAACAGGCACTCTCCAGCGAGTCCCGACCCCAGGCCTGGCTCCAGGGTGGGACCCCGGCTCCACCGTACCGGCCGACGTCACGTGCCTCGATATTCTAGTCCTCATGAAGGATTCTTGAACCGCTCTTTGTCTGACCCATCACCTAGAGCCTGTTTGCCATGGGAGACCCTACCAGGGGCATTTAAGCCCCAGACAACATAGCCTCTAGGATAATTTGAGCACTCAAACCCCTCCACCACGTTAAGGTGGCAGCCCAAGGAGGGGTCATTTTATTCTCTTTATTTTATTTTTATATTTTTTTTTATTACCTGTTTGATTTTCTGTATCATTGTCTGTATCTGTGTTTATTTTCTTTGTGATTGTATAGTAATTGTATGTACAGCGCTTTGAGTTTCTCGTTACTGAAAAGCGCTATATAAATAAACTTACCTTACCTTACCTTTCGATTAAGAAAGCTGGTAACACGAACATTTCTGCAGGTGTAGAAGCAAGCAGGGTGTTATCTTGTTTTCTCTTCATCCTTCTTTCTTAACTCCATTCTATTCTCCTTCTCTCCCCTTTTCCTTTTTGCCCCCTTTCTCTCTTTCGTGCTTCTTTTTTTCCTTTCCATTTCTGTCTCAGTGTCCGTAACAACTGAAATAATCCCAAAGCAGTTTCTAATAAAGTTTCTTTTTATGAATATCAAGAAGAGCTTTAAAGCGTCAGCTGTAATGCTCAATTTTTTATTTAAATAAAAACATAATAAAGAGTACACTGAGCCTTAAAGTGTGCAGGTGTTTATAATTTTGGATAGGGTGAAAAGAAAAAGAACAGCTAAACAGTTTGTTTTGGTTTTCAGTTTTTTTTTTCGTGTCATTATTTTTTTGTTTGGGTATAACAGGCAGCATAACATGGGCAGTGAAGCAGTATATATAATTTTAGTACTTTTTAGTCCTGTATAGATGTTTCTTAGCTTCTACCTCTGTCAGCGTTTTATCCAAGGTTAAATGGTCTTGAGTCAATCTTTTACGTCTGTCTGGATCTTTCCTTTATGTCAGGAAATTGTGAAGAGTGAACAGAGATTTACAACTACATGTCTCCTTGCAATCGTGATTTTTCCACCACTGTTCAAGCCTATAAAAACTATTGGAGCAATTGAAAATGGCACCATGTGCACTGGTCTTTATACAGCAAGTATATTACAGGCTCTCTGAGCCTTATGTTCGCGTCCGCTACCTTCACTCCATACAAATCACAGAGGCGGCGTGGTTGATTTGGTAGCCAAAATCTTTGAACTCGATTAGCCCCCACATGCGCATATTGCGTTGCTCAACTCACTTATAGGGATGGTTTAAATGCAGAGAACAATTTCATTGGAATGTAAGTTTTTTTCTCAAGGCTGAACCATGCACAATTTTTGACAACCTCAGGTCTACTGCTACAACTCATGCATTCGGCACCGTTAGCATGCTTGCATCCATTAGCGACTCGTTGTCTGCAGCCAGCAACATTGGAGAAAAAATATTTGAAACAACTGAGATGATACAATACAAAAAGCTGGATGTGGATGGTGACATCACACAATAGTTTCTGAGGACATGTGTGTGGAGACCAAGATCTTCTGCACTTACAATAACAACAAACCTTGGTTTGCTTCTCCTCTGAGGAAGCTGTGCAAGGATAAGTAGGAGGCTTACTGCTGTGGGGACCAGGCTCTGTTTAGGCAGGCCACGAAACAAATTGACCAAGGAGATCAAAGCAGGGAAGAGAAGCTACAGTGAGAAGCTAAAGAAAAGTTTCTCACATGGAGACGCTCCTGCAGTTTGGAATGGTTTAAAAAAACCTGGCTGCCTAAAGGAGCCCTTCCCCAACCTTGAACAGAATCCTCGTCTGGTAAATCAAATGAATGGCTTCTACTGCAGGTATGAAATCAGCAGTTCACACCTTAACCCAAAACACCCCATTCAGACACAAATTCTTGCCATACACCAACCACCCCCCTACCTTCAGACCCCCCGCCTGCCCTTAACCTGTTAAGCCCTAAGGGGTTTTAGAGCAATTTCCCACCTTACATTACATACCTTAAATAAATCAAGTATAGGTCCACAACTACAAGGACGACATGCAAACTTTGGGTACCTGTGTAAAGCTAAAACATAAATGAATACATTTCCAGTGGAACCACTGTTGCAACTGGTACTTTGACTAATTTATTCTTGATTAGACACAGATCATTTTCTATTTTTTGGTCCTCGCCTGAATTTTTTTCCAAATAAACATTGTAAAACACCATGAAAATCCTTAGGAAATTCCAGGAGAACCCCCAGGTTGTATTCATCACATCTTGGCTATAACTGCAGCAAATTTGGACTGAGTCAGTTGAAGCATTTATTTTCCACAAAGGTTTTAGTGGGCAATGTGGCAGGCGGAGCTGGGATTTCGGCACAATTTTGCCAAATGTGCCAAAACTGTGCCGAATGTGTTTTTCACCTCAAAAAAGGGAATCTGGTCAAATAAAAGTACTGATTACCATTGTAGGAGTCATTCTGCATATGACATAGCCTTTGGTCGTGACTTTACCCTGTGTATCATTGTATCAAAATGTATCATTGTGCACAGCATGATATCAATATAATGAATAAAAAACAAGTTGAATTATATAGTTTTATCTCCAAACAATGAAATTTTATTGAAAACAAGAATTTTCAATCGTTCTTTGTGCATTTTTATTTGTGTTCTGGATTATGGTCCGGTGGTGCTTCCACTAATAAACAGTTTGAAAAGACTCAGCGGTGACCAGGATTTTGTGGTGTCAATTCGAGGTCCTGGAGGATGGCTCTGTGTAAATGTAGGTGCTTGTGGCTCAGTATAGGGCTCATCTTGAGAGTGCCACATCTCCGTGTTGACATCACCAGGTGGAAGGGTATCCTGACTTGTCCGCCTCGAGCCTTGTTTCCCTCTTTTTGCTGGCCTGGATGAGCTGCTCCTTTGTCTTGGGGCAGAAGCTCCCTTGTGTTTCTCAGGTCTTGAGGCACTATGTAGATGA
Source organism: Crenichthys baileyi (assembly GCA_036173005.1). Taxonomy (NCBI): domain Eukaryota; kingdom Metazoa; phylum Chordata; class Actinopteri; order Cyprinodontiformes; family Goodeidae; genus Crenichthys; species Crenichthys baileyi. Next base: position 115,700 of record JAHHUM010001277.1, read on the forward strand.
TGGGCAGGTGGCCTCTATTCATCTTCTTCTTCTGCACCATCGTCACGGCAGAAACAGAGAGAAATATACTCAAGACTAAATTTGATTCAGCTTTTCTAAATGGCATGCTAAAAAGGATGTTGCATCTGACGCTGACTTACAATAAGTTTAGGAATACAATGCTAACACTGTAATGACTTATTTTCCAACTACAATGGTGTGCAGAATAGACGTCTCACCTCAAAGAAGAAGGTAAAGCCTCAAGCGAAGTGGTGGGAGGCTGGGTCCTTTGAGTTTCATACGGTCCTGCTTGCTCCTGGCTGTAAAAATACAGAAGTAGGGTTGTTCATTTTCTGATTAAAAGATAATAAACTATTTATTATTGTACTGCAAAAATAACCAAACAACGTAAAAAAAAAAGTCTGTAATATTGTAACAGTAAAGTGGTATTGGTAAAGTATCAATGACATAACAGCTTCATAACATTCCTTGAACCAATTCCACATACAGGTAAATGTTTTCCCTTTGTTCTGCACTTGGGGATGGGGATGTAGTTTTTTGCAAAGTTTTGCGATTACAGGATAATGAATTGTCTCAGAATTTATTATTTTGTAATAAATTATTATTTATTATAAAGTAACAGTATAACTTACTCGTGAACTGGGTCCATAAGAAAAGATTCCTCTTCTTTCTCCGCTTCAGAAATCTCACTGTTGTCCGAAAATTCTTTTATTTCAACATCACTGTCGTTCCAAAGTTGTTCCAAGGCTTCAAAATTTGTCATTTTCCTCTTATGTGCCAATATAATTTGCTGTTCAAGGGAAAAAAATCACCACCGAAAGGTATGTCAAAAACAATTCGCAAAGCGTTGTCTGGAGCGGTGCATAAAACACACTGTGCGTAAAGCAACTGTGAATTCGAATTTCACTACCTGCGTTACACATGGAAATTGCATCACTCGACAATGTCTCACAAAGTCACGATACCCGTTGGAAAGGGGAGAGTGTAGTTTTCAATGATACCAGTCGTGGGGGATGTAAAACGGCTCTTTCAGTGCCTGAAAACAAGGAAGGCCTCAGGACCTGATAATGTCTCACCATCATGCCTGACAGTCTGCGCTGACCAAGTAGCACCAATTTTCACTCAGATCTTCAACAAGTCACTGGAGCTGTGTGAGGTTCCCTCATGCTTCAAACGTTCCACTATTATCCCAGTACCCAAGATACCCACTATCACAGGATTAAAGGACTACAGACCTGTCGCCCTGACATCTGTGGGACATCACAGCGATCCTCCTGGACCCCCCTTCAGTTTGCCTACCGGCCAAACAGGTCAGCAGACGATGCAGTCAACTTGGGACTACACTTCCTTCTGCAACATCTCTACCACACAGGGATGTATGCCAGGACTTCAGCTCGGCCTTCAACACCATCAACCCAGATATCCTCCATCAGAAGCTCACCCAGCTCAAAGTCCCAGCCTCCACCTGTCAGTGGATCACCACCTTTCTGAAGGACAGGCAGCAGCAGGTGAGGCTGGGGAGCTTCTTCTGCCGCACAAGAACCATCAGCACAGGCGCCCCCCAGGGGTGTGTTCTCTCCCCACTCCTCCGTCTATGACACTCCTGAAGTTAGCAAACGACACCGTTATTGGTCTGATCCAGAACAGGGATGGGTCTGCATACAGACAGAAGGTGGATCGGCTGGTCCACTGGTGTGGTCAAAACTACCTGGAACTGAACCCACTTCTACACTGCCATAATTCAGTCTCTCCTGTCTTCATCCATCTCAGTGTGGTTTTGCTCATCAACAAAATAGAACAGGTCCAGATTGCAACGAACAATCAGGTCTGCAGAAAGGATCATCAGGGCTGACCTTCCCTCAATCGAGGACTTATACAGGTCTAGGGTCAGGAAAAAGGCTGCTAAAGTCTCTGCAGACACCACACACCCTGCACATAAACTGTTTAGACTTTTACTGTCAGGTCGGCACTACAGAGTGGTAGTCAGCAAAAACCAGCCGCCACAGAGACAGTTTCTTCCCCAGGCTGTTGCTCTGATGAACACTTGAAAGTCAGAGTTTTGGACTGATCTCACATTATATTCTATTCTAAAGTCAATTGTGTATGTATGTACATTTAAATAGGTATTTTTTATTTTTCCATTATCATAAAAAAATTCTTCAGTGAGAGAAAAGTGTACCAAAGTCAAATCCCTTGTGTGCAAAAACTTGGCAATAACTGTTAAAAAGTGGCTGAGGAATCAAAGCAGATGCTACAGGGCTGCTTTGAATGCACAGACTGGACTGTTTTTGAAACCTCAGCCACTGACTTAAACCAACTAACTGATGTGGTGACATCATACATCAGTTTCTGTGAGGACATGTGTGTGCAGACCAAGACCTTCTGCACCTTTGGGAACAATAAGCCATGGTTTACTCCACATCTCAGGAATCTGTGCAGGGATAAGGAAAAAGCTCACAGCAGTGGAGATTGGGCACGGTACAGGCAGGCCAGGAACAGACTAACAAAGGAGATCAAAGCAGCCAAGAGAAGCTATAGTGAGAAGCTGAAAAACAGCCTTTCTACTGGTGACACTTCAGCTGTATGGACTGGTCTGAGAAACCTGACTGCCTACAGGAGCCCCCCACCCATCCTGAACAGAGTCCTCACCTGGCTAACCATCTGAATGGCTTCTACTGCAGACATGAAAAGAAGCCATTCACACCTCAAACCATCTCGTCCACATCAAATTCAGGAATAAATTCCTCCCATAAAGTAACCAATCCCTACCTTCAGATCCTCTGCCTGCACTAAAGATCGAGGATGATGTAAACAGGCTCTTTCAGCGCATGAAAACAAAGAAAGCTGGAGGACCTGATAACGTCTCCCCATCATGCCTGAAAGCCTGTGCACATCAACTCGCGCCGATCCTCACCCGGATCTTCAACAAGTCACTGGAGACGTGTGAGGTCCCCTCCTGCTTCAAACGATCCACCATCATCCCGGTGTTCAAGAAACCCACCATCTTAGGATTAAATGACTACAGGCCTGTAGCCCTGACACCTGTGGTCATGAAATCCTTTGAGCGACTGGTTTTGAAGCACCTGAAAGACTTCACAGACCCCCTGCTGGACCCCCTGCAGTTTGCTTACCGAGAAAACAGGTCGGCTGATGATGCTGTCAACCTGGGCCTGCACTTCATCCTGCAACACCTCGACCGTCCAGGGACGTACGCCAGGATCCTGTTTGTAGACTTCAGCTCGGCCTTCAACACCATCATACCAGACATCCTCCACCAGAAGCTCACCCAGCTCAACGTCCCAGCCTCCACCTGTCTGTGGATCAACAGCTTCCTGACAGACCGACAGCAGCTGGTGAGACTGGAGACCATCTTCTCCCGAACCAGATCAATAAGTACTGGTGCCCCCCAGGGGTGTGTTCTCTCCCCGCTCCTCTTCTCCCTCTACACAAATGACTGCACCTCATCGGACTTGTCCGTGAAACTCCTTAAGTTTGCAGACGACACCACTGTCATTGGACTGATCCAGGACGGTGATGAGTCCGCATGCAGACAGGAGGTGGATCGGCTGGTCCACTGGTGTGGTCAAAACTACCTGGAACTGAACCCATTTTTTTTTTTGTGGCTGAATGGGGCATTGTGGGGGCATGGTGGGGACACTGACCCCGGGGATCGAGTGGGTGAGTTTGTCCCGTCATGCTGCGGGGTCGGGGGTCCTGTTGTGGGTGCGGTGCTCGGCGGGGTCGGCCTGTTGCGCCAGTGGGCGGGGGTGGTGTTGCGCGGGGCCCTTGCCTTGCCGTTGCGGCACGCTGTGTGGTGGGGGAGTGGGGTGTGGCGGGGGTGCTTAGAGCGGGGCTGTTGTGGAGGCATAAAGCTCTGCTTTGACTAGATCGAAAAGTGTTATTATTGTTTCTACTATTACAAGATGAATTTTGTGAAGGATTGTTCTTGCAAGCGCCTGACTGTCTGGAGAGCAGATTGCATTAGAGAAAAGTCCTTGGCGAGAGGGAAAACTAATGGGCTTGTTATTGCAGGAAATCTTGTGATATTCTGACCCTTGCCAGCTGGGAAAGTTTTGACATCCCTAAAGTGTTGCCTAGTCAACATGACATGGAATCTGCATCCAGATAAGTGATGAAATTGTTATTGCAAACTGTCACGTCCGCCAATTTGAAGTTTCCAGATGTGGCTGAGTATGTATTCTCAGAAAAGCAGAGGAAAGCCAGGATGAAAATGCCAAGAAGGTTGAATATAATGATTCTGATTGGTCAAAAGGATACACACACATACACACCAATGCTTTGTATCTCTATAAAACACTGATCCACAAGGACTAAGGCGGAACACTTTTGAAAAACTTTGTAACACCAAGGAATGGTGATGAAAAAATTAGTTTGTGTGAGTTTGAAGAATAAAAGGTTCCCTCGTGGAGAGCTGGGAGGAGAGAATCGTGCTGAGTCTGTGTTTTATTATCTTCGCTCAGTGATAAAGACCGCCCGCTCCTAAACTGTATGTGGAGCTTGCGCTGGGTGGGTGTGGCTTCATCGGACTCTCGGCTATGGAGTTCACCTGTGGGGGTGTGCCCATGTGGGGGGGGGGGGATTCGTGGCGTTTGGGTTCGGGGGCATGTGTTCGATATCGGTGTCCCTGTTGGGGGTGGCCCTGTGGCGAGGCTCATGTTGGGGTTCACTGGGGGTGGGAGACTCATGGGGTCGGGATCAGAGCTCGTTGGGGGGTCGGGACTGCTCCGTCCTGGGGTGGCTCTGGTTGGCGGGCTGGTTTGGGCCATGTGGACCCCTCTTTTGTACATAGCCCCCTCCGCCACCCTGCCTGCCAGTGGTTGGAGTCTCTGCCCGCTGGTGTACTTGTGGTTCTCGGTGTCCGGGGCTGAGTGCTTTGGTGAGTGCTGGCTCATTCCCGGCGGCTGCCTGCCGGGGCCTGGACCCCTGGGCTCTGTCGGGCCTCTGCCTTGGGGGTGGTGTGTCCCGGGGTCTTGGGTCTCTGGGTCCATGGCTGGATCTGCTCAGGCGTGGACGGCTGCCAGCAGGGCCTGTGGGCTCGTCGCTGCGGTTCCCTGGGGCTTCTGCACTGTCGCTGCTGGGTGGCTCCCCCAGGACTCTCCACTGCTCTTCTCTTGGGGGGTTGCGGTAGTCCCGGTGGTGGTTCTCCTGGGGTTCCTGTGCTTTGGGGGGCCTTTGGATGTCTGTGGCTCGGATCTCCTCAGTGTCCGCCTGGGGACCACGGGGCAGGTCGGTGGGTCCTCACACTCGCTATTGCATATTTTTGTGGAGAAACCTTGAATACAAAGCGCGTCCACACAGGTGTTGATAGATACACAGATGATCTATATTGGGCTGCACTTCTCACTAAGTAAATTTTACATTCATAAATCCCGTGTGCTAATTTGTGTATAAGGAAGCAGGGTGTAATCTTTTATTCTATTCATCCTTCTTTCTCTCCTCCACTCTCTCCTCCTTTTTTCCCCTTCTTCCCTTTTGCCCCATCTCTCTCTTTGTCAAGCTTCTGTTTCCCTTTTCATGTCAGTCTCCGTGTCCGTAACAATTGAAATATTCCCAAAGAAGTTTATAATAAAGTTTCTTTTATAAATATCAAGCAGAGCTTTAAAGCAATAGCTGTGATGCTCCGCTTGTGAAAGTAAATCTGTTGGGCAATTTCTTGGCACTCAGACGACAATTCCGAGCGCTACTCTGCCAGAGAGGACACGGTAAAAAAAAAAAAAAAGACTGTGGAAATGGTAGTGGACTTTCGGAGAACACCACCGCCATACACACCCCTCACGATCCTCAACAACACTGTATCGGCTGTGGACCACTTCAGGTTCCTAGGAACCACCATCTCTGAGGACCTGAGATGGTCTTCACACATAGACACTGTTCGAAAGAAGGCCCAGCAGAGACTGTACTTCCTCAGGCAACTAGAGAAGTTCAACCTTCCACAGGAGCTGCTGGTCATCTTCTACACTGCCATCATTCATTCAGTCTGTCCTGTCTTCATCCATCTCAGTGTGGTTTGGCTCATCCACAAAACAGGACAGGTCCAGACTGCAACAAATTATCAGGACTGCAGAGAGAATCATCAAGGCTGACCTTCCCTCCATCCAGGACTTATACAGGTCTAGGGTCAGGAAAAGAGCTGCTAAAATCTCTGCAGACCTTACACACCCTGTTTTACCTTCAGGCCGCCGCTACAGACCACCGTTTACAAAAACTAGCCGCCACAGAGACAGTTTCTTCCCCCAGGCTGTTTCTCTGCTGAACATTCAATAGAATACCAAAAACAGCATACAGATGTTTCAAATGCACCTTTTTATTTATATATGTGTATATTTGTACATTGTAAATTCTGTAGTGCAAAAACAAAACCCAGAGAGCAAAGTGTACCGAAGTCAAATTCCTTGTTTGTATGTAGAAACTTGGCAATAAAGCTGATTCTGATTCTAAAGCTGAATCTTATTGTTTTGATATATTTATTAAAGTTTACATATTGAGAAAATATGTTAAATTGAACCTTTTTGATTTTATTATTAAACAAATTAATATTTATTACCACATAAACGCAGACAAAAGTACCGAAAATTGGTTTGGTTAAGTACCGATACTGTTTCCCAGGTACCGGGCATTGGTACCGTATAGGTTCAAATGTGAAAGGCACCCATCCCTATTCATCACTGTATAATGGCATCCTTGATGTGTCCACAATCAGATTCCAGAGTACAGATTCCTATTTGTGTGCACTTTTCATGTCATATTAATACCATCTTCCACAGGACAACGTCTGGTCCAGAGAAAGGGTGGTTGCTAGGAACTGGAAGTGATCCATAGTAGACACGGTGTTGAGGATGGTGGGAGCAGGGAGTGTGGATGGTGTTCTTCAGAGGTCCACTGTCATCTCATCACATTATTAGCACTCAATTATATTTAGTCAGACTATCAAACATGTTGAAATGACGCTCTTGATCCACAGGTTCAGTTCTACTCAGGTGGTCCACTTTACTACCCTTTTGCTGCTAGTTTAAAACCATTTGGTTTGCAGTCTCTCTTATGGCCCATTCTGACCCTCATCCTCGGTTTACCATTTTATCCTATTGTTAGCACATAAATAGTACATCCACAATTCCAGCATTTTTTGGCATCTACATTTAAGCGGCATCTTATATTTAATTTGTGAGCACTCATTATACAGAATCAGTTTTGGCAAAGTAAGCACGGATACACAGCTCCAGTCCTCAAGGGGTCCTGTCTTGCAGCTTTTAGATGCATCGTGAGTGTGAAAATTAAACTTTGAATCTTTAACAGCATATAACTTAGGGCAGCTGCACAGACCAAGTGTGAGAAAGGATGCATCTAAAGGTTGCAGGACAATTGTTCTGTTTAACCTTTCCAACTAAATTACACAGCATTCACTGGGTATATTCAACATATGCAATTAATGTGTAAGGAGTTAAAGGTTGGCTCATGACTTAATATGAAAAAGATCTGCAACTGAAATTGATATTTTTCTGTCCCTAAAGCTCCATGTGAAAAAGTTGTACAAGTTGTATTTACATGAAAACAGAAACATGAAATCAGAAAATAACAAAAAAATGCAGCTGCAGAAAACAAATTGAAATACTATGGAGCCTGACAAGAGACAGCAGTTAAAAAAACAAAAACAAAGCCGGTGGAAATCCGTGCTCACGCTTCACCAAACTGAGCTCTCGAATTTGCTCAGTGACATCTGTCGTGAGTTTGGACGCATGGCCCACACCTGCAAGGTAAGTTCAGTAAAGTATTTTCACTTGCAGGCAATAAAGAACACTTAATGAAATAAAAGGACAATTGTCTTTAGTTAGAGAAGTGATTGGTAAATCAGAAATTATTACAACTATGATTATATATAAACTCACCACAGGCAAGCCTAGAACTCAGTGTGGAGTCATGCACAGACCCAGGCATTGCTGATAATGTTGACTGCATCATAGATGATCTTCACAGATGCTATGTCAACTACATTTATATTAAATAAGTACTTAATACAGAATAGGGCAGAAAATCCTTTATTGTCCCACAATGGTGGAAATTTGGTGTGTCAGAAACAAAGCAAAAGGCAATGAAAGCATCAAGGCTCATACATCACTAGAACCATTGAAAAAGTCACCAGAATAGACGCTATAAGAACCAAATGGGAAAAACAGGAGTCACAAAAAGTTTGAAGAGGCTGTATAGTAAAGGAGAATAAAACCCAGGAAACATTAAATTTACATTTGAACAAACTGTGTGGTTATCAACAAAGCATACTCAGATTAATTAAATGAGAGGTGCAGCATAGTAAGATGACAGAATCAATGTTAACACATGTTGAGCAGATGATAAACTGTGCAATATAATATAAAACAAATAAAAACAATCTCCATCATTCAGTGAAGGAGCAGTGAATGTACAGTATCAATTTAAGAGCAACAGCACGACATACAGTTGCCTTTGAAGGATTTTCTGCATCACCTATATTATGCAAAAAAGCTGCTGTTGGCATAAAAACGACGTGCAGTCATGTCATAGGAGCAATGTGTGGGCTGAGAATATTATTCAGATACATTGACTGTGGCAAAAAACGGTAATGCTCCAAAATATATTCATTTGAAAATGACAAGACATCTAAATGCAGTCTGATCACCCTCTCCTGACTAGGGATGGGAACCTTTCACATTTGCACCGATACAGTACCAACACTTGGTACCTGGGAATTGATAACGGTACTTGCTGGTACCAGTTTTCAGTACTTTTATGTGTAATGTGGTATTAAAGGTTATAAAATTAAATCTCAAAAATGTTCAATTTAACATACACTACCGGTCAAAAGTTTTAAAGCCAGTTTCTCTTTCAATGTTTTTTGTGTTTATGACAATTTCCATTCTACATAGATTCTCACTAAAGGCATCAAAACTGTGAATGAACACATGTTTTTAGGTAGCAAACGAAAAACTGTTAAAGAACTTTAAATATGTTTTATATTTTAGATTGCCTAAAGTAGCTGTCCTTTGCTGTGATGACTGAATTATTAACCTTTGGCCGTCTCTCAATGAACCTCTGGTAAGTTCTTTCAAGACTCTTGGGAAAACCATTTCAGGTGACCACCTCATGAAGCTCATGGAGAGAATGTTACGAGAGCAAAGCAGTAATCACAACAAAATGAGGCTATTTGGAAGAATGTAAAATAGAAAAATTATAGCTTTTATAGAAGCTGTAAATCTAAAATAAAGCTGCAAGCTAAAATATAAAAATGTTTATAGAGTTATTTCACATTTTTTGTTTACTACATAACTCTAGATGAGTTCCTTCAAAGTTTTGTTGCCTTTGCTGATAATCTACAATGTAAATAGTCATGAAAATAAAGGGACCCCTTAAATGAGAAAGTATATTTAAAACCTTTGACCGGTAGTGTATGTATTTCTCAATATATAAACTTTATTGAATATATCAAAACAGCATCCAGCTGTTTGTATTGTAACATCTCGGATGTTTCAAACATTTCTTCAACATGAAAACCCTTAACTACGCAGGTTTTTTTTTCTTAATAAGGCCTAAATTTAATGCACAAATTGCATCCATTAGCAGGCGTGTTAACGGTGCTGAATGCAGGAGTTGTAGCCATATATCTGAGGCTGACCAAAATTATGCACTCTTCAGCCTTGATGAAAATCTGGTGCTTAATTACCTACTTCCTCAAATTAGAAGTATTCCCGCCACTGGCCTTGAACTTCACATCACAAATTTTACAGCGACCGTAATCTGAGCATTTAAACCTTAATCATTTTTCCTCTCTAGTGTGGATTCTCATGTGTTTGTTTAAATGTCCTATTTGAGTAAATCTTTGTCCACATAGATCACAACAGAAAGGTTTCTGTCCAGTGTGGATTCTCATGTGTTTGTTTTAAATGTCCTATTTGATTAAATCTTTGTCCACATAGATCACAACAGAAAGGTTTCTGCCCAGTGTGGGTTATCATGTGTGTGTTTAAATTTGATTTATGGTTAAATCTTTGTCCACATAAATCACAACAGAAAGGTTTCTGTCCAGTGTGGATTCTCATGTGTTTGTTTAAATGTCCTATTTGATTAAATCTTTGTCCACATAGATCACAACAGAAAGGTTTCTGCCCAGTGTGGGTTATCATGTGTGTGTTTAAATTTGATTTATGGTTAAATCTTTGTCCACATAAATCACAACAGAAAGGTTTCTGTCCGGTGTGGATTCTAGGTTTCTGTCCGGTGTGGATTCTCACGTTTGTTTAAACTTCCCTTTTCAGCAAATCTTTGTCCACATAGATCACAACAAAAAGGTTTCTGTCCAGTGTGGATTCTCATGTGTTTGTTTGAATTTGATTTATTGTTAAATCTTTGTCCACATTGATCACAACAGAAAGGTTTCTGTCCAGTGTGGATTCTCATGTGTGTGTTTAAGTTTGTTTTTCAGTTAAATCTTTGTCCACATAGATCACAACAGAAAGGCTTCTGTCCAGTGTGGATTCTCATGTGTTTGTTTGAATTTGATTTATTGTTAAATCTTTGTCCACATTGATCACAACAGAAAGGTTTCTGTCCAGTGTGGATTCTCATGTGTGTGTTTAAAGGTCCTTTTTAGTTAAATGTTTCTCCACATAGATCACAACAGAAAGGTCTCTCTCCAGTGTGGATTCTCATGTGTTTGTTTAAACTTGATTTATGGTTAAATCTTTGTCCACATAGATCACAACAGAAAGGTCTCTCTCCAGTATGGATTCTCTTATGAATGTTTAAAGTGTATTTTCCAATAAAGGTTTTACCACAGTCTTCACAGCTAAACTTCACTCCTGTCTGGACTTTCTTTGGCGATTCCACATTTTTCTTCTCTGTGAAACATTTCTTCCCATCCAGCGAGCTTAAAGATCATATTTCTGAATGTATCATGTCTTTCTGAAGAAAGCCACAGTGAACAAATTGTTCAGGAAACTCGGGGGAGCTAAAAGTTTTGTTAATGTTTCCATCTGACTCAGGAGCTCTGCTGTCCTTCCAGTCATTGTACATGTCCTTAGATTTCAGTCCAGAGTCTGACAAGTGTTTGAGCTCAGAGACGGGGTGCTTTACATCATCAGCCTTTTCATCCTTCTCAGTGTCTTCAGTTTCTGAGGAAATGGAACCATCTCCATGATCTTGTATCCTGAGGGATTCTTCTCCATCGATGTCTTCTGGAAGCGCTCTGCCTTTAATTTGGTCTTGATAAAGCTGTGAGAGCAGAGGGGACTGTTTATCATCCTCACTCTTTATGGGAGTATCAGTGACTGGAAACCTGATGGCATCAATCTTCTCCTTCCCATTGAGCTGCTCTCCCCCCAGACTGGTGTAGACCTCCTCCTGTTCCTCATTTATGTGGTGGGGCTTTGGGTCATGTAGGCCAGCACAAGGTCTGTGGTTTACAGGAGCTGCTTCTTTAACCATCAGCATCTGCTTAACATCTGCAGGAAACACTGAAACACATCATGCATATTAGAAAGTTTTTTGACTTTAGCCTGGACTGGGTGACTTTTTAATAAAGATATATTTAGGTGCTTTGGTTACATTAAATTGTATGATGTAATTACCATTTATTCTTATCCTTTTATTTTGCAAGGTGACTTAATAAATTACAGACCTATATCCAATCTACCGTTCTCATCTACAATTCTTATAGCTGCTAAACAAGTGTGTAATCATTTACACAGCAATGATCTGTTTGAAGAGTTTCAGTCAGGTTTCAGAGCTCATCATAGCACTGAAACAGCTCTGCTGAAAGTCACTAATGATATTCTTCTGGCTTCAGATAATGGACTTGTGTCTGTTCTGGTTCTGTTAGAGCTCAGTGCTGCATTTGAAAGTCGATCACAATATTCTCTTAGAAAGGCTGGAAAATGGTTTCTAGGATTTCCTTCTTTCATTGCCAAAATTAGAAATATCCTACTCACTTTTGACGCTGAAAAATTTGTCCATACATCTGTTACTTCAAGGCTGCAGTATTATAAGCCTTCAGCTGATCCAAAACGCTGCAGCATGAGTTCTGATGAAAATTAAAATGAGAGGTCATATCTCTCATATTTTAGCTTCCCTTCATTGGCTGCCTGTTAAATCCAGAATAGAGTTTAAAATTCTCCTCCTCACATATAAAACCCTTAATGATCAAACTTCTTCATACATCAGAGATCTGATTGTTCCATATGTTCCTCACAGAGCACTTTAATCTCAGAATGCAGATCTACTGGTTGTTCCTAGACATGGGAGCCAAATTAGTTATCAGGCTCCTCTCCTGTGGAAGCAGCTCCCGGATTTGGTCCGTGAGGCGGACAACCTGTCTACTTTTAAGGCTAGGCTTAGCCGGCTCAGTTATGGTTGAGGTGCAAACACACCCTCCATTTCTTCTACCTGTATGACCCCCTCTCTTTTCCAATGGTTATGGTCAATCTGACAGAGAGAGGTATCCCAATCGTTGTGGTTTTTAGTATAGCAATGGCCATCAGTGGGATCTAGATGGAAAAATTGTCTACTTTTAAGGCTAGGCTTCAAACTTTCCTTTTTGATAAAGCTTATAGTTAGAGTGGCTTAGGTTATCCTGAGCTATCTCTGTAGTTATGCTGCTATAGGCTTAGGCTGCTGGAGGACATAATGACCACTTTCACTCTCTGCCACATTCTCATACTACTCTCCAAATTTGCATTATTTGCTGTTATTTCAGCTTTTAACTTTATGTTCTCTCTTTTTTCTCTTCCTAGAAGCGACACCTAGCCTGACTCTGTGCCTACCTGTGACACCTTCCTGGAGGGAGGCCTTTGGCCAAGCTTCTGCTTTCAACAACTTGATGTTTACCTTCTACTGATGATACAATAGGCCTTGTCTTTCAGTGTTTAACCCTATCTTTCTCCTAGACACAGCTACTGACTGAGCTTTTACTGTGACTAACTACTAACCACTGTGACTAAATGTGTGTGCTCTCTTTCATACTCATACATGCCTGCTGAGTATGAGGGATCCTGCAAAGTCAACGCCAGTGACTGTCCAATGTCTCTACATGCTCATGCAGGAGGAGTGAATGCTGCAAGTCACTGGGCAAACTGCTGGGTTTCCTTAGATAGAAATTTTTTTTACCAATTTAAATAAATAATTGAATTGACTGCACTGTTTGAAAGTTAGGATTAATTGGAACCTGGAAAAAGCAGATACAGTTTTTCCCCAATTTATAATGTTTTAAACTGCAATGGTCTTCAGAATAGGTTCATACACAGATGAAAACTGCTGGAACGGTGAGGCAAGGCAAAGAAAGTATCTGGCATCGGAGGAGAAACGGGTAGAAATATTGGAGAAACAGGTGAGTGAAATGATCAGACAGTTGTGCTAAGCTGAGCAACATGGCCGATCACAAATCATGACACTAAGTCCTACTACGGTTTTCTGAAAACATATCGTTGATTGTTTTAATTTGATAATGAAACCTTTGGAAGTCAGATGTTTGATTTTAACAAAACATAAATAGTAACAACCTCTGTGAAATGATGCACTTCATTAATTCAATTCAATTCAGTTTATTTATATAGCGCCAATTCACAACACATGTCGTCTCAAGGCACTTCACAAAAGTCAGGTACATACATTCCAATTAATCTTAATCATTGAACAGTGCAGTCAGATATGTTATTTATTCAAATTGGATAAAAAGTTTTTCTGTCTAAGGGAAACCCAGCAGATTGCATCCAGTCAGTGACTTGCAGCATTCACTCCTCCCGGATGAGTATGTAGAGACAGTGGACAGTCACTGGCGTTTGACTTTGCAAGCAATCCCTCATACTGAGCATGCATGTAGCGACAGTGGAGAGGAAAAACTCCCTTTTAACAGGGAGAAACCTCCAGCAGAACCAGGCTCAGTGTGAGCGGCCATCTGCCATGACCGACTGGGGGGGTTAGAGAAAACAGTATGCAGAGACACAAAGAGAACAAGAAGCACTGATCCAGGAGTACTTTCTATGGGAAGGAAAAGGTAAATGTTAATGGATGTAGCTCCTTTAGTCGTTTCACCTAGAAAGAAGGAACAGATAAACTCTGAACCAGTTTTCAAGTTTTTTAGAGTCTGAAGAGAGGCACATAGAGTTAGTTAGAAAAAGTCAGTAGCTATGTCTAGGAGAGAGATAAAGGTTTTAAACGCTGAAAGACAGGGGCCATGGTGGATCATCGTTTAGAGGGTGAGCATTAAGTTGTTGCCCGCAGAAGCTTGGAGGATTCCCCTCTCAGAAAGGTGTCACAGGTTAGACAGAGAGTCAGGCCAGGTGTAGCTTCTAGTGAAGAGAAAAGAGAGAGAACGAAGATTAAAAGCTAAAATTAACAGCAAATAAATACAAAATTGAAGAGTAGTGTGAGAAAGTAGCGAAGAAGGTGAAAGTGGTCATATGTCCTCAAGCAGCCTAAGCCTATAAGCAGCATAACTACAGAGATAATTCAGGATAAACTAAGCCACTCTAACTATAAGCTTTTATCAAAAAGGAGAGTTTTTAACCTAGCCTTAAAAGTAGACAGTTTGTCCATCTAGAGCCACCATGATGGCCAATGGTTTATACTAAAAACCCAATGATTGGGGTATCTCTCTCTGTCAGATTGACCATAACCATTGGAAAAAGAGAGGGGGTATACAGGTTAGCAGAAATGGAGGGTGTGTTTGCACCTCAAGCCCATAACTGAGGGGTTTAGGCTAAACCTGACTCCCCCTTACTCCATCACAACAAGGGGAGAAGAACACGGAGGTAAATAATTTTTTTTTTTTTGGAACTATGGAACAATCAGATCTCTGATGTATGATGGAGCAAAATCATTAAGGGCTTTATATGTGAGGAGGAGAATTTTAAATTCTATTTTTCTGGATTTAACAGGGAGCCAACGAAGGAAGCTTAAAGGTGGGGGAAATATGATCTCTCTTTTTAATTTCATCAGAAAAACTCTTGCTGCAGCATTTTGAATCAGCTGAAGGCTTTTAACTGCATTTTGTGGACATTCCTGATAGTAAAGAATTACAAATAGTCCAGCCTTGAAGTAACAAAATTGCATGGACTAGTTTTCAGCATCAATCCTGGACAGGATATTTCTAATTTTCGGCAATGTTCCGGAGATGATAAAAGAAAATCCTAGAAACCTGTTTAAGTGGGATTTAAATGACATGTTCCCTGGTCGAACAAAATAACACCAAGAGTTTTTTACTTTTATTATGGAAGGTCAATTTAATGCCATCCAGGTTAGGTGATTTGACTAAGCAGTTTCATTTTTAAAAGAGCTCCGGTCCCAAAGACGACAACTTTGTTGTCTGAATTTAGAAGTTTCTAGAAAATTTAAAGTCATCCAAGTTTTTATCGTCTTCTTAAGACATGCTTGTAGTTCTCGTAACTGGTTGGGCCCATCAGGATCTTATAGGATAATGTAAAGCTGAGTGTCACAGCGTAACAGTGTAAAATTCTATTCTATGCTGCTGATAATTTTTACCTATTGGAAAGCTATAGATATAGTAAAGAGAATGACCCACAAGTATCTGAACCCTGTGTTACCTCCACAATTAACCCTGGTGTTTAAAGATGAATTTATCATTTACATGAACAAACTGGACATCTGTCAGACAAAATAATGATTAACCCTCTAGCCCTGTTCCCCTGATCCCTACAGCATATTCCAGTCCTTTCTAAGAGAATATTGTGATCGACTGTATCAAATGCACACTGAGGATCTAACAGAACTAGTACGGACAAAAAAGTCCATTATCTGAGGCAACTAAGAATATCATTAGTGACTTTCAGCAGAAGCTGTTTCAGTGCTTATTGATGAGCTCTGAACACCTGACTGCCTGACCTCTGCAATAGGTCATTGTTGTGTAAATGCTCTACACATTTGATTAGAGAACTATTTCTCAAGAATTTTAGATAAAATGGGAAGATTGGATATCGGGTCTGTAATTTATTAAGTCATCTCGATCAATGTTCTTAAGCAAGCGTTACTTACAGCTCCTTTTAAAAGCTTTTTTTTTGGTACATACCCATTGTATTAAAAGATAAATTTAATCATATCTAAATGGGGCTGGTAAATCAGAGGGAACAATTCCTTAAATAATTTGTTGGGATTGGGGGTGGGGGGGGGTCTAACATACAAGTTGAAGGTTTAGAGAAGCTAATATTTCTGATAACTTCAGGAAGCTCCACAGGATCAAAACAGTCCAAACACAGAGTCATGGTCTACATTTACTTCCAATGTTGTCTCACTTGTTGAGTATGAAGAATCATCTTCTGGGAGATGTCAAAGGAGATTTCTTTTAAAGAATCAATTTTATTGAAGAATCCCATAATCATGGACATGCTGTACAGCTATGGGAATTGGATGGCTCCTAAACAGAGCTATGCGTCTGGAAAGGGTTACCGACATTTCAAAAGATTTGGGAATCCAGATAACCACCGAGGGGCCATCCCCTAAAAACAAAGGACAATGTGGAACACACAGGGAACCGTTTCAGGAGTAACCTGCCTATAGCGACTATCAAATTCCATCCATTTTTTGTTCGCTTCTGGGTGCAGGGAATCCAGGTCCTAACGCGCTCATAAGGTAATGTCAAGACTGGGTGATAAGTTAAGAATGCTCCCATTTATTAAATACAAGCTAAGTATTGAATGAAATCCAAAATCTATGGTGGCGATTAATGGCAGCATGCAAAAAGATGGCAATTATGGTCAATATGTGGATATGATGAAGCCAAACCAGTATACAACAGAGAGCGGTTTGAAACCGTATGACCTTCACACAACCCAACCCCTGATGCCCTCTAACCCTGACACCTATATAGATTTCCCCCACACCACCACCAGTGGTAGAGTAAAATATAGGTCAGAGTGTCAATTCACATATAAACCAAACACTGCCAACAAACCAAAAAGAATGATCAAAACTAAATAAGACAGACCCAAACTACGACCAAACACACACAAAAAAAAAATACAAATGGCTCCTGCCTACCAAACATACTCCAAGAAAACTCATCTAATGGGTCACAAAAAACCCAGGACAACATCTAAACCACTGAAGGCATGACATTCCTTATTTAAGGTCAGTGTTCTAGACTGAACGATAAGAAAGACCCTGGTTTAAAATGGCATCAATGGAAAGGTTATATGGCGAAAAAAGCACAAAAGGGTCATCTCCCACTTGCCAAGTCAAACATGGTGGAGATAAACCACCATTACACCAATTAGGCTTCACCATTTAGGCCTAGGCTACTGACATCATCATGTACAATACAGCAAATACTTATTCACCTCATTTACATCTTCCTTCTATGTAGTTGTATGTAAATTTTTCCAAGTTTTTCCCATTTCTGCCAAATATTTATTTTTGAAAGCATTTTACAGTCTAAATATTGAAATAATTCTGTACTATATGGTTTGTAATTCTGTTCACCGTTTATTTTTTGTTTCTATTATTTATTTATCCATCCTAATATTATTTTACTAGAGGTACATCTTTACCCTGTCCTGCCCAATTGATCTCATTGGCTCCCATTATAACCACATATTTCTGACGTAAAACAGTAAACGCTTTGTTACTTGGTAAAAACAACTCACGTCCGCCGTATTGGTAGTGATGAGTTGGTCTACGAGACCGATACAAGTTTGCTTAGAAACTGAGTTTTCTCTATGAAAGAAGCTCTTAAAATTATTTTAACGCACTAGACCCCTTGGGAGACCAAATGTGTGCTTTCTGCCCGTTTGTCTTTTTAATCCTCAATATCTCAGACAGTTTAAAGGTCAGTTCTATGAAACTTGGTCAGGATTTGCTTTTAACATATTTTTTTTTTTTAATTCTTTATCATTTTGATTGCAAGGGGTGTAGAACGAAAGTTAGGACTGTAACTACGGTTCTCTGAATCCCAGATGACCGCCAGAGGCGGTGCTTTAAGCACTGAGTGATCATTCTTGCGCATGCGCAGGTCGAGAAATTAATAACAGCATGGTCACATGTGACCTACCGGTGGCTCACGTGAGTCAATATAGTCACATGACACCGGGGCCCAGTTCCCGACAATCTTCTCGCGTGCACGCGGAGACCGAGGGATTTTTTTTTTTCCGAGCGCTCTGGCGGTCATCCGGGATTCATAGAACCATAGTTACAGTCATAACTTTCGTTCTATTTTCATCCCTACTGACCGCCAGAGGCTGTGCTTCAAGCACTGGATGAGGCATACCAACAGGGTCCCGAGGGATCCCACGGAGGCCCCAAGGAACACAGCAACACACTAACCTCAGCGGGACGCAGAAAGGCCGGTGTGCTCAAGTATGCCCTGCAGGGGATGCGGTTTTTCTTTTTTTTTTTTTATTGCTATTTATTTTTCTCTTTTTTTTTTTTTTTTTTTTCCCTTCTTTTTTTTTTTTTTTTTTTTTTTTTTTTTTTTTCCGTGGCGACGTTCACCCCTGTTAAAACCTGGCAAAGGTGCTTGGCGCCATCCAGGAAGCAGCTTCACAAATGGCCTCCAGAGGCACCCCGGTCATGGCAGCCCACTAGGTGGAGAGGCTCCTAGTGGAGTGACATCGCACCCGTCAGGCAGGGGCTGATCCTGCAAGGAGTAAGCCACAGAGATCATCTCCACAATCCAGCACGCCAACCGCTGTCTAGAAAGGGCCTGACCCTTCCGAGAGCCAGCATAATAAACGAAGAGACAGTCAGTTGGACGAATGGGCGCCGTGGAGCGGATAAACGCCTTTGCCTCGGACAGGGCAAAGAGGCTCAGAGGGGGCACCAGGATTAAACCTGGAAAGCTGGAGCAGCAGCACACTGCCAGCCACGGCAGGAACCTTTGGAACAAAGGAAGCGTTAGTCCACAGCGTATCACCGGAGCCATCCTGGATTCCACTGACAACATGATTCAGACACAGACAGAGCAGGCAATTTCCCCACCCGTTTGGCAGAAACCATGGCCAAAAGGAAGGCGGTTTTCAGGGAGAGCCACTTGAGGTCCGCCCTCGTAACGGGCTCAAAACAGGGAGACTGAAGGGCCGCAAGCACCAGCGACAAATCCCACGAAGGGGCCACAGTGCGCCTGGGTGGACACAAGCGCCTGGCACCCTTCAGAAACAGCGCGACATCCCCTGCTGGCCAACAGAGCAACCATCAAACCCGACATGCCAACAGGAGATAGCTGCCACATACACCTTCAAGGTAGGTGGAAGGGAATCGACCCAGATCCAGGGGATCGCCCCAGATCCAGCAACTCCTGAAGGAAGGACAGCAAATGGGAAACAGGACAGCGAATAGGGTCCAGTCCCTTACTACGGCACCAGCCAGCAAAGACCACCCACTTTTAGCACCCATATGTGGCCCCCTGTGGACGGTGCCCATGCGCCATGTCATGGTCTGTTCCAACCTCTGGCCCGCTAATGGGAGAAGGCAGAGCCCGCACCAAATGGGCCAAAAGCCAGAGTTTCAAGCGGCCCGGGATGGGGGTTGGAGAAATCCGGCCCCCCATCTGGAGAGGAGGTCTCTCCTGGAGGGGAGGCGCATCGGCGAGCTGGAGCAGAGCCTGCGCAGCAGAAGGAAACCAGGTCCTCCCCGGCCAAAGAGGGGCTACCTACAGAAGCACGTGCCTGTCCTGAAGAACCCTCAGAAGTGTCTGGGGGTCAGGGGAAACGGGGGAAAGGCGTAGAGAAGGGTTTGGGGCACTCGTGCACCAGTGGGTCGCAGCCCAGGGGACTGGCAGTGTCCATCAGGGAAAACCAGAGGGGACAGTGAACCATATCTCTGGAGGCAAACAGGTCCACCTCCGCCCTGCCGAAGGTGGCCAAAATGCGAACCACCACCTCTGGGTAAAGCCGCCACTCCCCCGGAAGTGGCACCTGCCGCGACAGAAAGTCCGCGGACCCAGAATATAGGCTGTCCTGAGGCTGGCAAGGCGAGGCGCCGACTAGACCAGGAGCCGCCGAGTCAGGGACAGTAGTCTCAGTGACCTGGACCCTCCTTGGTGATTTAGATGGAAGACAACCGTGGTGTTGTCCAACTGGACCAACACATGACGTCCCAGCAGCCCTGGAAGGAAAGCACAGAGCACCAGGAACACAGCCATCAGCTCCAGAACGTTGATATGGACCCCGCACTGCCACGGGGACCACACCCCCTGAGCCGCACGGTCTTGCCAGGTTCACTCCCCAACCCTTGGAGGAAGCATCCGCATGGACGACTTCCCTCCGACATGGAAGGGGGCTGAGCGGGACACCTGCCATGATGAAGGACCTGCTCCGCCACTGGGACAGGGACTGTAGGCACCGAGGAACAACCTGAAGCCGCGGAGCCAGTGAGTACGCCGGGAGGCGTCCAGGCCGACCCCGTTCAGCCACATCTGCAGGGGCCGCAATGAAAGAAACCCCAGAGGAACCACGCTGGACGCAGCAGTGAGCATGCCCAGAAGACGCAGGTACTCCACAAACCGTGGAGCCCTGCCAAGACGGAAGCTCGGAAGCATGGCCAGGATATTGCCTATGCGCTGAGGAGACGGACAGGCGGTCATGGTACCAGAATCTAGAACCATGCCTAAGAAAATAGTCACCTGGGAGGGGATCAGGCTGCTCTTCTCCAGGTTCACCCTAAAACCCAGCTGACGTATGTGGGCGAGCACCGTCCGGGTGTCTTGGATCGCCTGATCGCGGGTTGCAGCACAGATGACCCAGTCATCCAAGTAGGGCGGGATCTGCAGTCCCCGTGCCTGCAGGGGGGAAAAGGCCCCTGTCACACACCGGATGAACACCCGAGGAGAAAGGGAAAGACCAAAGGGAAGAACCTGGATCTGGAAGTGCTTCCCGTGAAAGGCAAAGCGGAGAAACCGCCAATGATCCGGAGCAATGGAGACATGAAAATAGGCATCCTTCAGGTCGATAGCCGTGAACCAGTCTCCCGGAGAGATCGCTTGCAGAACCTCCCGGGTGGTCAACATGCAAAAAGGCATAACCTTGAGGAAGGTGTTCAGACCCCGGAGGTCCAATATTGGACGAAGACAGCCGGTCTTCTTGGGAACCAGAAAATAAACTGAATAAACCCCCCCCGGATCCCGCAGGGGGTCCACCGGAACAATCGCACCCTTGGCCAGCAAGGTACAGATCTCCCGGTGCAGGGCCTGAGCTTTCATCGGGTCACAAATGACCGTCATCTTGGCTCGAGCGGGGATAGGAGGCCGGCGGCGGAACTGAAGACGG
This sequence comes from Crenichthys baileyi, assembly GCA_036173005.1. NCBI lineage: Eukaryota > Metazoa > Chordata > Actinopteri > Cyprinodontiformes > Goodeidae > Crenichthys > Crenichthys baileyi. Next base: position 136,954 of record JAHHUM010001277.1, read on the forward strand.
TATCCCCGAGACAGAGTGGACAACACCCACGATTTTGAGGCGTGAACAGCCCAATAACTGAACTGGCCCGAGGAAAAAAAACCCAATCGCCTGCTCCAGTTTTAAAAATATATTTTTTTTTTTTTTTTCATTTTTTTTGTTTTTGCTTTTTTTTTTAAACAACTTTTTTTTTTTTTTTTCCTTTTTTTTTTTTTATTTTTCTTTTTTCCCACAAAAAACATCACCTGGCGGGCCCCCTGGCCCCTGGAGGGCCTGGGGGGAAAAGCCGACGGAACTGAGCAGAGCGGAACTTGGGCTGCCAAACCCTGAGCCCCCACCTGGTCCCCTTGGGCCCTAGCGGTCTCGGTCTAGGAGCCATGCTCGTGGACCCCAAGAAGGGGAGAGGAGGGGGGAGGGAACCCCGGGACGGCCCCCAGCTCCCCCAGCAACAACTGGCCGGCGGGGAGTTCTATGGAGACCCGCCAGATGCTGCCGTGTTCTTGAGGCCTGGGACTGTACGCTCCAAGGCCTCCAGCGCGGCGGGAACCAAAGGAGTTCCCCGGTAACCACAGGAAGACCCCTCAGCGTTCTCCTGCGAGGCTCGGTTAAAGACAAGTGCGCCAGCCACACCTGGCGCCGAGCATGGACCAACGTAGAGAGCGTACGTCCAGCTCACGCGTCATCAGGGCGAAGGTCTGCAGAGATGCATCCAACAAGCCCTGAGTCCTCCTGATCCAAGGAAACCGACTCCAACAAAGAGGAGAGGGCCAACAGATATGGGAGAGTGAAATGTTCCACGATGCGGCCCATTCCGAGGCACCTGAGTCATAGTGCCTACACAGCAAATCGTCGTGACAGGCATTTTGCAGTCGTGGACAAGGGGCCATTAGGCCTCAACGCCTCATCGAAGGAACGATGAGGGAGGATCAATGGCAGACTCGACAGGGGGCATTGCAGCCCAAACCGAGCTTTGGGCGCTTGTGCATGGCAGTCCAGGGCCCTGCCAATTCTGTAGGGCGGGGAAAAGGGGCCCCTTGCGTCCGTCCAGCAAGCATGCAGCTCCGGGTTATCCTCGCGAGGGAGGAACAACAAAGGCCGGCCTCAGCATCACGACGGCTAAAAAGAAGGCGCTAGACGGAGCAGGTGGGCCGCGGGAATTGTCCAGCTCCAATAATGTGGCCGAGGATATTCAGAGCATTTTAATAGCTGCAGACACCGGTTCCTCTGCACCTCCCAGAGAGGCACCAGAACCTGAACCTGAGGTCCGGGAGAAGCCAAATTTCGGAAAGGCCTCATAAAAGAGGGTGCCTGAGGCCGCAACAGAAATAACATCACCCTCGCCATGCGAGGACCTGCCCTGTTCAGGAGGGGAAGGCTCACTGCGGCCACCATCCACCCGGAGAGACTGAAGGAGGGCCTTCATCTGGGCCAGCTCCGTAAAAAGCTGGTCAACTCTAGTGGACAGTCCCGGGGCCTGCGCCGCTTGGCTCTCCTCCCAGACACCAAGGGGACATCCTCAGCAGACCGTTTTGTGGAGGCCGCACCCTGTACAAGCGGCAACGGATCCTGCTGGACAGAGACCACCCAGTCAACAGGCTGCTCTACCTATGACAGCCGGGGCAACCGCACCACTTGGGGCAGAACGCTGCAATTAGAGCAGGCATGATCTGAAAGCACCTCCCTGAGATGGTCAACACCAAGGCAGGGAGGGCACATGTCATGACCGTCCTCTGGCTGTAGGGGAGCCGAACAGGATGCACAACAAAGATTGTCCAGGACCCAGTCGAATGGGCAGAGAAAAACACCGTCAAGACCCAGTTACATCAACAAGCCGCAGGACTCAGCACGAGCAGAAAACGCTACTGGCGAGTCAGACAAAGAGAAAATGAAGAAAAGCGAGCAGCAACTACTGCCGAAAACTAAATGGACTCAGCACGAGCAGAAGAAAACAACACCGGCGAGCCAAATCAAAGCGGGCAGCAACCACTGTCGAAGAAAGTAAATAGACTCAACACGAGCAGAAAACGCCACTGGAGAGTCGGCGTATAAATGAATGAATGGACTCAGCACGAGCAGAAAACGCTACCGGCTAGTCAAACAATCAGGAATAGCAACGTATAAATGAATAAACGGACTCAGCACGAGCAGAAAACGATACTGGCGAGCCGAACAAACTTACCAGAACCCTGGAAGAAAAGGCAGCTTGCGCAGCCTCTGGAGGGCAGAACCATCCGCTGCTTAGACCACAAACGATCACGGGGCTCCCAGCAGCAAGCAGCAAGAGGAACAAACAAACACAAGTCAAACCCTGCATTCATCAACCTGCGTGCGAGAAGAAGGAAGGGACTGGGCTCCTGGTGTCATGTGACTATATAGACTCACGTGAGCCACCGGTAGGTCACATGTGACCATGTTGTTATTAATTTCTCGACCTGCGCATGCGCAAGAATGATCATTCAGTGCTTGAAGCAGGTCAGTGGGGATGGAATAGCACAAGATCTACGAATTTAGCATACACTCTTTATCTTTGTTACTAATTTGTTCCCACTCAAAATGGCGGACGTGGGTCGTTCCCACCGAGTGACGAAGCGTTTATGTTTTAAGTCTATGGGGACATTTGGGCTTTAAGAAGCTAATCCATTAGTCACCTAAAATGTTCCTAAACTGTAACTAAGATGAAAACATACAAACCTAATCTGTGCAGCAGAACTTTAGGGTTGAAACCAGCCTCCAGGATATTGAGACGCAGCTGATCTTCTTTGTCCTCTTTAGCTGTTTGGGAAATCTCTCCCACTGCTGCTCTCTGCACCGTTTGAGCTGCTGTCTCCACATCTTTGTTGTTAGACTTCTCTTAAAAGATCCTTTAACAGTTACTGAGTAGTTAAGAACTCGGCTAAGATCCAAAACTCTAGAGATGGGACATTGAAGCAAAGCTTCGAGGAGTTACAGAGTAAAAAGGTTCGATGCTTGTGTAAATGCGGTAAACACGTGACGAAGACAAACGATGCCTCACATTTTTCTGTGGGACACGTCAACGCTTCATTTCGCTTGTGTAAAAGCGCGACGACACTTGTTGCTTCGTGGGTTGTTGTAGTGGTTTGGTCACACGGTCAGCAGTAGATGGAGCATCTGAGAAGAATGGAGGCAAAAAAAAAGGAAAAACCTCTCCCATCTGTGGAGTAATTTGAAATGTGTGCTCAAAACAAGGTTGCGTAAAGTGTTGGTTGCAGCACATTACCCAATTTATTTGCATCATTACCAATAATTCAGTATCGATGAACTTTCGTCTTTGTATTTTAGGTGAAGTATTTGGTTGTATAGCCAGAGAGCTGGTTATACAATAATAACAACCTCATCAATGCTTAGGCATTTAGAGCCATCATGAAAAAGAAAAGAAAACACACTTCAAATCAAATACGCAGACACCAGCCTGAGTATGACATATATCTTATAGGTTTATTTAAATTGTTGCTTGTTTTCATGCATCATACAGGTTCCAGAAAGCAGGTTTTGGATGATGCTGTGTGTCAATCTTATTGTAAGGATTCACAGCCTTTACTGTTGGGGGAGACGAGAGGGGTTTCAGGGAACTTATCATTTGCTGGATCCCACCTATGTTCTCCCTACTAGAAAGGTTTGATGTATGTACACAACAAGATCAAATGTAGTGCTAACAAATAATTGCAGTAATTTCAAATTAATTTCCTTTCCTTCAAGGCATTAAAGAAGATGGTGGAGGAAAAATAGAAAAAAAAACAAAAGATAAGGCCAAAGAGGACACGCAGAAGATGGCTGCTGTGAGCCTCACAGCAGATATTGTGGACATCAATAAATATGGAGGCGTACCTGGCAATAAAATACCACTTTGTTGATGCAGATGACAAACTGGGCACTGTTGCTGCTTGGAGTTGAGCATTTTCCCTCAGAGTCACACATCAGAAAATCTGGCAATGGTAGTTCATACCCACATGGGTGAGGGGGGCATAACTAATAAGGTAACTGCCTAGTCACTGATGCTGCATCAAAACATGATTGCATGTGCTAAGGGCCTAAAGATCAGGCACTCTGTGTGCATGCTCATGCACTGAATTGTTGGTAAGAAATCATTTGACCAGGTCCCTGTTCTCTGTGATTTTGCGTTCGGGAAAAACGGCAAAAACAAAATTGTAACATATTTGTGAAAGGCTAGAAGTAGTACAGATACAGATAGGAAGACAGTCACAAAAGCTTGTCACTGATGTGGACACACACTGGAATAGCATAACCTCACTATCTAGTCAGGAGTATGAAACAATTGAGGAGTGCTTACCTGTATTATTCCCTTTTTACCAGGCAACATTAGAGCTCCCAGAAGAGAGAAGGGTCTCAATCTCAAAGATAACCCTTAATGAACATGCTGCACCATGCAGTACTTGCAAAATCAGCAAATATCACCAGTGCTGTTAAGCTTCTCTCAGACAACCTTTTAAGAGATGTCAGAGAACATGTGGCAAGTATAGAATCTCTAAGCACAATGACAGTGGCCACATTACTTGACCCCAGGTTTAAAACTCTTGGCTTTCTCAGCCAAAACAAGACACAAGAGGCAGTATGGCGGCTAAAATCTGAATGTACGGTACTAATAGCCAGCAGTGAAGCTTCACTTCCACATCCATTAGATGCAGGAGAAGGCACCAGCAACTCTAGTGAGTTTTTATTTATTCTTTAAATTCCTTGACCTTTACATAGTAGTTCTGCTGTATTTCAGCTGCTGGTGTTGTATGATTATATTTAGTAGTTTTTTTTTTGCTATTTATAGGGTAACTGTGGTGTCTACTAGATGAAACAGTGGACCAGAAGAGACAAAGCTTCAATGTCACAGCAGATGCCACACTAGAGGTGGAGCGATGCCTGGCAGAAGGTAACTTGAGGAGACATCAGCACCCCCTGGAGTGCTGGCATACACAAAAACATGTGTATCCCTACTTGTACTGCATGTCACAGAGGTTCCTATGTTCACCAGCTTCCTCAGTCCCTTGCAAGGCTGGGGAGGTCATCAGCTGACGAAGAAACAGCCGTCAACCACAAACAGTGAAATAAGTCTTGTTTTTGTATAAAAATAATTATCATCCAAATACCCATCCACCGGCAATTTTACATTTATTGGTTTGACACATCAGTCTCACCCTGGAGAAACAGACTGAATGCTATTGAAAGATTGAAATTCTGTGTGCAATTAACTACGAAGGATCTGAAGCAGAAGTCCCAGAAAAAGAATTCAAGTTTTTCAGGAAAGAAGTCACAAACAGAAAGCACACAGTGCATATTTATTGTCAAATCAGTCCACATAAAAATCATATCACATAAAAGAAGTGTATTATAACAGATGTCAGCATTTTAGCAGAATTATGTTGGGGTATAAATCATTTTAAGGAACTAAAAAGAAAATGACACATGGGTTTTGAAAAAAAAACTTTATGTGACATTACTGCAATCACTGCCTTATTCTGATATTTGAAGTATGAATTTTTTTTTGGCTGTTCAGTGTCTGTGCAGCAGCAGATGTCACTAGTGAGAAAGAATGAAGCATCCAGTAATGAACCTTTAGGCAAAACAATGCCTGGAAAGCTTCATTGCTTCATGAGGCTTCATTTGGCCTCCCACTAGCCAAGTCTTCTTCGTCTTGTTCGCTGTTGGCAGACAACATTTTGTGCATTACGCCACCAACTGGAGAGGAGTGTGAATCAGGATAAGCACGCTCAAAAGAAAATATGACCTGATCAACGTTAGGATATACAGGGTTGGACAATGAAAACTGAAAACACCTGTCATTTTAGTGTGGGAGGTTTCATGGCTAAACTGGACCAGCCGGTAGCCAGTCTTCATTGATTGCACATTGCACCAGTAAAAGAGCAGAGTGGTGAAGTTCCAATTAGCAGGGTAAGAGCACAGTTTGCCTCAAAAATATTGAAATGCACACATTATGGGTGACATACCAGAGTTCAAAAGAGGACAAATGTTTGGATGCACGTCTTATTGCCGCATCTGTGACCAAGACAGCAAGTCTTTGTGATGTATCAAGAGCCACGGTATCCAGGGTAATATCAGCATACCCCACCAAGAAGGACGAACCACATCCAAACAGGATTGATATGTGTGTGGACGCAAAGAGGAAGCTGTCTGAAAGGGATGTTTGGGTGCTAACCCGGATATGTATCAAAAAAACAAACCACGGCTGCCCAAATCACGGCAGAATTAAATGTGCACCTCAACTCTCCTTGTTTCCACCAGAAAGTCCGGCGGGAGCTCCACAGGGTCAATATACACGGCCGGGCTGCTATAGCCAAAACCTTCGGTCACTCATGCCAAATGCCAAACGTCGGTTTCAATGGTGCAAGGAGCGCAAATCATGTGGCTGTGGACAATGTGAAACATGTATTGTTCTCTGCTGATGAGTCCACCTTTACTGTTTCCCCAGATCCTGAGAGGAGTTTATGGTGTGGGAGAAGCCCCAAAGAAGCGTACCGCACCCAGACTGTTGCATGCCCAGAGTGAAGCAGGGGGGGGATCTGTGATGGTCTGGGGCTGCCATATCATGGCAATCTTGGCCCAATACTTGTGCTAGATGGCCGCGTCACGGCCAAAGGACTACCGAACCATTCTTAGGACCATGTGCATCCAATGGTTCAAACCATTGTATCCTGAAGGCGGTGCCGTGTATCAGGATGACACTGCACCAATACACACAGCAAGACTGGTGAAAGATTGGTTTGATGAACATGAAAAGTGAAGTGGAAAACATCTCCAATGGCCTGCCACAGTCAACCAGATCTAAATATATTGGATGCCACTTTGGGGTGTTTTGGAGGAGCGAGTCAGGAAAAACGTTTTCCTCTCACCAGTATCACGTAGTGACCTTGGCCACTTATCCTGCAAGAAGAGTGGCTATTAAAATCCCTTTTTTCTGACCACTGTGTCAGGACTTGTATATGTCATTCCCAGACGAATTGACGCTGTATGGCCGCAAAAGGAGGCCCTACACCATACTAATAAATTATTGTGGTATAAAACCAGGTGTTTCAGTTTCATTGTCCAACCCCTGTATATGTGCACTGTCTGTTAGTGAATCATGAATGAAAGGGCAATTTAGAAAGACCAATTAACCTAACAGGCATGTCTTTGGACTGTGGGAGGAAGCCGGAGTACCCGGTGAGAAACCCCCGCATGCCTTTTTTTGGTGGACAACATGCAAACTCCATGCAGAAAGACACCCCGGCCAGGAGTCGAACCCAGGACCTTCTTGCTGCAAGGCAACAGTGCTACCAACTGCGACACCTTTTTTGAATCTCAAAAAAATTATTTTCCAAAAGTTGATTTCAGTTTTCTAGTGTTGAATATTTTTATGATCATCAGGAGCGGGAAGATAAGTTCAGAAACCAGTGGAGGGAGAATTTGTCAGGAATGCTTATGGTTGAGAGATGTTGGTCCGAGTCAAACCTGCAACCAGTCGAGTCAAACTAACATGGTGACCCTTCCTGAAAAACATTGTTTTACTTCTTTGTTTTGTTGCTGTGTTCTATTTTTGAAAACTGCAGTTTTTATTTTTTCTGTCCTTTTTACATTTCTTTGAATCAAAGAGACAAATATGACAATTTTATATAACCAGGTATAAACCAGTTGTGATCCTTTTTGATCCTTTTGTCTGAAGGTACGATGAAATAACTGGAGGGATGGATCGTCTCACTGAAGCTTTCCTGTCTGTCTTGGAGGTCCCATCTATTCAAAAACAGATCCACCGGTTCACATAAGGATGTTAACCCTGTGGTACGAGACAGGAAACAAGCCCTCTTTAAAAAGGCTCACAACTTATGTTGGGTTCTGGTAACCACGACGATCAAAGCAGCCCTTTTTCATAAAGTTTGATTCACCTCTCTCCACCAGAAAGAAGGAGGCCATGAGGGGGTTCTTTATGAAAGCTCTACCAAATTATCCTCACCTTCAAGCAATGGTTCTGGGAGAACGACGGCATCAAGGGAGGGAAGAGCGTCACGGATGGACCCTTTTGTTACATCTACCACCAGAGCCACAGTTTTCCAGAAAAAAAAAGAATCGGTGTCCTCCTGGCTTCCTACACCTGGGCTGATGACTCACATCTCTTCCAGGGTGCGACTGATGAATAGCTGAAAGAGTTGGTCCTCAGGGACCTGGTGCAGATGCACGGCGAGTCCGTCCACTCTCTCTGCACTGGTGTGATTGTGAAGAAGTGGAGTCTGGATCCATACAGCCTGGGTGCGTTTGCTCTGTTTGCTCCTTACCAACACCTCCAGTATTCTGCAGAGCTCTTCAGGCATGAAGGCAGAATTAATTTTGCTGGAGAACACACAGCTTTCCCTCATGCTTGGATTGAAACATCTATGAAATCTGCAATCAGCGCAGCTATGCATATTAACGGTGCTGTGCACAAAGATTCCAGTGAAGCTCAACACCGAGATGAGCTGTGAAATACTGAATGTAGGCGACAGAACCGCTGGTCAGCTGCAGTGAAATAATGACATACAACTGACAAAGATTTGTTTGCAGTTATAAGAAACTGGACTGAATTAGACTATTTCTGTTTGGATTTAATCCGCCTGACATAAACATAAGAGATAAATATTGTCTCTGTTTAGCCTGATTATTAGAGCGTCCCAATTTCAATCTCTGCAAACGACTGCTTAGATGTTGTACCTACTGTATACTCTAGGTGGCATATATTAAGTAAGCAGAGTTTACTAAAATTATATTTGGCCAGTTTGATAGACATGCACTGCATTTTATGCCCACACAATATATTTTCAATTCAGTCTATGTATATAATTCCAATCGCCAACAAATGATATGTCAAGGCACATTACAGAACAAACAGATCTGATTCATATGTGCATATTATTTGATCCAAACAGTCCGTTGTATAGACAGATTTAAATAGTATACATTCCAATTCAGTTCTAGTTAAAATCAGCGCAATAAAAGTGTTTAAAGTTTCTAGTAAGGAAAACTCAGGCAGATCTGTGTTTTGAGTGGTGTGACCCAAGATGCAACCAATGTTGGGGGTCTTGCTGTTGCACTATTTAGCAATACTATCTTAAATCTGTGCATCACTCGTTATGATCTTTAAATTGAATTGTACGTAAAAGGAAACGACTCTTAAATTTAACTGGATGTCATGATCCTTAGGTGTTTTGAGTTTTGGGTTTCTGTTATGGTTCTGTTTTTCATTCTTTCCTTGGTGTTTACATTACCTAGACTCACCATTTTAGTTTATCCTTTTGTTTACTAGTTTCTTAGTTTGTTTTGTTACATTGAGGCATTTCTGTTAGATTTCTTCGTGTGTTTCACAATTCAATTCAGTTTATTTATATAGCGCCAATTCACAACACATGTCGTCTCGAGGCACTTCACAAAAGTCAGGTACATACATTCCAATTAATCTTAATCATTGAACAGTGCAGTCAGATTCTGTTATTTATTCAAATTGGATAAAAAGTTTTTCTATCTAAGGAAACCCAGCAGATTGCATCCAGTCAGTGACTTGCAGCATTGCCTCCTCCCGGATGGGATGGCCAGGTGTAGCTACTAGGAAGAGAAAAGAGAGAGAACAAAGTTAAACGCTGAAATAACAGCAAATAATACAAAATTGAAGAGTAGTGTGAGAAAGTAGCGAAGAGGGTGAAAGTGGTCATTATGTCCTCCAGCAGCCTAAGCCTATAGCAGCCTAGTCCAGCCTTGAAGTAACAAATGCATGGACTAGTTTTTCAGCATCAATCCTGGACAGGATATTTCTAATTTTGGCAATGTTCCGGAGATGATAAAAGGAAATCCTAGAAACCTGTTTAATATGGGATTTAAATGACATGTCCTGGTCAAAAATAACACCAAGGTTTTTTACTTTATAAAAATAATTAATGCGATCAACGTTTTTGTTAGGCGTAATTGAAATAAATATTGATTCAAACCCATTGATTACAGAATTGGCTAACCTATACTCATCTGGAACACCATGTGGGAGAGCAGGAGTAGTGAAAAGTTGTGGTCTGGCTCCAGTTTCAGCCTGCAATATTACTTCAGGTGATGATACATTTAAGTAAGTGACCAATGCTTGAGGAGGTGTGGTTGGGCTAGGAGAAGGGCTAACACCAGTAATATCTAGAACTTCATCAGGAGGTTTAGGTTGATCCACAAACTGAATCTGAAACAATCCCAGTGGGTCTCTTCCAGAGACACCAGCTCCAGGGGATTATATGTAGTGGTTTCAGCTCGCTGGGTGGACTTGTCTCTAATTAAAACTGATGGATGCCGCAGGCCCCTGGGGAATATTGTTAGAGTTGGGTTTAAATTTAAACCTTTTTGGATTTAAACTCCAAAAACACTAAGTCCAGTCTGGACACAGGTGTGCGGACACAAATGTACACATCTGCATTCTGAAACCAACTTTTATGACCTCTGCGGGTACCACGCCCAAGAGGTCAATTTTTGCTGCCACTGTGGTATTCTTAGGGTTACCTTTACAGTTACCTGTCCAGTAGTTCTGATGTGGAGACAGCTCTGTCAGACCTGATAAGCTTTGATAAAAAACATGGAAAAGAATAAACCAACAAAATAAACAATGATGAAGACAGAGAGCAAACATGCAAAAAGTCCCACTTCTGTTCATTTTAATTTTGGGAGACTTGAGGTAGATAAAAGACATCTTCTTCTCATCCGTGATCTTTTTTTAAAGCAAACGTTGCACTGCCCAAAGGGGTTATTATGCCCATTGAAAAAAACAGGTTTTTCTTTCACCCCCCTCTTCAATCACTCTCCAGTGATTAGCTTACATTTCTTTGGCTTGTGGGGGGCTTTTGTCCTTCATGGGGTGATTCCCTTTCTTTACACCCTGTGATGGTTGAGCAGGCCCCTTGGTCTAGCCTGTTGGCTTGGGCGACGTCCCTCAGGAGTGGAGTCATCTGGTGGATTAGGAAGCCGTCGGGGTAAGCAGCCACTGTTGGAGCCCCCCACACCCCCTTGGAATGGACTCTGCGTTTGGCCCCTTCCCCCCCCGATGTCTCTTCCCTTGGCTGGTCAAAACCTTGCTGCATTGGTGAAAATCTGACTGCATCCTGCTAAGGCAGACAGCCCCCCTTTGGAAAGGCTCAATATACGGTTGCAGACAAATTTTACAGTAATAGCTTTTTTTCAGTGGCTTAAAACAGTTCTAGGATAAAAAAAACTATTCTGTTTTTTTCATTGCCCAAAAAAAAATAAAAACTTATGTCTACCCTTTTTTTGCATGGAATAAAATGCAGTGGTTCATTATTAGCCCAGGTGCTTAACTCAGTTTGCATCATATTAAATTTCAAAAATCTTCAAATAGGGACATTTACTTTGATAAGTAAGACTGGTCCATTCTGAGTCTGCATTTTATCCACTGTATCACTTGGCGATGTCAAACTTTAGATCTGCTGCAGTCTGAACTCCTTTATTTCACAGTTGGTTCAGTTACTGAGTTAAATACTTTTTGTTTGTTTTTTTTACCTTTTCCATTAAGCAGAAAAACTTTAAAATAATTACACGGATCTTCATCAAAATATCCAGCAAAGGGGAGAAATAATCTTTCGACTAATTTTAGAGGAATTACCCCGTACATTCAGACAGTTCTCAGGATGACCCCTGGGGAGCTGGGCACCAGTTTATAGACAAAAAACAAAGTGTAATCTTCTCTCAAAATGTTACTAAGTCCTCACTGGAGATATGAGCAACCTTCCCCATAGTTACAGTACTGCCCCCCTACGTGCTAAAACTTTTGTAACCCCAGTGTTTATTTTATTTTATTAAGGCTGACATCCCCCCTTTGTACACATGGTTCAAAACCCATTTGTCAATTTTAGCATTTGTCTTTTGTCTTTTAATGATTGAAAAAAAAGTTTAGCAACCAAGACCACATTTTAAATATAATTTAAAGAAATTAAGAATTTTTTCCTTCTTTCTAATAGATTGTCCCCAAAAGTTCCATTTGGTACATTAGTATAAAGGTCTATTTTCCCTATTAGACTGTTTATTTTAAATTGCGTAAGCTTCAGTTTTGTGTTGGTAATGTGGGTTTTTCCTTTAAATTTTTAAATTTGAAGTCATGCATAATTTTAACCTAGTTAGAACCCAAATAGGATTTAGTCTTTAAAAAAAATTTTTAGCTTTTGTTAGCTCTTTTTTTAGCCATTTACATCATTAGATTTATTTATTACGAATGAATTAATTTATCATCATGTATTTCAAAGAATTAGTATTAATTAAATTGGTCTCAGAGTTCACCACTGTGAATTTACCCAAAAATTTAGGAAAAAAAAAACTGGGGTTTTTTTTTTTTTTTTTTTTTTATTTGCAGTCACCTCAGTTTTTTAACAAAAAAACATTAAATGTTATGATGTTCATTTTTATTGTTTCAATTTAAAAGAGTCACATCATTTGATTTGTCTCGGGTTTAGATGAGTAAATTTAAATCATGCAGGTTTTAATGCATAAATCCTACCAATTTAACCCAATCATTAAATTAGGTATAGGATCATGACTCAGGTTTGTTATAAAATAATCCTTATTTGTGGCATATCTTGAACTTTCAGCTAGTTTAATTTTTTTGGCACCGGGATAAAATTTTCAGTCCATTAAAACTCCCCAATGATTCTGCAAACAAAACTAATTATTTTTAAGAAGTTTAAACTATTGCATTAACATTTAATTATAAACACATAAATAAAATTTCATGTTTTTCCTTACTCAATCATTTTATAAAATGCATTTTAACGCAGTTATCAAAACAAGCCCCCTTTATTATTCTCAAATTTTCTTTCAAAACAGTGTTGAATCAGGAAGGGAGGGGGTGAGTGTTTCCATGGAAGTTAAGGGGTGTTTTAAAAACCTGGTAGGTGGGCGGAGCAGGGCGAACCAAATCTCTGATAGGCTGCCGTAGGTGGCGGGCCAGGTGGGAACCAACCTCTGATAGGCTGTCTGTAGGTGGGGTGTGGGCGGTCCCCACGTTCTATCCTTCCAACCCATCTTAGTGGACCTTAGACGCAGAACTGTTAACATCAACTTACACAAAAACACGCTGCTTCTTAGGGTTTAAGAAGCTTTCCTGAAACTGAAGGTTTTAATCAGTCTGGGTAAGAAAAATTATTCTAAAAGTGAATATTTTAGCAAAACATATGAACAAAAAAAACTTCATTCCAATGAAAAAAAGAAAAACATCACAGACAGAGACACAGTTGGACAAAAATTAGTTTTTTTTCCTGATCAAATTGTAAAATATCAAAGAAAAAAGTTTTAATGATGTCAAATCTACTCAGTGATTTTAATGAAGCTTCGAAATTTAAAAAAAATTTCAACAATCTCTTTTCAAAAAATGTTTTTTCTTAGCATATCTCCAGATGTTTGATTGATAATCATCAGGATCCTGTTTAAAGATAAGTGCACACAATTCAAAAATCTCAAATAAATTTAGAAGCACAGCAGCAGTTTTCTCTTATGTGAATCCAAATCTTTGCTGCTGAAACTCTTTGCCAATTCTTCATACTTAAACATTGTAATGACAGCAGAGTTGCTGTTAAAAATTTCTTTTTGTTTTAAGTTTAATTTGATCACAGTATTTCAAATTTTCTCTGTTCAGGGTTAAATGCAGATAAATGCAATTATTTTTAGGCCCGGCATTGACATTTTTTTGGTTATACCCAGCCCCAAAAAACACAAACACTGCCGTGTTTAAAAACTTAAACAGAAAAATGAACAATTAAAGTTTAACCCCATAGATTTTATTTCATTATAGCACTTCAAAAGACATAATTGGACAAATTTTTTTAAAATCGGTTATTAAAGTTTTGAAAGTTTGGGGGGAAAATTATTCTCAGGACCCCTCTGTTATAATTCAAATGCTAGAAAATGTTACATTATTTGAAAATATTCGTAATTTGAAATTATGTTTTGTGCTAATTTGAAATTTGTTTGGTACTCCTAGGTAGTGAAGGATCTAATTATTATTTTACCCTATAAGTCCCCCCAAAAAAGGAAACCTTTATTTTTTAAATTTTTCAACTCTCCCCAAATTTTTCTAAACAAACATTTCTCTGGGGAGGAAATGGAGTTTGGGGCCCCCTTTCCTCTTATGTTAAAAGAGGAGCCTTTATTTATCCCTAAAATAAAGGACTTTACCTGCCTTTATGCCCCATAAAGGTCTTTCCTAGGATTTTAATTCCTGAACCCTAATTACTTCTGCCTTTATTATGTTATAAAGGACTTGACAAAATAAGGTGAGATCTTTCCATGTAATCCATGCAACATTCATTAACTACTCACAGTTAAATCCAGCTAAATTACAATAAATATATTTCTGTGTAATCCATGCAACAGTTATAAATACACAGCTGAAGCACTGGAGAGTGAAACGGGCATGTTCTCATATTCTGGAACCGAGAGACTGAGAGGCCTGTGTGGAGATAAATATTAACTGTCTCATCTTTTGCAGAAATGTAAACAAGTGTATCCAAAGAAATGATGTATGATGATTTTCCATTCTTTTACAAGTATTAAATGAAACGAGTAATCTTCGATTTTCAAGTTAGAACATATATGATTGAAATATGATTGAGAACTGATAGTAAATACAAAAAATTAAGGTTTAAAATTCTCAATCAATCATATATGAAAGATATAATGTTGATTATTAGTGATATATGAATAAAAAGAACGTAGTGATGATTTTGTAACTGTGTCTTAAAGTAAATGTAGAAAGCTGAGAACGGAATGTGCGATACCGTGTAAAGTTTAAGACTGAGCAGATTAGGGAAAGAACTATGTGAGGACCAGAGGTTACGAGGGCCAGCTGCATGCTGACAACGAACTCTTTGAAAGCCAACAAGAGGAAGATGAGTCTGCAGCCAGCTGCGTGGCTCTTACTGGCATTTCCAAAGCCAAAGAACAAAACCCGAGGGTCACGATGACCGTGACTAAAGTATTGGGCAATAACTGAGGAATTGAGCAGAGAAGGTTGTGCAATAACTAAGAAGCTGGTTGCGCAATAACTGAGAAGCCTTACAAGGGGGTGACAGGTGAGATCATCTACGCTATAAAGGCAATGCTGAAAGAAGAAATGGAGTTGTTTTCCTCGCCGAAGACCAGCGAACAAGACCCAAGGCAGTCAAGAAGAAGGAAGACATTGGTCGATGGTTACGTTGGTGGACAGGGTTCCTTGAAGTGTGGGGACTGGGGAAACTGGTGTCACTGCACAGTCCATCCGAAAAATATGACCTGATTGTAAAGATGGTTTCCAGTGAGTCTGGACTGAATGGGTACCTCACAAACCCCAGTGCCAGAGCCATGGCAAGGTTGAAAGATTATGAAATAGAGACCAGAAAGATGACCCAGTTCAAAGAAAAGCTCCGAGCCATCCAAGATGAAGACAAAGAGAGTCTGCTTGAGGAGTGTAGTGAGTATGGCAGACCGGAGCAAACGAAAGACCACAGAACTGACTCAGAGGTACCAATTTATAACTTAACGGCAGAAACAGAGAGTGAAGAAGAGGGCAACGAGTCAGAACAAGAGCAAGACCAAAAACATGCCGAACCCAGCCAAGGACCAAATATTACCCCCTACATCGTAAGGCAGAAGGGGGACATCCCTCAACGGATTGCCCAGACTAAAGCAGAAATCCAAGAGACTATCAAGAAGGGAATCCTCTTGTCAGCAGCCCTAGAGCGCCATACAGGAGCCCTCAAACGTATGACCTACACACCAAGCCACAGGGAGCAGGACCCCACACAAAGTAAAGTAAGAGACCTTACCTTTCAATTTGAACAAGAAGCCAAAGAAAACAGTGCTAGTAACCAACTCAGAATGACAGGAAAGACAAATCTCGAAGAAAAAGAACCAAGAAAAGTTAGTCAGAAATCAGACAGAGTCATGATGAGGAAAGTCCTAGACCCGATACCCACAGATGCAAGACGAATTTCCCTGCAAAATGGGACTCGACTCTACCAAGTCATCGGAGACCCCTGGGAAATAGAGGGAGACGGACTGTTAGTTTTCACAAATGACAACTTCAAGGTCCGCAATACCAAATTCAGGAAAAGTTAAGAGCCCAGGCAGGGGAAGATTACAAAAAAGAGGTTCGAGAACTAAGAAGACAAGTGAGCCAGAACAAAGCAAGCAAAGTGCGTCTGACTAGTGGGGCCGACCTCTCTTATTATGCTGTCATCCACTCTCCTATTGCCGCGTATAAAAAGGGAAAGACTTGAAAGAGTACAGAGAGAAAATGTGGGTAGCCCTGGACGAAGGACTGAATGCTGCCATCAACCACGGCCTGAGAAGGGTAACAATATGCCTGGACGGACTGAGATCACATGAACTGCCATGGGAGTCAGCAGAAAAATTGGCTGTTGCAACAGCACACCATGTAGTCAAGAATCTGCTGACAGATGCCTCATTGACCGAAATAGTGATCGTCACTTCCCTTAGCCAGCATGAGAGTCGGAGGAAGAGAGAGCTGGCGTTAGTAGATCGGACGGAGAAAAGAGGCTCAGATGGAAAAGGAACAGAGACACAGCCCAGCTGATCGACTGCATTGAAAAGATGATCAACCCGTGTGCCCTAGGAGGACTGTGTCTCAAGATTAAGAATCTGATTTCATCTACAGCCTTTTTATCCAGACGACAGAAGTGAACTTGATCGGTGAACCGCTGATTGCTCTAAGTTTCAGGCTTCTGGAAGTCCTGAATCAAACTCAATTATGTCCCCGGGGTTTCCTTCAACTATTCAGCCTCTGGAAGCTATTGTCCTCTGAGACATATGACAACAAAGTTTCTGTTTTACCATCGAAGCCTGGAGCATCAGTGCCTGCCACCTAAAGGAAGAAAACTGAAGATTAAGTCGTATTCCCCTCAAGAAACCACTCTTTGTTACCCGAAGGAACAGCTCCATCGGGTGCATGGATGAGCCTCTGTCTTCAAAGCCTCTCCAAACTCACTAGTTTCAGCATTAGGGAAAGACAGGTTGAGTTGATTGATTTATTTCTATTGTTAAAATTATTATGTGTTGCTGAATTTAAGCTGTTACTGACCCCTGCAAAAGCGTTACTAATTAAAGAAAGCATATAAAATTCTAGTTGGACATTCAATTATTTGAGTCACCGTATTTTTGGTTTTTCATTGTTGGTAAAAAGCCTTGTTGCCTGGTTCTAAGAAATTATAGGAGGTTTTTATAGGTTGCCTTAGCCAAGTTTGTTAAAACAACGCCCTTGGGACTCGTGCCGAGTCACTAAAACTAACCTAGCCCATATACCAAGAGCCAGTTGTGATATTAGGGAATGAGCAGCCATTAACAGAAGTGACTGTCGGACTGTGAACGACTGCGGTGGGCTACTCAGTCGTCCAGACCTCCGGTTGAAGAAGGGCGAGACTTCTGGATGTAGGCTGTCAGAGGCTAGGCGAGTCATTTCCTGACACCAGCTTAAACAGAACTTTCAGTGAACCTGCTTAGTAAGACTTTTCAGGTTTAGGGAAGTCTGGACCCGTTGGATGGAGAGCTGGATTGAGCAATCCCCTTAGACATAGGGAAGTAGGAGGGAGGGGTTAGCTCATCGGACAACGAAAGACTTTAGTCACTATGAGTTTTAATTTCCTGAATCCTAGCCCTGGCTCCAAAACAGCCTTCAGCCTCAGTCTGTGTTCCCCAGATAGAAACCTAATCTGAGTATTAATAGATGTCAAAGCCAGAACCCATCATTGGCTTAGATCTTTTTTTTTAAATAAGTGTAGTATTTTGGGTTGTGTTTTTATTTGAATGTACTCTGTTCAGTTAAATGGCATACCGTTATTGATTTATTTAAATTTTCTTCACTGACCCACAATCTATGGCTCACGGGCCTCAGGTGTCCAGGTACCACAGGTTGAGGACCACTGCTTTAAACACTGATGCCAGCTTTCTGCAGAGATTAAAGAAAGTGGATTAAATACCTTAAATATTTTCAGACTAAAGGGTTTATTATTTCTGGCATCAACAATAACAGATTTAAGAGTTTCAATCACTAGTTCACAGCTCTAAATTAGCCCCACATTATATTTTCTTTTAACCCAGAGTTCATAAGGAGCTTCAGACATTATAATAAAACAACACAGACCTGTTTTGGATTAAAGGAAAATCATGCTTCAAAATCTGGTTCTGTGGTGGGAAATAGTTCCACAGTTTCTGGAAGAAGGCCTTTCTAAGCAGAGTCTTTAGAGAACATGATATTAGAGTTTTTGTGGTACCACTTGTCCAATTAGATTCTTTCTTACCTTCAGAACCAGAAATACATCTTTCCATTCTCATTTTACAGGTTTTTGCCAGAGAAGATGTGTTTAACTGAACCCATTACTCTGAAACATTTTGCTGTTGGGGTGTTAGAGAAAATATCAAGTGTGTTTACATTCCAATGCAACACAGAAGTGATTCGATTTTCTTTCTTTTCCCAGAGGAGAAAAATGCAGAACCAAGCTTTTCATAGTTTTGTCAGGACCAGATATGAGGTACAGTGTAAGTCAGCAGGCGTCATAAAATCAGAAGAGTGGGAAAACCAGCTAATTTAACCTCTTCCCAGCAGCTGCTGTGAAAACAATGAATTTGCATCTTCCATTCAAGCTCTGGTTAAGGCTTGTGGCCAAAGCTGTACCCCACTGGAAGTACTGTGTCAGACTGTACGGAGACCCTCTGCAGTAAAACTATCCCTATTCTCAGATGTCTCTACCCATTAGATTTACGGGGTACACTCTGACAACAGGAAACAATACCTGAAGGAGAGTCCATCAGGTGCTACACATGCAATGGACTTTAAAATGCTCCTCCGTGGGATCTGTCCTGAGGCTGACATAGAAACACATGGTTACCACTGAGTTTTCGAGGTGTTTAAAAATTCCTCTGCCTTTTAGACTTTAAGTAGCAATATTTGACCCTGAATCTACCAAGAAGAGAGAGAGAACTTGTTTCCCTAAACAATTATTTCATGAAACTTTTGGAAAAGAATCTCTTTAACACAGGAATAACATTTAACCTCTTGTTACGTCTGTCAACGTCAAAACCACATCAGCAGCAGTTAATAAGCTTTCTTCATTGAAGAAAACAGAAAAGATATTTGCCAATGTGTGTGTGTTTGTACGTTACCCCCCTCAGTTTCTTGACCACTCGAGAGTTGGACTGTTGTAGCATACAGTCCCCTATCAGTCCAAAAACCCAGGCCCTCCCCTGGCCTGTTGGTGGACATTTGCCCTTTCCTTGTCCACTTTAACTTCTTCAGAAGGGAGGGAAAACTTTGCTCCAGCCTGTTTCTCCTGTTTCTCCTCTGCCTGCATAAGACGTGCTCTCAAGATGAGTCCAGTGTAACGCTCTTCTGGCTCTGGCAAGCAGCATGGATTGCTGCCCATCTCAGTGGGTTTTGGATTTTTTACCAGACTTCGTCTGAGTTTTGTTCTGGTGGAAACTCTCACACTGTCATCTGCAGCAGGCAGGCAGGACCTCTCCCTTTCAGGTCATGCTGAAGAAGCGTCTCTGGTGGAGTGAAGCCGTGGGGAGGGCAGGTGTCTAATGTCCAGGGAGCGCTCAAATCCTCGTGTGTGTGTGTGTGTGTGTGTATGTGTGTAAGAGGCAGAGAAAAAGGTTTAGTACATGGTTCAGATTTTGCACAAGCAGAAGTATTGTCAGTCAGTCAGTTAGTTTTTCACATACCTGTCATCCATTGTCTTTTTTTCCTTTCCCTATTTTCTCTTTTGTCGCTTCCTCATTCCTTTTTAATATTGTAGAGCTGCAAAAGTTTTAACCCATATATTGATGCACTTGGTGCGTTGTGGTCCATATTTTTTCACATATTGTTTCTCCCTGGGGAGGCGGAGGTAATCCCTTAGAACTGAACTGCTGTCTCATACTTGACAGCCTTGCCACACCCTTTACTTACTGGTAAAAGGGGGAATATTCCCTTAAAACCTGCAGACGTCTCAACCAGAGTTTAGAGCTTTATGGCACCCTAATCACCTTCCCCCTAACTTACTGGTTAGGGGAGCCTCACTCAACCGTACAGGGAGGGGACTCTACTGGTGAATTACTGTTCATCCGTGCGCAGCGTGGCATCAACCGCGCCAGCGAGGTCCGTACACCTCGCTCCTGTTCCAAGGCGGGAAAAATCCCAGATCCCCTTTGTCCCCAGTAGAAAACTGTTAGTTTTAACCTTTTAGTTAAAAATTAAGAAGTCCTTATTATCATTAACCCTTTTATTATATTCTCTATTTCTGTTTTTTTTTTTTATATTTTGCAATTTAATCTATAGGCCTTTGGTTATACTTATCAAACTCAGTCAGTCAGTCAGTCAGTCATTTTCTACCCGCTTATTCCATAGTGGGTCGCGGGGGAGCTGGTGCCTATCTCCAGCAGTCTATGGGCGAGAGGCGGGGTTCACCCTGGACAGGTCGCCAGTCCATCACAGGGCAACACACAAACATCCATGCACACACTCATTCATACACCTAAGGGCAATTTAGAGTGACCAATTAACCTATCAGGCATGTCTTTGGACTGTGGGAGGAAGCCGGAGTACCCAGTGAGAACCCACACATGCACGAGGAGAACATGCAAACTCCATGCAGAAAGACCCCCGGGAATCGAACCCAGGACCTTCTTGCTGCAAGGCAACAGTGCTACCAACTGCGAAGAAAAAGAAGAAAAAAAAATTGGTTCTTTTTGATTCCAGTGCTGATTCTCCAAGAACACCGAGTCAGCAGTCCTCCACCCTTTAACACTAAAAGGGTTTGAGGGAGGGAAGCTCTTCCCAGGTTGATCAGACACTCCTGCCGATGTCCTCGGAAGAACCCAGTCAAGGAATCACATCCTCGTCGCCATTTGTTGTAGAAAAATCTGTTTTTATCAAGACAGAGACGGATGATTGTCACAGAATCAGCTTTATTATAATCTTGCAAGAGAGAAGAATTTTTTACAGCATTGGAGATACACTCAGTAGTGCTGCCAAATCATTCTGACTAGACAAAGCAAAGGTTCTCCTTATAAGCTACAACAGTTTTCAAGGTAACTCTCATGAGACCCAGAGAGAAGAGGTCCCAGACATAATCTTAACACAGTGTGGCATACATATTATCTAACACAGGTGCAAGGAGAAGGCTGAGAAACCATTATTCTAAGACTATATAAGAGAAGAATGGAACAGCACTGAGGGGTTCTAATACTTTTGTCAGTTCCTGTAGAGTATGGGGAAGGGGAAGACACAAAATTATTGCCCTCCACTGTTTTTTTCTGTGATAATGAGGAAATCAAAAGTGGAACAGATTCTTTAAAGGTTTTTACAGCATCGTCTGATGATGATCTACTATAATGAAATTTTCTTTCAGGTGTGGAGTGCTCGGTTAAATTAAACTCAAAGGTTATTAAAAATGGTCAGACAGCACAGGGTTATGAGAAAATATTATGTCTTTACACTCAATGCCATATGTCAGCACAAAGTCCAGAGAATGAAGACAAAGGTGGGTAGGTTTGTTAATGTTTTGAGTAAAGCCAATTGAGTCTAAGATACCATTAAAGGCTATATTTAAGCTATCACTTTCAGTGTCAACATGAATGTTAAAATCCCCCACTATAATAACCTTATCTGTATTTAACACTAAATCAGATAAAAGGTCTGAAAACTGATCTAAAAATTGAGAGTAAGGGCCTGGTGGACGGTACAAAACAACAAACAGAAGTGATTTTAGTGCTTTGCAATTTGGATGAGGAAAACTGAGGATTAAATATTCAAAAGAGTTGTAGCTATTGATTGGTCTGGGACTAATCAATAAATCGGACTGAAAGATGGTTGCTACTCCTCCTCCTCGCACAGTATTTCGAGGAATGTGAAAATTTAAATAATTAGTAGGAGTTGACTCATTTATAGTAACATAATCCTCTTGCTGCAGCCAGGTTTCTGTGAGACAAAATAAATCAATCTGATTGTCACAAATCAGGTCATTAACTAGCAAAGTCTTTGAAGAGAGAGATCTTATGTTCAGTAAGCCACATTTAATTGTTTTATTTTTATTTTTAGTCTGAGATGTGTTTATTTTTATTAGATTTTCCTGATTTTCTCGTTTTAGATTATTTTTTCATCTATTAAATTTTGGCCGTGGGCGAGACACTGTCTTTATAGGGTAATGGGTGGGTAGCAGTACAGAAGCTGCAGAGAGGAGTGTTAAACTATGACCCTGCTTTCTGGTCTGAACCCTGGGTTGTCAGAGTTTTGGAGAACTAATAAATTCGGCCAGATTCCTAGAAAGAAGAGCTGCTCCATCCAAAGTGGGATGGATGCCGTCTCTCCGGATCAGACCAGGTTTTCCCCAAAATGTTCGCCAATTATCAATGTAGCCCACATCGTTTTCTGGACACCACCTAGACAGCCAGCGGTTGAATGACAGCATACGGCTAAACATGTCGTCAATGGTAAAATCGGGGAGGGGACCAGAGAAAATTACGGAGTCCGACATTGTTCTGGCAAGCTTACACACCGAAGAAACACTAACTTTGGTGACCTCCGATTGACATTACCGGGTGTCATTACCGCCAGCGTGAATAACAATCTTACTGTATTTACGCTTATCCTTTGCCAGCAGTTTCAGGTAGGATTTGATGTCGCCCATTCTGGCCCCTGGCAGACATTTGACTATGGTTGCTGGTGTCTCTAGTGCCACGTTTCTGACTATGGAGCTGCCAATTACCAGAGTTGGCTTCTCAGCGGGTGTGTCGCTGAGCGGGGAAAATCTGTTAGAAACACAGACGGGTTGGTGGTGACCTGTGGCCTGAGATCTAGGACTATGCTTCCTGCGTACCGTCACCCAGCCGGCCTGAGATCCAGGCTGCACTGGCTCTGCTGGAGGACTGCTACAGGGAGCTACCGTCGGTGGCTCCGCGCTGGCTAAGGGGCCTCGGCTATCTGCTGGTTTTTCAACAGCGCGGAGCCGGGCCTCCAATTCTGACACCCTCGCCTCCAAAGCTACAAAAATGCTACATGTATTACACGTACCATTATCACTAAAGGAGGCAGAGGAGTATCTGAACATCTGACAGAGAGAGCAGGAGAGAGGAGGAGACTCAGATAGAGAAACAGCAGAACGGGTAGCCATGGTGGAGCTAAAGCTAACGCTAAGCTAGCGACCCCTTACCACTAGAACCACTAAAAAACCGTGTAAAACACGGAGAGTCCCCAAACGTTAAATACAGCAACAGAAAGTATGTGTTTTAACGTGCTTATGTATTACAACAAGTAAGAGATATCACAGTAGAGAGAAATCAGATCAAACGAGAGAGCCTTCACACAAACAATCCACCAAGTACAAACAGGAAGTGACGAATACGCCTTACCAGTTTCAGAATAAAAAGTTGAATAAAGGACCATTAAGTCCTTTGCTGAGTCCGCATGTGGACTCCGTGCTCCGAGGTAAGCATTTTGTGTTTCTTTTTAGGTTCTTTTGGTAAGGTAAGGTGTATTCATGAATAGGCCTTGTTTGTTTGTTATTTTGGCCTGAGTTCACCCTGAAGCTATGATAATCATTTAACCTTGTGTAAATATGTTATAACTGTTTTGACAAGGGTCATTAGTATTGTGAGGGATATATGTGGAGGATGATGATAATGGAGGGAAAAAGGATTATAAGGACATGATTTGGCAAAATACTGGTCAGTGTTTTCTGTATGTCCAGGACATCGGGAAGCTGCCATCTGAAGAGACTCTGGTGGTTCGGGGACCCCTCTTACGTTGTGCGGGGACCCTGAATCAGGACTAATGTGATGGCAGAACAATAAAGTTGCAAAAGACTGACCTAAGAGATGTGGAATTCCTACCTAATATAACATAACCAGGAGAAAACTGTTAAACAGAAATGGCAGTTCAACCCCTACTTAAACATGAAAACACATAATATTGACCTTCACAAATAATATGCTTTTGACAGAAATTGCTTATATGACTTTGTTATGAATAAATGACATCACCTTTTTGTGATGCTTGAACTTCCTCAATGTCCATCTTATCAGAGTCTCTTTGAACACGGGCAGTCCCACTGGATTTCCGGCCCAAGTTCATCATGGCTCCAAGGTCCCAAGCACATATGGATAATTGAAAACAAAATACATCAGTGGACGTAATAACTTGCAATACAAAACATGATGGTAATATCTTTCATTCTTGCAGAATTTGCATAAAACAGTATATGGTCTGCAACATTTTTACATGTCTTTATGTTAAGTGTTGGACATGTGTTATATGTAAATAATGTAATAACAATAATAACAATAAGAAAAAATAGGAAAAAAAAAAAAAAAAAAAAACTATGCGTCCCTCAGATCCAGGCCGCTATACGTATTAGACCTTCTGATTTTTCCTATGTTTAGTCATTAGTCATCCAGCGGTACACAGTTCCCAAGATCCACTTTCTGATGATAGGCAACACGCAACATACGAGCAGGAATATCACAACTAATACAGTTAGCAAGGTTAATCCTGTCTTCACTGCTAATGCTCCCCAGTTGCCAAATATTTCCTCCAGACTCTTCCACGACCAGCTGTCCTTGCCCGCATTCTCCTTCATTTCTTCTTTTAATTTACGGAGTCTAGCCATTATGGCATTGAAGGTACCTCTTGGGGTTGTGTTCATGGGGATGTATGTGCAACATTGATTCCCAAACATGTGACAAACACCCCCCTTATATGCTAAAATCCAATCTAAAGCTTGCCTGTTTTGCAATGCCATTCTACTTGTTTCATTTAATTGGTCACCTAAAGCCATACACCCCTTCAACCGTAAAATTAATCATTCTTTGTTGATTATAATAAGGATAGTTTATCCACTCAACATTTTTGTTAACTATGATCCAAGGTAAATTGATTCAAATCCTGCTGTGACTTCATGTTGCGCTTTGAATTCATCAGGAATTCCTCGTGGTTGGCCTATAAGATTCAAATATACACCTTCATTTAATCCATAAACACCTAAACCTTTGCGAACTCTCGTTTTATTTTCATCTATTCCAATCATACTTTTTACTCCTTCATATACTAAGGTTATAGGTAGTTTAATTCTAACGAGTGCACAAAGACCCACCCACCGAAGGGTTGAGGTATTTGCTAACATGTCTTCCCCATACATCAAATAGCTATCTGCCACTGGGTGTGTTTGGTCTCCTAGAAAGAATAATCTTGGAATGGACATGGTATTGTTTTCACAATCCTGTTCTACAAAGTCTGGGTACTGATACCATATTGGAGTTTCAACAAATATTGGTGTCCTGTTTGCATGTTTAAACCAAGATAACACCCAAATCACATTACATTTAACTGTCGTGTTACCCACATCAACCCCTTTGCCATTTTCAAAACCTCCATTTGCAAAACACTCGTGTTCTGCATCATAGTCTACCTCATAATTTAGCGTAAGAATTCTTTGTGTAGTACTGAAGTTAAATTCAGCACACAGTGCTTCAAACTTGTAACCTTTCCACTTGACTAAATATTGGTGCGAATTGCGTGAGCCATACAGTAGTCTGCAACTTATACCACACATTGGTAACTTGAAGAAGGACACCACATCTACACTGGGAGTAAACTCCCCATCTCTCCACCTCTGTTGTTGTACTAGTGTACATTACTTAGATGTATACTTCTCTGGAATGAAAACGGGAGTTCCTCCAGGAGTAACAGTACAAATCAAACAATCGTTTTCCGTCAATTCTCTAGCTGTATACCATGACCAGCTGTACCATGTGTTCTGGATGCCCTTTGCCAAAGTGCATCGCCCCTTGGCCTCAATCCATGCCACTTACTGTCTTGTAATTTATTTATAGCCCTTGGGGTTACTTTGTTGTCCCGACGCTCCATATAGAATTTATCCAGGCCGCCTTGATAGTCATGACAGCCCTCCTTTTCAGAGCATCCGTACTTAGTTTGGTTAGGCTCTAGCAAATTTACTGTATTATTTTGCATAAGTGTGGTTTGAACTGTGATCAGGACATAATCATTTAGACTTGATGCATGTGTTTCGTTTGTAGTGCCAGTCGTCCTTGGTAATACAGTTACGTTTTCAAATTCTGCTAGCGTGATTAATTCTGTGTTATTTACAAGTGTAATGTTTTTAGCCTGTTCTACTGTTTTACCATACTTAGTGGTCTCCTCAATTCCACTGGTGTTAGTTAAGGCGACTCTCCATTTAACACTCAGTGCACTTAATGTTGTTTTAGTAGGTGCCACTGAGGGCATAATTTTTGTATTGTTTATAGGGTTTGCTATTGTGCTTACTATTGTAGTGGGTGCAATGAATTTTTGCGTGGTATGTACCTGAGGCAGAATTATGTCATCTTGTTCGTCTTTATCTGTCTGAATTGTGGGAGTTTTACTAGTAACTGTAAGCAACGAATAACACTTTTTTTCAATTAATATGCTTTCTTTGTCTGGAACTTTCCAAAACCTAATTGACTCTACCATTCCACCCTCGTAGCTTCTTCTAGCCTCAACTCATATGTTTTCTCTATTCTAAGAGCTATCACATCCATTTCCACAGTCCATCCCCAGGTTGCTTTTCAACTTGTAAACCACATTTTACATTTTCCTGATTTTTTACTGTAATCTAATAATTGTAGTCCATGTACCAACTGCACATTAGAAATAATTATGTTTTTACCCAACAAGTTGTCTCCCGTTTCTTGGGGTTAGATGTGTAACCTGATCCTTCCTATCATTTCTACAACGCCATTTCCTCTATACGCTCCAAATTCCCTTCACCTCTTAATGCTGCGGTTGTGTCTGGATTTCTCATGACCGTGTTGTATCCGTAATTACCATCTTCACTCCAATGGGTTTCTAATCTTACTTCCACGTCAAAACCGTCATCCCTCATGTTCATTGTAATTGAACACTGATCTGCACCATACTTTGTATTCTTTTCTTAGACATTTCTGCCACATAATCTTCCATCCCAGCTTACGTTCACTTCATATTCTGTAGCTAATCCTGTTTTGAATTCGGTGTCTGTAATGCTAGCCCTCCATTTCCATTCCGCATGCACGTATCTAACCTTACGAAGTTTTCTAATTTTCGATGTTGACTTATTTTTAACATTCACATGGCTTACTAATTTTACTTCTGCTGGCAAGAACACTGGTGTGTACTGGTCTGGGTAATAATAATTTGGTTTGTACTCATCTTTGTTGTAGATGGATCTTTTGCCTTCAACCGATGCCATTGGGTCACTGTTCGTCTCCTTGGGATGATGGTCTTGTTCCTTCACGCTGCTGCTCCTCTCTGCGCTTGACTGCGCTTCTCATTGCAATGGTGCGTCTCGTAGTGCCGGCTGCGGATTGTAAGAGGTCATTTCAGCTTCCACTGCTGCTTGGTACACCACTTCTGTCAACATCCATAGTTGAACACTTATTTGTATCAGTTTCAACATTGCAACTCTTGTGTTCATTTTCCGTAGATTTGAGTTCTGCTTTCTCTTTTTTATGAATCTTTGTGCAATAAGTCAGATGATGCCAAGTGTCACTTCCCTCTAACTGAACGGCCGTTGACATGGTTCTTTTGACCTTGCACGGCCCTTCCCATCTTGGTTCGTGCCACTTGCGTCTGTACACCTTCACGTACACCAGATCTCCAGGCTCCACTGGTTTGTTCACCACCGTCTCAGGACTGGAACTTTTAGCTTTTTCCTGCAAATAGATGGCTCTATGGATAGCAGTCAGTTGTTCCATATAGGCTTTCAACTCTGTTTGCAACTGCTCAAGGGCTGGTCCCTTGAATGGTAGCCTCCATTGAGGCACAGGCATAGGTCTGCCAGTGAGCATTTCATGCGGTGTTAGATGTGTGCTCCTATGCATTTGCATGCGATAGCTATTAGTGCAAGCGGCAAAGTGTCTACCCAGTTTAGCTTAGTTGAAGCACATATTTTGTTCAGCTTAGCTTTCAAGGTTCCATTTATTCTCTCAACCGTTCCCTGGCTTTGGGGATTGTAGACTGCACCAAACCTTTGTTTGATCCATAACTGCTGCAAAACACCTCTGACTATTTTCTGCACAAATGCTGAGCCGTTATCCAAACTTATTTCAGACGGGATTCCAAATCTGGGAATCACTTCTCTTGTTAAGAATTTGATAACGGTATCTGCTCCCAGTGTTTTTGATGGGACGGCTTCCACCCATCGACTGAAACGATCAATCACTACCAGCATGTATCGTTTACCCTGAACAGGTTTGATCATGTCAACAAAATCTATCACAAGATGTTTGAATGGTCCCTCAGGGACCGGAATGTGCCCAATGGGGGATTTTATGCCTTTGCGAACATTATTTTGAGCACATATGTCACATTGACTGAGATTTTCGTCTGCCATGGCTCGCGAATGTGGCGACCAAAAACCTTGATTTCTCAATTTCTCTAACACCTTATTTCTGTCGCAGCGATCTGCTCCATTTGCTTCTGAAATTAGCATTGTCAACAATGCCACTGGTGCCACCAGTAGGCCTTCCTGGGATCTCCACAAACCATTTCCACTCATTGTTGCACCTCTTCTAGCCCAGAGGTCACGCTCACTGCTGTTTGTCTCTTGTTGAATCAGTATCAGGCCCTCTGGCGTGACCAAAGGTTCCAATGACACTACAGGTGCCAATATAGCCATCTGGCATCGAGAAGCCATCTTTGCTGCTTCGTCTGTTGCGTTGTTACCTCTTATGACAACGTCATTACCTTTGCGGTGTGCCTGACACTTTATCACCGCCAGATTTGAGGGGAGCATCATTGCATCAATTAGCTGTTGAAGCTGCTCTTTATGTAGAACTGGACTTCCATCTGTTCTTTTGAACCCTCTTTGCTTCCAAAGAGAAGCAAACAAATAACAAACTCCATGGGCATAAGCCGAGTCTGTGAAAATGTTTGCCACTTTTCTTTTGCCAGTCTACATGCCTCAGTTAATGCTTTCAATTCTGCTAGCTGTGCTAAGCAAGGTTGCGCACACATTTCAGCTTTCACAGTTTCAAAGTCATCACCTCTCTGTTCAACGATTGCAAATCCTGCATGGTTCCCGAGATAATCTGTGAAACATGAACCGTCGACAAAGTAAGTGATTTCCGCGTTCGTCAATGGAGTTGATTCCAAGTCTGGTCTTAGTCTCGTGTATTTCATTGTTTCAGCAACACACTCATGTGGTTCTCCTTCGCAATCGAGGGGAATCATGTCGGCGGGATTTGAGGTGTTACATCCTTGAATAGTTACATCTGGATATGTCAGAAGCAGCATGTACTGCAAACATCTTGGCTGGGTTACAACAAACTTCCCTTGATTGATTAACTCAATTTTGTGATGAGTC
The DNA here is from genome assembly GCA_036173005.1 of Crenichthys baileyi. Lineage (NCBI taxonomy): Eukaryota > Metazoa > Chordata > Actinopteri > Cyprinodontiformes > Goodeidae > Crenichthys > Crenichthys baileyi. Next base: position 166,323 of record JAHHUM010001277.1, read on the forward strand.
CTAATGGTGCCTGGGTAACCCATTGTTATGGTCAATGCTTTCTCATAGGCGTAGTAGACTGATGCTAGCCCTTGATAGCATGGTGGCCAGCCCCTGTGCTACATTGTCAAGCTTTGTGTTATAATAAGCAATAGCTTGTTTCCGACGGCCTGCACAGGTTTCCCGCATCAGTACTGCTGAGACATACATATATTTTCTGTTTGCCACATATAGGTAGAATTGTTTGTCATTGTCTGGCATCGCCAGAGTGGGTGCCACTTGCATTTCCTTTTTTAGTGTTTCGAAAGCTATTTTAGCCTCAGCCGTCCATTTTAACATGGTTTTCAATGACTGATTTCCTGATTCTTTTATAAGCTCTCTTAACGGTGCTGTTTTTTCTGCATAGTCTTCTATCCAGTCTGCATTGAAGCCTGTCATCCCAAGGAACGTCATCATCTCACCAACCATTCGTGGGCATGGTACTTTCCTGACACCTTCGAGTTGTGAAGGCGAAATGCCAATGGTTCCCTGTGAAATCTCTCTGCCCAGGTATTCTACCTGTGGCTGACAATATTGAAGTTTTTCCTTTGAGGCTTTATGAACTCCTTCAGCCAATCTCTGAAGGACTTTCATTGAATCTCGATGACACTCTTCCAATGTGGGTGCGCAGATTAATAAATCATCTATGTATTGGAGCAATGTGCTGTTCAGTCTTAGCTCTTCAAGATCCTGTTTTAGGATGTGGTTGAACACATGAGGGCTGTTTTTCCTCTGTATGTAAATTCAAACAAATGTTGAGACTCTTCTGCTAAAGGGATGTTGAAAAATGCAGAACAGAGATCAATAACAGTGAAAAACTGTGCTTCTGGTGGAACAGCGGTTAGCAGCGTGTGTGGATTTGGGACATCTGCAGGCCAATCCTGAACTACCTGATTGATGACTCTCAAGTCATGAACCAGACGATATTTTGATCCATCTGCCTTTCGGCCTGGAAATATTGGTGTGTTACACTCCCTGCTTGTGTCCACCAACACTCCTGCTTCTAGTAGTCCTTCAATAGTTCTGCTAATGCCTTGTTCTGCTTCTGCCTTTAACGGGTATTGTGGACGGAATGGAAGGTCTACATTTTGTTTCAATTCCACCTTAAATGGGCTGGCCGATTTTACCAAACCCCGTCTGTATCATGTTTTGACCATATGTGATCTGGAACATGTTTTAACATGTCTTCCAAAATCAACCTTGCTTTTGACAACTCCTTTTCTTCAAATGCGTCTGTGTCATTTACAGGCACTGTCACCACTTGTGGTTTGGATTTCATCAATGTCTCGCTTACAATCTTAATCATTGATGCATCCTGTGATTGGAAAATAATGGGTTTTCTGTTTCTTCCCATTTTGCTGTGGTTGCAGCTTTCATCATTGGTCCCAAGTCTTTTGCATGAAAATTTTTATTTACAAACAAGGTTATATGTGGCACCGATTCCGCAACGTTATACCATTTGGAAATGAAATCGTTCGTTTCCACATTTATTGCTGCTCCTTGTGTACCAATAACAATGTATTTGGTTGCCAGGTTCACATTTAATCCTTGCGTTTCGCTGTCCCATTTTTCCTCAAACTCTTTGCTTTTAGAAAAATCATAGTACATTGTACAATGGTAGTCCAAATGAGTTTTTTTAGCTTCTGGAAGTTGGAGGTGAATGTACTGGCCCCACTCAGAAATTACATTCCAAACTGGACTGTCAATGTCTCCCAGCCAATAAACCTTTGCCTCGTGCACCTGCATGAACATTTGGAGGTCCAGACCTTCTTTTTGAACATATACTCCTTGAGGGGTACACCGAATTTTTATTTTCAATTTACACAGGGCATCTCTGCCCAACAAATGAATTGGGGTTTGATCAGAGACTAAAATTGGTATTTCTATTTCCTCATCACCTGCCACCAGTCATACAGGAGCCATCATTTGAATTAGTTGTCGTTGTTCCGAGAACCCTACCGTCGGCACAAATTTATCAGACATGGGGAGATGAGTTGCATAATTTGGGCTCACACATGTGTAAGGTGCTCCTGTATCAACTAACATTGGTGTTTCTTTATTTTCTATTTGAATGTTTAGCATTGGCTCATTTTCAGCACCCATGCTTACAACTGGGTACTGATTCTCCCCTGTAGAGCTCTCTGGGCACCCCCAGTAGCCAAAATTTGGTGTGTTAGTTGGATCTCTGGGAGGACCCGGCCTGGCCCTGCCACGCGCTCCCCCCATGTATGGATTCTGTCTTTGGAAACATTGTTCAGCACCATGTCCAGGTTCATTACATGTCCAGCATCTCTGAAGTATTCCGGGTGCAGCATATCGTCCCCTGTAGACGATATGCTGCAGGACAATTGTTCTGTCCTTTTCCAACAAAATTACACAGCATTCACTGGGTATATTCAACAAATGCAATTAATGTGTAAGGAGTTAAAGGTTTGCTCATGACTTAATATGAAAAAGAGTAGATATGCAACTGATATTGATATTTTTCTGTCCCTAAAGCTCCATGTGAAACAGCTGTACAAGTTGTTTTTACAAGAAAACAGAAACGTGAACTCAGAAAGAACTACCTAAAAATGCAGCTGCAGAAAACACAAATTGAAATAATATGGAGCCTGGCAAGTGGGAGCAGTTAATAAAAAAACAAAGCCGGTGGAAATCCGTGCTCACGCTTCACTAAACTGAGCTCTCGGTTTTCCTCAGTGACATCTGTCGAGAGTTTAAACGCATGGCCCACACCTGCAAGGTAAGGTCAGTGGAAGCTGTGAAGTGTGCTGATGGAAACATAGCAGTACATATGACAACAGATCCACCGAACTTACCTCACAGCTGTGGGCCATGCGTTCAAACTCTCAACAGATGTCATTGAGTTATCTGCGTTCAGAGATTGCAAAACCGAAAGCAATAAGTTTAATAAAGCGTGAGCACAGATTTCCACCGGCTTTGTTTTTTTTGTACCCGGCGACACTTGCCGGGCTCCGTAAAGTACAACAGCTGGAGCATCAGTTAAATGTGGATGAGGTGCCCGTACAGCTGGATGATTTTATTCATTTAACCAAAAACTAAAGTATTTTCACTTGAAGGCAATAAAGAACACTTAATGAAATAAAAGGACAAATGGAGTTTAAACGAAAATTCAACCTGGAAGACTCACCTCTACCTCCAGCTCCATTCAATTACTCCACTATGTGTATCCGCTTCAACCAATCAACTTCAAGTCCTCATCCCTCTCCAGCCAATCATCCTTCAAGCTTCGCTTTAAAATACTTTTATTCATGGAACCACCCGATCTTCAACCGAGCCTCAACCCTCCTCCACCCCATCTCCACCATCCTGCTTCCAAACTTCTCCAGGCTCCCTTACCTCCTCTGGCCTCCACTCCACCACCAGTCAGATCCTATTCTAATTCTGAGATGTTCATTCAAGCTCACATCATTCTCAGCGTTCAGGACTTCCTCCGGGGTCCGAGCGCAAAAAGAACTAAATTTTCGCTAATAAACTTTTCTAATTGTCATCTGTGTTTCTCTCATTTCTGAGTCTTTCCAGGTTGATACGTCTTATTTAGAAGTGATTGGTAAATCAGAAATTATTTTAACTATGATTATACATAAACTCACCACGGGCAAGCCTAGAACTCAGCATGGAGTCATGCACAGACCCAGACATTGCTGATAATGTGGGCTGCATCATACATGTTCTTCACAGATGCTATGTTAACTACATTTATATTAAATAAGTATTTAATACAGAATAGGGTAGAAAATACTTTATTGTCCCACAATGGGGGAAATTTGGGTGTATGAGAAACAATGCAAAACAGAATAAAAGCATCCAGGTTCATACATCACTAGAACCATAGAAAAAAAGTTACCAAAATAGACGCTATAAGAACCAAACGGGTCACAAAAAGTTTGAAGAGGCTGTATAGTAAAGGAGAATAAAACCCAGGAAACATTAAATTTACATTTGAACAAACTGTGTGGTTATCAACAAAGCATACTAAGATTAATTAAATGAGAGGTGCAGCATAGTCAGATGACAGAATCAATGTTAACACTTGTTGAGCAGATGATAAACTGTGCAATATAATATAAAACAAAACAATCTCCTTTATTTAGTGAAGAAGCAGTGAATGTAGCTGCCATGTATGCAGCGAATGATGCCTGGAAACCCAGAAATATATCAATAAATAATGCTTCAAGTCTCGAAATGTGATACCAACTAAATTGCTGCTTTCACTGATTCCTGCAGTTCTGTGAAATTCTTCTTTCATTATTCTTGCATGTCTGTGTGTTAGGGAGTGGTGGAGGCTCCCATCTAGAATCACAGTTAAACTTTAAACCTAAGCTATGTACAGGGGTTGGATAATGAAACTGAAACACCTGGTTTTAGACCACAATAATTTATTAGTATGGTGTAGGGCCTCATTTTTATGGCCAACACAGCGTCAATTCGTCTTGGGAATGACATATACAAATCCTGCACAGTGGTCAGAGGGATTTTAAGCCATTCTTCTAGCAGGATAGTGGCCAGGTCACTACGTGATACTGGTGGAGGAAAACGTTTCCTGACTTGCTCCTCCAAAACACCCCAAAGTGGCTCAATAATATTTAGATCCGGTGACTGTGCAGGCCATGGGAGATGTTCAACTTCACTTTCATGTTCATCAAACCAATCTTTCACCAGTCTTGCTGTGTGTATTGGTGCATTGTCATCCTGATACACGGCACCGCCTTCAGGATACAATGTTTGAACCATTGGATGCACATGGTCCTCAAGAATGGTTCGGTAGTCCTTGGTAGTGACGCGCCCATCTAACACAAGTATTGGGCCAAGGGAATGCCATGATATGGCAGCCCAAACCATCAATGATCCACCCCCATGCTTCACTATGGGCATGCAACAGTCTGGGTGGTACGCTTCTTTGGGGGTTCTCCACAACGTAACTCTCCCGGATGTGGGGAAAACAGTAAAGGTGGACTCATCAGAGAACAATACATGTTTCACATTGTCCACAGCCCAAGATTTGCGCTCCTTGCACCATTGAAACCGACGTTTGGCATTGGCATGAGTGACCAAAGGTTTGGCTATAGCAGCCCGGCCGTGTATATTGACCCTGTGGAGCTCCCGACGGACATTTCTGGTGAAAACAGGAGAGTTGAGGGGCACATTTAATTCTGCCATGATTTGGGCAGCCGTGGTTTTATGTTTTTTGGATACAATCCGGGTTAGCACCCGAACATCCCTTTCAGACAGCTTCCTCTTGCGTCCACAGTTAATCCTGTTGGATGTGGTTCGTCCTTCTTGGTGGTATGCTGACATTACCCTGTATACCATGGCTCTTGATACATCACAAAGACTTGCTGTCTTGGTCACAGATGCGCCCGCAAGATGTGCACCAACAATTTGTCCTCTTTTGAACTCTGGTATGTCACCCATAATGTTGTGTGCATTTCAATATTTTGAGCAAAACTGTGCTCTTACCCTGCTAATTGAACCTTCACACTCTGCTCTTACTGGTGCAATGTGCAATCAATGAAGACTGGCTACCAGGCTGGTCCAATTTAGCCATGAAACCTCCCACACTAAAATGACAGGTGTTTCAGTTTCATTGTCCAACCCCTGTATGTCTTATGACATAAACCACAATTACACTTTTTACAAAGACTTAAACCCTTGTGTCCTGTGTGGCAGGTAGGGACATGCAACACTCTGCTAAGGAGGACAACCTGACGTCACTGAATGTTTGCAATCGACACCATGGGAACCTCAGCTGTACAGTAACAGTTTAAGAGCAACAGTAACATTCCTGACAGCACGACATACAGTTGCCTTTGAAGGATTTTCTGCATCACCTATATTATGCAAAAAAGCTGCCGTTGGCATAAAAACGACGTGCAGTCGTGTCATAGGAGCAATGTGTGGGCTGAGAATATTATTGATACATTGACTGTGGCAAAAAACGGCAACGCTCCAAAATCTATTCATTTGGAAAATGCCAAGACATCTAAATGCATTCTGATCACCCTCTCCTGACTAGGGATGGATACCTTTCACATTTGAACTGATACAGTACCAATACTTGGTACCTGGGAATTGATAACAGTACTTGCTGGTACCAGTTTTCGGTACTTTTATGTGTAATGTGGTATTAAAGGTTATAAAATAAAATCTAAAAAATGTTCAATTTACCATACACTACAGGTCGAATGTTTTAGAACCACTTTCTCTTTCAATGTTTTTTAGGTTTATAACAATTTCCATTGTACGTAGATTCTCACTAAAGGCATCAAAACTGTGAATATGGATTTATGTAGCAGACGAAAAACTGTTAAAGAACTTTAAATATGTTTTATATTTTACATTCCTTAAAGTAGCCGCCCTTTGCTGTGATGACTGAATTATTAACCTTTGGCCGTCTCTCAATGAACCTCTGGTAAGTTCTTTCAGGTCTCTTTGGAAAACCATTTCAGGTGACCACCTGAAGCTCATGGAGAGAATGTTACGAGAGCAAAGCAGTAATCACAGCAAAGGGAGGCTATTTGGACGAATCTAAAATAGAAAAATTATAGCTTTTATAGAAGCTGTAAATCTAAAATAAAGCTGTAAACTAAAATATAAAAACGTTTATAGAGTTATTTCACATTTTTTGTTTACTACATAACTAGATGGGTTCCTTCAAAGTTTTGTTGCCTTTGCTGAGAATTTACAATGTAAATAGTCATGAAAATAAAGAGACCCATTAAGTAAGAAAGTATATCTAAAACTTTTGACCTGTAGTGTATGTATTTCTCAATATATAAACTTTATTGAATATATCAAAACAACATCCAGCTGTTTGTATTGTAACATTTTAGATGTTTCAAACATTTGTTCAACATGAAAACCCTTAACTACGCAGGTTTTTTTTTTCTTAATAAGGCACAAATGTAATGCACAAATTGCATCCATTAGCAGGCGTGTTAATGGTGCTGAATGCAGGAGTTGTAGCCATATATCTGAGGCTGACGAAAATTGTGCACTCTTCAGCCTTGACGAAAATCTGGTGCTTAACTAAGTGCTTCCTCAGATTAGAAGTATTCCCACCACTGGCCTTGAACTTCACATCACAAATTTTACAGCGACCATATCTGCTTGAGCATTCAAACCTTAACCAATTTCCTCTCTAGGGTGGATTCTCATGTGTTTGTTTAGACTTCCTTTTTGGTTAAATCTTTGTCCACATAGATCACAACAGAACGGCTTCTCTCCAGTGTGGATTCTCATGTGTGTGTTTAGACTTCCTTTTTCAGTAAATCTGTGTCCACACAGATCACAACAGAAAGGTTTCTGTCCAGTGTGGATTCTCATGTGTGTGTTTAAACTTACTTTTCGGGTAAATCTTTGTCCACATAGATGACAACAGAAAGGTTTCTGTCCAGTGTGGATTCTCATGTGTCTATCTAAAGTTCCTTTTTGGTTAAATTTTTGTCCACATAGATCACAACAGAAAGGTTTCTGTCCAGTGTGGATAATCATGTGTTTGTTTAAAGGCCCCTTTAGACTAAATCTTTGTCCACATAGATCACAACAGAAAGGTTTCTGTCCAGTGTGTATTCTCATGTGTGTGTTTAAACTTCCTTTTTCAGTAAATCTGTGTCCACACAGATCACAACAGAAAGGTTTCTGTCCAGTGTGGATTCTCATGTGTGTGTTTAAACTTAGCTTTTCTGTAAATCTGTGTCCACACAGATCACAACAGAAAGGTTTCTGTCCAGTGTGGCTTCTTATGTGTATGTTTAAACTTGATTTATGGCTAAATCTTTTTCCACATAGATCACAACAGAAAGGTTTCTGTCCAGTGTGGATTCTCATGTGTATGTTTAAATTTGTTTTTTGGTTAAATCTTTGTCCACATAGATCACAACAGAAAGGTTTCTGTCCTGTGTGGATTCTCATGTGTATGTTTAAATTTGTTTTTTCGTTAAATCTTTGCCCACATAGATCACAACAGAAAGGCTTCTGTCCAGTGTGGATTCTCATGTGTCTGTTTAAATGTCCTTTTCGGCTAAATCTTTGTCCACATACATCACAACAGAAAGGCTTCTGTCCAGTGTGGATTCTCATGTGTCTGTTTAAATGTTCTTTTTGGTTAAATCTTTGTCCACATAGATCACAACAGAAAGGCTTCTGTCCAGTGTGGATTCTCGTGTGTTTGTTTAAATGTCCTTTTTGGTTAAATCTTTGTCCACATAGATCACAACAGAAAGCTCTCTCTCCAGTGTGGATTCTCTTATGTATGTTTAAATTGCGTTTTCCAATAAAGGTTTTACCACAGTCTTCACAGCTAAACTTCACTCCTGTCTGGACTTTCTTTGACGATTCCACATTTTTCTTCTCTGTGAAACATTTCTTCCCATCCAGCGAGCTTAAAGATCCTATTTCTGAATGTATCATGTCTGTCTGAAGAAAGCCACGGTGAACAAATTGTTCAGCAAACTCAGGGGAGCTAAAAGGTTTGTTAATGTTTCCATCTGACTCAGGAGCTCTGCTGTCCTTCCAGTCATTGTCTAGGTCCTTAGATTTCAGTCCAGAGTCTGACAAGTGTTCGAGCTCAGAGACGGGGTGCTTTACATCATCGGCCTCTTCATCCTTCTCATTGCCTTCAGTTTCTGAGGAAATGGAACTATCTCCATGATCATGTATCCTGAGGGATTCTCCTCCATCGATGTCTTCTGGATTTGCTCTGCCTTTAATTTGGTCTTGATAAAGCTTTGAGAACAGAGGGGACTGTTTATCATCCTCACTCTTTATGGGAGTAGCAGTGACTGGAAACCTGATGGCACCAATCTCCTCCTTCCCATTGAGCTGCTCTCCCCCCAGACTGGTGTAGACCTCCTGTTCCTCCTTTATGTGGTGGGGCTTTGGGTCATGTAGGCCAGCACAAGGTCTGTGGTTTACAGGAGCAGCTTCTTTAACCATCAGCATCTGCTTATCATCTGCAGGAAACACTGAAACACATCATGCATATTAGAAGGTTTTTTTGACTTAAGCCTGGACTGGGTGACTTTTTAATAAAGATATATTTAGGTGCTATAATTACATTAAATTATTTGATTTAATTACCATTTATTTTTATCCTTTTATTTTGCATCGTTGCTTCTTATGTCTGTTGATTTATGTCATGATCTGTTCACTTATTTTCAACAACCATATACTGAAACCATTTTAGTCATTTTTGTCTCCATCTCGCTTGTCTACGATTGATTCAAGGGTGCCGCATAGAAATTAGTTAAAAATATTAACTATGTGGAATAATGAGTTTTAGAGCAGGTACAATAAGCAATGAACACGCCAACTTTTTCACAGTTTAAATATTTCTTTTAAAAACAATGACATAATTCACACCAGATGTTGGCAACTATCAAATACTCCTCGTATAATAAGAAATTAAAGCCAATTATTCCACAAAGAAAGTTAAGGGTAAAAACTTGGAATGAAACAGAGTAATTATTTAACCCATGAAGAAATGGATGTCTGAAGGTGTATAAAGAGCCAACAACCATATTAAATCTGTCAGCATCTAGAAAGCATCTTTTTTATATGTTCAAATCAATATTAGCTGGTTTAAAATTTATTGATACCCTATAAGAAAGTTTCTTATTACTAAAGTATTGCACAGAGGGGTAAAACTGGCAAAAGCAAAGAGACCTTCACAAAAAGTTCTTACTATTGCAAAACATACTAATGGCAATGATTACAGCTGCATTTCTAAGCTTCTGACCGTTCCAGTGAGCGCTGCTTCAACCATAATCCTGAAGTTGAAAGGACAATTTAAACATAGACCAGTCAAAGCCAGGTGCCCCTAGAAAGACGTCTGGTCTTCTGGTTTATGGTAGCTGTAATTAAACCTTTACTTAAGAAACCTTCGCTTGATCAAGGTGACTTCATAAATTCACGACCTATAACCAAGCTACAGTTCTCATCTAAAATTCTTGAGAAAATAGCTGCTAATCAAGTGTGTGAGCATTTACACAGCAATGATCTGAAGAGTTTCAGTCAGGCTTCCGAGCTCATCATAGCACTGAAACGGCTCTGCTGAAAATCACTAATGATATTCTTCTGGCCTCAGATAATGGACTTGTCTCTGTACTTGTCCTGTTAGATGTCAGTGCTGCATTTCGAAACATCTCGTACTCGTCGTCTTCCGCTTATCCGGGACAGGGTCACGGGGGCAGCAAACTAAGGAGAGACACCCAGACGTCCCTCTCTCCAGACACCTCCTCCGGGTCCTCCGGGGGGAGCCCAAGGCATTCCCAGGCCAGCCCAGAGACATAGTCCCTCCAGCGTGTCCTGGGCCGTCCCCTGGGCCTCCTCCCGGTGGGACGTGCCTGGAACACCTCCCGAGGAAGGCGTCCAGGAGGCATCCGATATAGATGCCCGAGCCACCTCTACTGGCTCCTCTCGATGTGGAGGAGCAGCGGCTCTACTCCGAGCCCCTCCCGGATGTCCGAGCTCCTCACCCTATCTCTAAGGGAGTGCCCGGCCACCCTATGGAGGAAGCTGATTTCAGCCGCTTGTATCCGGGATCTCGTTCTTTCGGTCATGACCCAAAGTTCATGGCCATAGGTGAGGGTTGGAACGTAGACCGACCGGTAAATCGAGAGCTTTGCTTTTCGGTTCAGCTCTCTCTTCACCACAACGGACCGGCACAGTGCCCCCATTGCTGTGGCAGCCGCACCGATCCATCTGTCAATCTCCCGATCCATTCTTCCCTCACTCGTGAACAAGACCCCGAGATGCTTGAACTCCTACATTTGACGCAGGAACTCTCCTCCAACCTGAAGAGGACAAGCCACCCTTTTCTGGTCGAGTACCATGGTCTCTGACTTGGAGGAGCTGATCTTCATCCCAGCCGCTTCACACTCGGCTGCGAACCGCCCCAACGCATGCTGTAGATCTTGGCTAGAGAGGGCCAGCAGGACCACATCATCTGCAAAAAGAAGAGACGAAATCCACTGGTCCCCAAACCAGACCCCCTTCGGCCCTTGGCTGCGTCTAGAAATCCAGTTCATAAAAGTTATGAACAGGACCGGTGACAAAGGGCAGCCCTGCCAGAGTCTAACATGCACCGGGAGCAGGTCCGACTAAACCCACACTTCTACTCCTGAAGCCGAGGTCCGTCTATCGGCTGGACTCTCCTCTCCAATACCCTGGCGTAGGCCTTACCAGGGAGGCTGAGGAGTGTGATCCCCCTGTAGTTGGAACACACCCTCCGGTCACCCTTCTTATGAAGGGGGACCACCACCCCAGTCTGCCAGTCCAGAGGCACTGTCCCCGACCGCCACGCAATGTTGAAGAGGCGTGTCAACCATAACAGCCCTACAACATCCAGAGATTTGAGGTACTCAGGGCGGATCTCATCCACCCCCGAAGCCTTGCCAGCGCGGAGCTTTTTAACTACCTCTGTGACTTCAGCCTGGGTGATGAAAGAGTCCAACCCTCCTTCCACTGCCCGATAATGTCCCCAGTCGAGGTCAGCAGCTCCCCACCCCCACTATAAACAGTGTTGGCGAAGCACTGCTTCCCCCTCCTGAGGCGCCGGACGGTTCGCCCGAATCGCTTCGAGGTCAACCGGTAGTCCTTCTCCATGGCCTTACCGAACTCCTCCCAGGCCCGAGTTTTTGCCTCTGCCACAGCCCGGGCCGCAGCACGCTTGGCCTCACGGTACCCGTCAGCCACCTCAGGAGTCCAGCAAGCCAACCACAGCCGATAGGACTCCTTCTTCAGCTTGACAGCACCGCAGACCTTACGGCCGCAGCTACGGGCAGCAGCATCGACAATAAATGCGGAGAACATGGTCCACTCGGACTCTATGTCTCCAACATCCCCCGGAATCTGGTCAAAGCTCTCCCGGAGGTGGGAGTTGAATACATCCCTGGCCGAGGACTCCGTCAGGCGTTCCCAGCAGACCCTCACTATGCACTTGGGCCTGCCAAGTCTGTCCGGCTTTCTCCTCCTCCAGCGGATCCAACTCACCACCAGGTGGTGATCAGTGGACAGCTCAGCCCCTCTCTTCACCCGAGTGTCCAAAACATGCGGCCGAAGGTCTGATGATACGACAACAAAGTCGATCATTGACCTCCTGCCTAGGGTGTCCTGGTGCCAAGTGCACTGATGAACACCCTTATGCTTGAACATGGTGTTCATTATGGACAATCCGTGACTAGCACAGAAGTCCAATAACAAAACACCACTCGGATTCAGATCGGGGAGGCCATTCCTCCCGATCACGCCTCTCCAGGTGTCACTGTCGTTTCCCACGAGGGCGTTGAAGTCCCCCAGCAGAATAATGGAGTCCCCGGGAGGGGCACTATCCAGCACCCCCGACAGGGACACCAAGAAGGCCGGGTACTCCGCACTACCGTTAGGCCCGTAGGCCGAAACGACAGTCAGAGACCTATCCCCAACCCGAAGGCGCAGGGATGCGACCCTCTCATCCACTGGGGTGAACCCCAACACGAGACGGCTGAGCTGGGGGGCAACAAGCAAACCCACACCAGCATGCCACCTCTCCCCGTGGGCCACTACAGAGTAGAAGAGAGTCCAGCCGCTCTCCAGGAGATGGGTTCCAGAGCCCACGCTGTGCGTGGAGGTGAACCCGACTATTTCTAGTCGATATCTCTCGACCTCCCGCACAAGCTCAGGCTCCTTCCCCCCCCAGCGAGGTGACATTCCACGTCCCTAGAGCCAGCCTAAGCATCCGGGGATCCGGACCGCCGAGGTCTCCGCCTTCGTCCGCGACCCAATCCTCTTTGCACCGGTCCCTCATGGTTCCCCCTGCAGGTGGTGAGCCCACTGGGGGATGGCCTCGCGTCTCTCGTTCGGGCTTGGCCCGGCCGGGTCCCGCGAGGAGCAGCCCGGCCACCAGGTGCTCTCCGGCGAGTCCCGACCCCAGGCCTGGCTCCAGGGTGGGACCCCGGCTCCGCCGTACCGGGCGACGTCACGTGCGTCGAAATATTAGTCGTTGTGAAGGATTCTTGAACCGCTCTTTGTCTGACCCGTCACCTAGAGCCTGATTGCCATGGGAGACCCTGCCAGCATTTGATACAGTCGATCACAATATTCTCTTAGAAAGGCTGGGATATGCTGTAGGGATCAGGGGAACAGCGCTAGGCTGGTTTAAATCTTATTTGTCTGACAGATTCTAGTTTGTTCATGTAAATATAAAACTAAATCATCTTTAAACTCCAGGGTTAGTTGTGGAGTACCACAGGGTTCAGTACTTGGGCCCATTCTCTTTACTATATATATGCTTCCAATAGGTAAAGTTATCAAGCAGCATAGAATAAATATTAACTGTTACGCTGATGATACTCAGCTTTACTTATCCATAAATCCTGATGAGCCCAACCAGTTAGATAGACTACAAGCATGTCTTGAAGACATAAAAACCTGGATGACTTTAAATTTTTTGCTTCTAAATTCAGACAAGACAGAAGTTGTCGTCTTTGGACCAGAGTCTTTAAAAAAGAAATTACTTATTCTTATATCACTTAACCTGGATGGCATTAAATTGACCTCCGATAATAAACCTTGGTGTTACTTTTGACCTGGACATGTCATTTAAATCCCATATTAAACAGGTTTCTAGGATTTCCTTCTTTCACCTCTGGAATATTGTCAAAATTAGAAATATCCTATCCACGAGTGACGGTGAAAAATGTGTCCATGCATCTGCTACTTCAAGGCTGGACTATTGTAATTCTTTACTATCAGGATCTCCACAAAATGCGGTTAAGAGCTTTCAGCCAATTAAAAATGCTGCTGCAAGAGTTCTGATGAAAATTAAAAAGAGAGATCGTATTTCTTCCATTTTAGCTTCTCTTCACTGGCTCCCTGTTAAATCCAGAATATAATTTTAAATTCTCCTTCTAACCTACAAAACCCTTAATGATCAAACTTCTTCGTATGTCAGAGATCTGATTGGTCCATATGTTCCTAACAGAGCACTTTGTTCTCAAACTGTAGGTTTACTGGTGGTTCCTAGAGTCTCTAGAAGTAGAATGGGAAGCAGATTCTTTAGTTAGCAGGCTCCTCTCCTATGGATCCAGCTCCCAGTTTTAGTCCGTGAGGCAGACACCCTGTCAACTTTTAAGGCTAGGCTTAAAACTTTTCTTTTTTGATAAAGTTTATAGTTAGAGTGGCTTAGGTTATCTGAGCTATCTCTGTAGTTATGCTGCTATAGGCTTAGGCTGCTGGAGGACATAATGACCACTTTCACTCTCTGCCACATTCTCATACTACTCTCCAAATTTGCATTATTTACTGTTATTTCAGCTTTTAACTTTATGTTCTCTCTCTTTTCTCTTCCTAGAAGCAACACCTAGCCTGACACTGTATCTACCTTTTACACCTTCCTGGAGGGGGGCATCGGCCAAGCCTCTGCTGCCAACAACTTGATGTTTACCTTCTACCGATGATAGGCCCTGTCTTTCAGTGTTTAACCCTATCTTTCTCCTAGACATAGCTACTAACTGAGCTTTTACTGTGACTAACTACTAACCACTGTGACTAAATGTATGTGCTCTCGTTCATACTCATACATGCCTGCTGAGTATGAGGGATGCTGCAAAGTCAATGACAGCGACTGTCCACTGTCTCTACATGCTAATCCAGGAGGAGTGAATGCTGCAAGTCACTGACTCGATGCAATCTGCTAGGTTTCCTTAGATAGAAAATTTTTTAACCAATTTAAATAAATAACTGAATTGACTCCACTGTTCGAAAGTTAGGATTAATTGGAACCTGGAAAAAGCAAATACAATTTTTCCCCAATTTATAATGTTTTAAACTGCAATGGTCTTCAGAATAGGTTCATACACAGATGAAAACTGCTGGACCGGTGTGGCAAGGCAAAGAAATGATCTGGCATCGGAGGAGAAACGGGTGGAAATACTGGAGAAACAGGTGAGTGAAATGATCAGACAGTTGTGCTATGCTGAGCAACATGGCCGATCACAAATCATGACACTAAGTCCTACTACGGTTTTCTGAAAACATATCGTTGATTGTTTTAATTTGATAATGAAACCTTTGGATGTCAGATGTTTGATTTTAACAGAACATTAATAGCAACAACCTCTGTGAAACTTTATGTACACCCATATTCATAACCAAAAGCTAAAAATTACACTGACAAGCACCTTCAGTTAGGCAAAACTGCCGGGTTTGAAAAATAGGAAAGAAAACATTGCCATTTTTTGTAAAACCTTTGTGTAGATCCACGTAAAGTGTATTTAATTTTCTCAAGCTGTAAAGAAAACATCATATCTTTAACCCACAGGGTTATTGGGGGACTTCCAGACTTTCAGACTTCCAGTGTAACAACAAAGAACGTCTAGCGATTAAAGATGAAAAAGCAATAATATCCTTTTGAGCAGAATTTAGTGCTAAAGTAGAGTTGAGGATAACATATATGGCCACAAATGGACAAGGTTGCAAATTTACTTTAAGAACATCAGAAATAATTGAAAAGTATCTAGACCAAAAATGATATAATTTAAGACAGAAAAAGAACATATGGGCCAAGATGACATAGAGAGCCTTTGCATTTATCGCATGTATCCATAACATCCGAGTAAATATCAGAAAGCCTAGATTTTGAGAAATGAACCCTATGTACAACTTTAAATTGAATCAGACTAAGACGGGCACAAGAGGAAGTCGATCGAATTCTGTCAATGGCGTTATCCCAGAACTCTTCGCTCAGCTGGATTCCCAACTCATTATCCCATGCAATTTTAATTTTAACACTATAATCAACCCTTAGAGTTAGAATAAAATTATAAATCTTTGAAATCAGGCCTTTCTGAAGCGGAGTATATGCAATAATTTTTTCCCAGGGCTGTTCAGGGGGAACATAAGGGAAATTTGGGAAACATTTAGAGGCAAAATTCCAGATTTGTAGATAACGAAACAAATGTGTACCAGGTAAATTATATTTGAAAGACAAATTAGCAAAACTATCAAATACCCCTGATGTGTATAGATTTATTATTTGTTTTATACCTCTATCATACCAAACTGAAAAAGATTTATCCAAAAGAGACGGAGGAAACAAATGGTTGTTAATCAAGGGGCACAAAGAAGAGGCAGCAACAAACTTAAAACGCCTTCTAAATTGAAACCAAATTTTCAGTGTATTAAGAACAACTTCGTTATTAGTGTATAAAGAGGGTTTTATAGGTAAGGAAGAAAACATTAAAACACCAAAATGGAGCCGCAGATGGTCGTCTCGGCGTGTTGGTGCGCATTGTTTTAGTCAACCTAGCCCTTCACTCCATCCTCCGGCACCTGGACTCCACAGGAACCTACGCCAGGATCCTGTTTGTGGATTTCAGCTCTGCCTTCAACACCATCATCCCAGCTCTGCTCCAGGAGAAGCTCTCCCAGCTGCGTGTGCCCGACTCCACCTACAGGTGGATCACTGACTTCCTGTCTGACAGGAAGCAGCGCGTCAGGCTGGGGAAGCACGTCTCTGACTCCCTGACCATCAGCACCGGTTCCCCCCCAAGGCTGTGTTCTCTCTCCTCTGCTCTTCTCCCTGTACACCAACAGCTGCACCTCCAGTCACCAGTCTCTCAAGCTTCTGAAGTTTGTGGACGACACGACCCTGATCGGACTCATCTCTGATGGTGACGATTCTGCGTACAGATGGGAGGTGGACCATCAACTGGATTGGTGCAGCCAGAAAAACCTTGAGCTCAACGCCCTTAAGACAGTGGAGATGGTTGTGGACTTCAGGCAGAACCCAGCCCCACCTGCCCCCATCACCCTCTGTGACTCCACAATTGACACTGTGGAATCTTTCCGCTTCCTGGGAACCATCATCTCCCGGGACCTCAAGTGGTAGCCAAACATCAGCTCCCTCATCAAGAAAGCCCAGCAGAAGAAATTCAACCTGCCAAAGACTATGATGGTGCACTTCTACACAGCCATCATTGAGTCCATCCTCATCTCCTCCATCACCATCTGGTACGCAGCTGCTACAGCCAAGGATAAGGGCAGGCTACAGCGTGTCATTCAGTCTGCCGAGAAGGTGATTGGCTGCAGTCTACTGTCGCTCCAGGAACTGTACACCTCCAGGACCCTGAAGGGGGTAGAGAAGATTCGGGCTGATCCCTCCCACCCCGGTCACAGCCTCTTTAAGACTCTCCCCTCTGCCAGGAGGCTGCGGTCCATCCGGACCAAAACCTCACACCACAAGAACAGTTTTTTCCCATCTGCCACCAGCCTTGTTAACACAGCCCGGAAACCACCCTGACACTCTCCCTTTCCCCCACACCCCCCCTTTTTTTGCTGACAGGACACTTGTAACTTGCAACTCTATGCGTTACATTAACGCTCAGCTTGAACTTCTGCTTTATTTGCACTGGCATACTTTTACTCTCACTCAAAACTCTGCACATATATTTATACCGCTATAGTTATACTGTTTAGTTTTTTGAGTACTGTACTGCACCGACTATGCCAAAACAAATTCCTTGTATGTCCAAAAACGTACTTGGCAATAAAGCTTTTCTGATTTCTGGTCTGATTGATCGCATTGACTCCCACCACAACCACATATTTCTGACGTAAAACAGTAAACGCTTTGTTACTTGGTAAAAACGTGTGAAAGAAGCTCTAAAAATTACTTTAACCCACTAGGCCCCTTGGGAGACCAAATGTGTGCTTTCTGCCTGTTTGTCTTTTTAAATTCTCAATATTTCAGACAGTTTAAAGGTCAGTTCTATGAAACTTGGCCGGGATTTGCTTTTAACCTTTATTTTTTAAATTTGTTTATCCTTCTGATTGCAAGGAATGTAGAACAAGAGCTACGAATTTAGCAAACACTCTTTACCTTTGTTACCAATTTGGTCCCATTGACTCTCATTATGACCAAATATTTTTTATGCATTGTAATCTTGGCATTTTACAATACCGTTCCCATGAGCACCAAAATAATCTAAGCCTCTACCTTCATAATACATAACGATAATACATAACAATACACAAAATTCTACATACAAATATGGATGTTAAAAATAACCTTTATTAATATGCTCATAGCTGTTTTTCCCATTTATACTATAGTGAAATAAAGTATAAGTTCTAATGTTTCCCTTTCGTTACAATAGGATAAGAATGCTCATAGATAGAAAGTACAAGGATAAACGGCTCAAGGGTTGTCATAAATGACCTGAAGCTGGGGCACTGGGGTAGATAGTGGAGCAACCGGTATAACTGGTTTGATTAGAAAGCTACAGCACACTTAGATTAAGTATGGACACCCGCTACTACACAATCTAAAAGATAGACACCACAATGGTGACACATAGTCTACTGATAATCACTGAGGGAGAGTACATCCATTGCATTGGAGTGCCAGATATAAAAACTGTATGTGACCTTCTATCGGGGCTCTTTGTCATGCTCTAACAGACGGCGACGGTCCGAGACGGGAGCCTCACCGCTGATCTCTGTAATCATTCCTCTGCCTTAACTCAGATTAAAAAGAGCTAAAAGTTAGAAACTTTTTTACTCCTTTAAGACTCTTTACATAGAGTGTGTGATCGCTTCATGGGGACCAAGTACTGGAGGAGCTCTGAGGTGTCTGACCGCCAGCAGGGTGCGGTAGACCGGACAAATTGGTGTTTCCGCCCGCGCCCCGAAAGCAAAAACAACTTTTGGATAGGATAGGGTTGCCACGGAAGGACAACACATCACAGCAGCGGCCGCAAGAGGTAAGGAGATACCTTTTAAAAATCTTCAGTGTTTTTTCTGTGTAAAAACACTCTGGCTGTGTTGTTAGGTCTGAGTGAGCTCTTTTGTAACTCTTGGAGGCAGAGAAATGGATCAGAATAATTGTTGCGAACGTGTTAAACCATAAGGCGTGTAGATAAGCGGTGCTATTTTAATGGTGTTAGCCCGGGAAGAAAGGTACAATCTTCTAAAAGAAGCTAAAATCTAGGGGTGTAGGTTTCGAGTTCCTTTATTGTATGCAAGGAAAGATCGGTTTCCCTCGCACACAATATAAAAGCCACCTCCCTGAATGAGGCACGCTAATACTCGGTTAGGGGTTTGACGGGTCCTGATCATCCCATAAGGACGGTCAATAGATACTACCGAGGGGAAGTGTATTGGGTTTGAAAGGCCTCCCTGATCTTCTTAAAAGATCTCAAAGCCGCCCACTTCTTTGAAAGTAAACAAGCAGGGCTGTAGATGCGCATACCCGGGTAAGGTTGTTGGGTCCTGACTATTCCATAAGAACGGTCAAAAATACTGCCGGGGGGAGTGATACGAGTTTGAAAGGCCTCTCTAACCTTGTTAAAGAAAAAGGTTTAAAAGCCGCCCGCTCCTTTTTATTATTTTGAGTAAAAAGCTGTATAAATATAAAAGTGTAACATCAATTGGCCAGTATGGATGTCTGTAAGTCATAACGGTGAGCAGACTGAGGGGACACAGACTGATGGACCTTGACTGCTACATGCTAAGCTAACATGCTAAGCTACATGCTAAGCTAACAGGCTCAGCCAGAGTGTGTGAATGTGTGTGTGAGAGAATGACAGAGAATCACTAGAAAGACACAGGGAGGAGAAATATATTAGCAAGTTTCAACAACAAACACGCTTTAACAGGTTAAAACAACAGTTTGATGGAGCTTGTTTTAGTCCCGGTAATAATTGTCGACTCGCCAGAAAAGGGTAAGAAATAATTTTAACCATTAAATGACACAAAGTGGTTCCACTCTAAAAATGCTGTATTTACAGGGTAATCAAACTTTATGTGGCCGATGTTTGTCCATTTTGTCTGTCTGTTTTGTGAAATGAATGTCTGTTTCATGTTATGTAAAAAAATTATGGGATATAAGGCAAGATACAGTTAATTTAAATTATTTTCTGATATGAAACTAATTGAAATTTTGAGTTTTTAGGTCTGGAAAAGCAGTCCTGGCCATGGACCGCCTGCTTGAAAGGTAAAAACATTTTAAACTGTCTGACGCTCAGTGTTATTTATTAAATAAGGTATCACAATAACAATTAGAGATTGCAAGATAATAATAATAATATAATGTCAGTTCTTTATGATAACACGAAAGGAAGTGCCAGAAAAGGACAATCTCTCCCCTCAAAACATGATTTTAATAGATGGTTTGAATTTTTCCAGTCAGAATGATTAAATTAGACTCAAATTTAACACAAGATGAAATGCACCTTAACATAATTACTGGACTGGACTAAATGAAACAAACTTTATTTACTTGAAATAAATACAAAGTATAATTAAAAAGGAAACTGTACGTTGTTTTTATAAAACTGGGTAAGACAAACTAAGAGTATAAGACATAACATGCCCTTCATTTTTGTGTTCATCAATTTTATTAAGCCTTCTAAACAGATGAGGAGTGAGTTTTTCCACAGGACTCAGTTACAGTTAAATGTAATTGAACCAGATTTTAAAAAATGGTATCTATGGTTCAGATTTAATACTTACATTCACAATTAAATGAACACAATACTCTGACCCTTTTAAATCCTACACTACACATAAAAAGAGACCAATTGAGGTATGAAAAGAAAGTAAAACAAGCACTAAAACTAATGAAATTAGCACTTAGCATTATTAGAATTATAGCAACTAATAAAAACTAGTGACCCCATTCTTAAATATAATAAGGACTAACTGCATTAGAAAATATAGATAGATCTAAATAAGGCTAGATTAGAATAGAACATTCAGAGCTGTTATAATCTTGCTGATGAATACGACAAATATTGTTATGAAACCAGATGATTACAAGAGAGCAGCTTTATCAGGGCCAAACATTTGTAGGGCAGACCCAATGTCCTTCGACCTGATTTTGACTTTATTTAAGCCTAACTATCATAACACCAAACCAGTAGTGACAGGTCTTATTAACATCTTGGATGGCACATATTATGTACAGAAAGAAATAAAAGGTATAATTGGCAGCACTGACACCTGATTATTTCAAGGGTAACCCCTTGAGATGCACCATCTCAGTCTTGACAGGGTCCTTTCAGAACAGAAGATAAAACAACAGTAAAAAGAATAAAACAAATATGAACAAAATCACACAGAAATACCCACAACATTCTCAAGAATGCACACGCACACAAACACACACTCTCACAACCACATGGTCACACACAATCAAAATCACAACCACCAGCATAGCAACTGCATGACACTTAACATCAAGACACAAAGTAAGACAACATACAGAGTTCATGTTCACATCTCTTGGAGGATGAAGTCCAGAATAAATGAACCTTTATTCTTACTGAAAGCAAGAGAAAGATGTTTTACAATAAAGTAAATATGAATAACAGTGATAGAGTAAGTGAATGAGGCAAAGTATCCCAAGCTGATGAAACTTTAAACTGAAATACAAAACGTCTAATCTTTCCTTACTCTTGGTGTAAAACACATAAAGATAACTGATCAGTATTTCTCAGACCATATTGTGAATTAAATTGGATTAAGTATTTCTAAATACGCAGTATTTCAAAGTTTGAGGGGATGAATATTAGTTTCTGTGGCATGACCATAAATAACATCAGCATGTTCTAAATTGGCAGCAGCAGTTGTGGAAAACTCTTACGAGCTGGAAGGAAAAACATTCTCAGAAAGATAATGTGACAATTTTAAGGCAACAGGCTTCCAAACAATATTAAATTTAAGATTTTAACTCGACCAGTTAGACTCAGATTTTATCTGACTCCAAAGGATGAATTGTCGAAAACTTTACAACAATTAATTGCAGTGATTAAACTTGGAAAAACTTTCACTCATTTGAGACTTACAGCAGGAGGAAAAATGCTGTTAACTTTATATAATTTGAACAGAACAAATCTACCATCGCCTTCTGACAAGATTAAAATTAATGTCCTATATGAAAACTTGGTTTTCACCAAAAGTAGTAGTTGCATTAAATGATACAGTTAATTTAATTGATGAAATTGAAAGCAATAAAATGCCAGGCGAATTATACATACCGATTTATGTCAAGATATATTTATTTATATAAGAGCTTTCCAGCAGCAAGACACTCAGGACGCTGTGCATAACGAGGGGCATTGCAGTGATACAAAATCAAATAACAGAGGTAAGAATAGAAGGATGGATAAGAAAATGAAAGGAAAGTTGGACTGAAAACTTAACTAATAATGTTTAGATTTCACAGTTATTATTTATGCTTGAATAGATTTATTGAGGTAGGCAGAAGTACAAATAAATTTTTCAACTTTCACTACATGATGCTGTAAAAGGTGACAAGAAGCCAAGTATCCATAGTTTTTGTGTCAGACCACCAGGTGCTACAAAGGTAGGCTATACTTTCCTTTCCTTTTCCTTTGTATGTAATAATAAAGGAAAAAACAATGTACAAATATGATTATGTGTTGTGAAATGAAGAAGGTGAAAGAAAGAAAAATGCTGATTTCACTACCCAGGTTTGTGATTTCTTGTTCGTGTTAATTTGTTGTACTGGGATGACTGTATGATCAAACTGGTTATTTTCAGGGATTGCCGGTCACAATACTCATGCTTTCTCTGGAAAGGTTGATGAAGAGTCGTCCCAATATATTGCCTGATGATGTGAGTGATAACCCTAAACATGTATTTTTCTCCTAGGTGAAGAAGGCCTGAAAAGGTGGCTGGGACCAGCCTGACAAATGGGTCCATTGACACATTATTACTTAGAACATGAGATCTCTGGGGTTCAGGAACAATAGAATCCAAAGATTGTGTTTGAGGGCTGAAAACGTGTGTTTGAGAAGAGTGCGACAGGAATGAATGAAGGCCCAAGGTATGAATGATGAATGATGTGGGTCACATGAGTGAAAGGTTCATGGATCAAATGGTATGTTTTAGTTTCTGTGAGCTCATTTTTGTTTTGGGTTGTGATTCATAGTTGTGTTCAGACAACTAATGAACGTTTTAGAGTGCACCAGGTTTGTTTTTCATTTGTTTTTCTCTAAGGTCGGTGTTCTCTATATGTGTTCAGATGCTCACAAGTTGGAACGATTTCTGGGTTTTAGTTTCAGAGGGTGAAAACTTAAATTTCTTATGAATTCTCTTGAGGTGGAATTGGATCTAAATTCTCTTTGGGTTGACAACAGAACCAAATAGAACCTGTCTTTCTGCCATAGGGTTCTGGTTGAATAACTTGATAGTAAAAGATTTGGCAGCAAATCTCCCTTAAGAGGGAGGCTGAAGCCGGCATGTGTTGTGTGTCTTAAGTGTTTGTCTAAATTTCTGTTTCAATGTTTGTCTCAAATGTTTGTCTGACTAACCTTTAGACTTCAGAGAAAACAACAAGAAATAATAATAATCATGGGATGGAAAATTGGAAATGGATATATCGGGGGGGAAAAATGCCCGTTTATAGTGATGACATATTTAACAGGAATGAATAACTAAATGATGGTATGACTAAGGGTGTACAGATTATGCAAATTACTTTTATCTACTATTGGGGGTAGAGGTTACGGGGAAGGACCCTAAAGGTCTAATTTAGGTAGATATAATCAAATTATCAACATGCTTGAAAAGTAGGTGTCCAAAACACTGGACACCTTCATGGTAAATTATACAAATACTTTGTTCTGGGGATGATTTAAAAAAATTATTATGGAAAATAACGGTTTGAACATATCTAACTTTGGCTGCTAGTCAACGGACAATAAATTAGCTACCAACTGGGTTACAATATAAATGTGATTTTAGATAAAGATGAGAAGATGACTATTAGATTATCCACATATAAGATTTTCATGAAAACAGGTATTGGAGCATTTCCTGTTCCCAACAAGCCCTAAAGGAAATTGTTCTTGATTTTGTGGGTACTGACAACAGAGTGAAAGGATGTAGAGATGTGCTTGACACTTTCACCAGGTCGGCTGAGAGAGCTAATCACACAATCAAAAAACGATTGGCTAAAGTTTGTGCTGATAAAACAAATGAAGTGTCTGGATGCGCTGCCTTTGGTGATGTTTTACATGAGATCATCACCCACTGAGCTCATGGGTTTAACTCCCCATGAGCTGCTGACAGGAAGAATGATGCCCTGTTCTTTTACCTCTTCTCTGTCGGGGAGTACACCCTGTCTGTGAGAGTGTGGTGACACCCACACTATGTTCAGCAATTGCAATCTGCTTTGAAGCTTTTGTCTCATAACAAACAGGAGGCCCTAACAAAAGAACCAACAAGGGAGACGCCGGAGCACATTGAGGCTGGGGAGTGGATATACAGAAGGGTGTTCCACAGATCTTGGGAAGACCCAAGGTGGATTGGACCCTTTCAAGTGGTGAGCTCCACCACATACAGTGTGAAAGTCTGGTTGGATGACAGCCGGACTAAGGTAAGCAAATTTTGGCAAAAATCATATTGCAGGAAGGTAGAGCCATCCTCCGAAGGAAACCTCAGAGAAATCAGAAAGCACCTGAGGAAGAACATACGAATAGGTTTCATTGGATATCTTTTGACTTAACATTTCATTTCCAGCTAACACATCAAAAATGTGCTTGTGAACTAAATTAATTTATTCCAGTAACCATTACGTCATAAGGTAAGATTAACTCATCTTTTTGCTCTCAACTAAAAAAAATACAATTATGTGGAACCTTTTTTTTCAAAAAGTTTTAAGTGGGCTGGGTTTTACTTCAACAGAGATAAAGATTAAAACAAAAAAAATTATATTTGTTGGGTAAAGCTTGAGGATTGTGTCCTGGTAAAATTTCACAAAATAAAAAATCAAAAGAGGGGAAAAAAGATTTTCTAAAGAAAAACTGGGCGAATAATCAACAAACAAATTTTTTATTTCTGTGAATGGGGGAAATTGTGGAATAAATTCCCATAAAGGGTTAAAGGAGTGTTCAACTATTTAATCAATTTGAATAACTCATGAATAGAAATTTATAACTTCCCATGTTTTTTATAGATAAATGTTTTTGTAACTTAGATGGTAAATTAACTTGATAGAAGGCCTTGAACCTTTTACTTGCTGCTAAACAGAACTGATTTATGGGAAAGAACTGCTTTAAAAATTTAATAATAATTGCTATTGACTGGACAGGAAAGATGTACGCTGGTTTCCCATCTCCATCCAGGATGCCCTGACACCGATTGGCCTACTTCGTCAGGGGGAATCTTTCAGAAAAGGTGTTTTTTTTTGAATTTGATATGTCTGCTAGAATACAAAACGAAAAAACCGATTCTAATTTTTTAAATAAACCCCAAAACCCAAAACCCAGGGGGCGGTAGCTCGGACATGCAGTATGTGCAGAATTTTGGAGATATAGATTAATACAATTTGAAAAGAGGTTTAACTTAATAAAATGTGAAGCGCTGTGAATACTGTAAGTATTTGTTCATATATATTATATCTCAGACAGTTTAAAAGTCAGTTCTATGAAACTTGGCCAGGATTTGCTTTTAAATTAATTTTTTTTTTAATTTGTTTATCATTTTGATTGCAAGGTATGTAGAACCAAAGCTACGAATTTAGCAAACACTCTTTACATTTGTTACTAATTTGGTCCCACTCAAAATGGCGGACGTGGGTCGTTCCCACCGAGTAACGAAGCGGTTTACGTTTTAAGTCTATGGGGAAACATTTGGGTTTTTAAGAAGCTAATCCATTAGTCCACCTAAAATGTTCCTAAACTGTAGCTGACATGAAAACATACAAACCTAATCTGTGCAGCAGAACTTTAGGGTTTAAAACCAGCCCTCCAGGATTTTTTGAGACGCAGCTGATCTTCTTTGTCCTCTTTAGCTGTTTGGGAAATCTCTCCCACTGCTGCTCTCTGCCACCGTTTGAGCTGCTGTCCCCCACATTTTTTGTTGTTAGCTTCTCTTCAAAAGGTCCTTTTTAACAGTTACTGAGTAGTTAGAACTCGGCTAAGATCCAAAACTCTAGAGATGGGACATTTGAAGCAAAGCTTCGAGGGGGTTTACAGAGTAAAAAGGTTCAATTTTTGTTTTTTTTCCCGGGGAAAAACCCCACGTGACCGGGGAAACGATGCCTCGCTTTTTCCGTGGACACGTACACTGCTTCATTTCGCGTGTGGAAATTTTTAAAAATAAAGCGCGACGACACTATTTTGCTTCGTGGGTTGTTGTAGTGGTTTGGTCGCAGGTCAGCAGAGATAGGAGCCTCTGAGAAGAATGGACCCCAACAAAAAAAGGAAAACCTCTCCCATCGGGGGAGTAACTTGAAATGTGTGCTCAAAAAAAATGTTTGTGTAAGGGGTGTTTTTCAAGCACATTACCTATTTTTTTTGCATCATTACCAAAAATTCATCAATGAACTTTTTTTTTTTGTATTTTTAGGTGAAATATTTGTTGTGTGCCAGAGAGCTGGTTTTAACAATAATAACACCTCATCAATGCTTAGGCATTTCAAGGCCTACATGAAAAAAAAAAGAAACCACACTTCAAAATCAAACATAGACACCAGCCTGGAGTATGACATATATCTTATAGGTTTATTTAAATTGTGCTTTTATTTTCATGCATCATACAAGTTCCAGAAAGCAGGTGTTTTGGATGATGCTGTGGTCAATCTTATTGTAAAGGATTCACAGCCCTTTACTGTTTGGGGGAAGACGAGGGGTTCAGGGAAACTTGTTCAGTTGCTGGATCCCACCTATGTTCAATTCAATTCAGTTTTTTTATATAAACGCCAAATTCACAACACATGTTTGCTCAAGGCACTTAAAAAAAGTCCGGTACATACATTCCAATTAATCCAAAAAAACATTAAACAGTGCAGTCAGATTCTGTTTTTTATTCAAATTGGATAAAAAGTTTTTTCTATCTAAGGAAAAAACCCAGCAGATTGCATCCAGTCAGTGACTTGCAGCATTCACTCCTCCCGGATGAGCATGTAGAGAAAAGTGGGGAACAGTCACTGGCTTTGACTTTTTGCAGCAATCCCTCATACTGAGCATGCATGTAGCAACAGTGGGGAGGAAAAACTCCCTTTTAAACAGGGAAAAAACCCCCCACAAACCAGGCTCAGTGTGAGCGGCCATCTGCCCCCCGACCACTGGGGGTTAGAGAGAACAGAGCAGAGAACCACAAAGAGAACAAGAAACAAGATCCAGGAAGTATTTTCCCCCAAAAGGGAAGGAAAAAGGGTTTTCCCTACTAGAAAAGGTTTTTTATGTATTAAAACACAACAAGATCAAATGTAGTGCTGACAAATAATTGCAGTAATTTCAATTCATTTCCTTTCCTTCAAGGCATTAAAGAAGATGGTGGAGGAAAAATATGAAAAAACAAAAAGCCAAAGAGGACGCGCAGAAGATGTGAGCCTCACAGCAGATATGTGGACATCAATAAATACTGAGGTGTACCTGGCAATAACATGCTACTTTGTTGATGCAGATGACAAACTGGGCGCTGTGCTGCTTGGAGTTGAGCATTTCCCTCAGAGTCACACATCAGAAAATCTGGCAGGGGTAGGTCCTACCCACATGGAGGGGTGGGGCATAACTAATGAGGTAACCTGCTTAGTCACTGATGCTGCATCAGACATGATTGCATGTGCTAAGGCCTTAAGGATCAGACACTCTGTGTGCATTGCTCATGCACTGAATTTGTTGATAAGAAAATCATTTGATCAGGTCCCTGCTCTCTGTGACGTTCTGAAAAATGCCAAACGAATTGTAACATATTTTCACTCAAGCACCAAAGGTAAACAAAAGCTAGAAGTAGTACAGATACAGATAGGAAGACAGTCACAAAAGCTTGTCACTGATGTGGACACACGCTGGAATAGCATAACCTCACTATCTTGTCAGGAGTATCAAACATTTGAGGAGTGCTTACCTGTATTATTCTCTTTTTACCAGGCAACATTAGAGCTCCCATAAGAGAGAAGGGTCTCGATCTCAAAGATAACCCTTAATGAACATGCTGCACCATGCAGTACTTGCAAAATCAACAGAAAATCAACAGATATCGCCAGAGGGTGCCACTGGCTGCCAGGGGCTGCTAGGGGATGCCACAGACTACCAGAGGATGCCAGTAGGTGCCAGAAGGTGCCAGGGGATGCCAGAGGGGCCAGAGGATGCCAGAAGGTGCCAGAATGCCACAGGCTGCCAGGGGCTGCCAGAGGATGCCACTGGGTGCCAGGGGCTGCCAGAGGGTGCCACTGGGTGCCAGGGGCTGCCAGAGGATCCCACTGGGTGCCAGGGGAGGCCTCAGGCTGCCAGGGATGCCACAGGCTGCCAGAGGATGCCAGAAGGTGCCAGAGGATGCCACAGGCTGCCAGAGGATGCCACGCTGCCAGAGGATGCACGGCTGCCAGAGGATGCCACAGGCTGCCAGAGGATGCCACAGGCTGCCAGGGGATCCCAGAAGGTGCCAGATGATGCCACAGGCTGCCAGAGGATGCCACTGGGTGCCAGAGGATGCCACTGGGTGCCAGAGGATGCCACAGGCTGCCAGAGGATGCCACTGGGTGCCAGAGGATGCCACAGGCTGCCAGGGGATGCCAGAAGGTGCCAGCGGTGCCAGAGGATGCCAGGGGATGCCAGAAGGTGCCAGAGAATGCCACAGGCTGCTAGGGGATGCCAGAGGATGCCAGGGGCTGCCAGGGGATGCCAGAAGGTGCCAGCGGTGCCAGAGGATGCCAGGGGATGCCAGAAGGTGCCAGAGAATCCCACAGGCTGCTAGGGGATACCACAGGCTGCTAGGGGATGCCACAGGCTGCTAGGGATGCCACAGGCTGCCTGAGGATGCCAGTAGGTGCCAGGGGATGCCAGAGGGGGGGGCCAAAGGCACCCGAGAGTGCCAGAGGATGCCAGGGGTGCCAAGGATAACAGAGGGTGCCAGAGGTGCCAGGGGGGATGCCACGTAAACAGAGGGGCCAGAGGATGAAGGGGGGGTGCCAGAAAAGGGGCCAGGGGATGCCAGAAGGTGCCAGAGGATGTCAGAGGAGCCAGGGGGTGCCCGAGGATGCCAGGGGGGTGCCAGAAGGTGCCAGAGGAGCCGGGGATGCCAAGGAGCCAGAGGGTGCCCGGGGAGCCAGGGGTGCCAGAGGAGCCCAAGGGGGGCAGGGGGTGCCCCGGGGTGCCACAGGATGCCAGGGGCTGCCAGAGGACACCAGAGGGTGCCAGAGGATGCCAGGGGCTGCCAGAGGATAACAGAGGGTGCCAGAGGATGCAACGGGATGCCAGATGATAACAGACGGTGCCAGAAGATCCCAGGGGATGCCAGAAGGTGCCAGGGGATGCCAGAAGGTGCCAGAGGATGCCTAAAAGGCGCCAGAGGATGCAGGGGCTTCCAGAGGACACAGAGGGTGCCAGAGGATGCCAGGGGCTGCCAAAAGGACCCAGGGGTGCCAGAGGATGCCAGGGGCTGCCAGAGGACGGTAGAGGGTGCCAGAGGATGCCAGGGGCTGCCATAGGATGCCAGAGAGTGCCGGAGGATGCCAGGAGCTGCCAGAGGATGCCAGAGGGGGGTGTAGAGGATGCCCGGGGGCAGGGGATGCCAGAAGGTGCCAGAGGATGCCAGGAGATGCCGGGGCTGCCAGAAGGAGCCAGAGGGTGCCAGAGGATGCCACGGATGCCAGATATGCCAGGGGTGCCAAGGGACACCAGAGAGTGCCAGAGGATGCCAGGGGCTGCCCGGGTGATAACAGAGGGGCCAGAGGATGCAAGGGGATGCCAGAAGTGCCAGGGGGATGCCGAAGGCCAGAGGGTGCCAGAAGGCGCCAGAGGATGCCAGGGGCTTTCAAAGGACACCCAGAGGGTGCCAGGGATGCCACGGGATGCCAGAGGATGCCAGGGGCTGCCAGAGGATGCCAGGGGCTGCCAGAGGACGCCAGAGGGTGCCAGAGGATGCCAGGGGCTGCCAGAGGACACCCGAGGGTGCAAGGATGCCAGGGGATGCCAGAGGTGCCAGGGATGCCAGGGGATGCCAGAAGGTGCCAGGGGATGCCAGAAGGTGCCAGAGGATGCCAGAAGGCGCCAGAGGATGCCAGGGGCTTCCAGAGGACACCAGAGGGTGCCAGAGGATGCCACTGGATGCCAGGGGCTGCCAGAGGGCGTAGAGGGTGCCAGAGGAGCCAGGGGCTGCCAAGAGGGTGCCAGAGGATGCCAGGGGGTGCCAGAGGGGCCAGAGGATGCCAGGAGAGGGAAAAAGGAGGTTCCGGGGGGGGGTTAGAAGGGCCAGGGGGATGCCAGAAGGGGGCCGAGGATGCCAGGGGCTTCCAGGGGATGCCAGGGCCCAGAGTATGCCAGAAGGTGCCAGAGGATGCCAGGGGCTGCCAGAGGACGCCAGGGATGCCAGAGGACGCCCCCAGAGGGTGCCAGAGGATGCCAGGGGCTGCCAGGCACTGCCAGGGATGCCAGGGGTTTCAGGGGGACGCTAGAGGGTGCCAGAGGATGCCCAAGAGACAAGACCGATAGGTTGTCATTCTCCATGTATTGTTCGAAGCTCTAAACCTGTTACTCAGTTGTTAGCTGCAGACAATGATGCAGTTATTGGTTTTGTTCTTAAACCCAACATTCTTAAAACCTAATTCAAAGTCACTTCAATTTTTAATAGAAAAATATTGACAGACATACTTTTTTGATCATTTTGCTCAATAGTCCATTGCTCTGTTTCTGGCATCCTCTGGCAGCCCCTGGCATGCTCTGGCACCCTCGTGGCAGCCTTATGCCCTGGGACGTCCAACGTGTTTTTAAGCATTTATTTATAATTTTCTGTGAGTGACAATTCAGAATAGCCGCTCATGCTCTATAATAAACCGGCTGTTTGTGCAATAAATCGTTGTCATCCTTTCAGCACGTCATACATACACATAGTGCTATTTATTTTCTATCTCAAGTACATACAATCACCTTATGTTATGGGTCTAAAGCTGTTTATTAAATAATAATCAATAATGATTATAAAATAAAGGTAACAGGCTGTAACAACAAATGACATCCCGTTTGCCGATAATCAGCATCGGCATCACTTCCGGTGGCAGCTCCACAGACACTATTAACTATAATGACAACCCATTTGCGGATTATCAGCATTAACTTCCACAAAAACAGCGGCCACTGCCACAAATTAATTCTGCCTGCCACTGCCACAAGTTGAGCTCGGCCCTGCTGAATTGTTTTCTAGAAAACAAGGACGTCTCCTCATTAGTCCACCGGCAGGTGGCGGTGTGGCCACATGACCAAACTACCTAGATCCTTTCAGTTGAAACTGAGGACAAGATTTGAGTTTCGCTTAAACGTTTAGCAATAATGTTGCCGTGTTTTGACCCTAACAAGCTCTTGACTCCGAGTCCTGATGATCTACGGTGTTTGACGACCCCATCCGCTTTGTATCCGACGGGGTGGCCCGGTTTTCCCGCTACGAAGCACTACCAGGAGCCTGTTTCCCGCTCGGAACACAGGGTCATGGACTTCCCCGCCATGTTGGTGCTACCTCAACCACTACCACCGTCGGTTATGCCGTTCCATAACCATTCATTATTTGAACATTTTTACGCAAGTAAGTTCCCGAAAAGGCTCAAGGTCGGGTAAAGTTCCAACCCTGGGATGTTAATGGAAGTGACGCTGTAGAGATCTGTAGTTCCTGTCCTATTCTACAACTAAATTTGTTTTCTGCTTACACAGATGAGAGCAGAAAAGAAGTCCTACACAGGTAAGCGCATATTGTTATTCCTACATGCCGTTTTCATAATGAAGAGACGTGAAGTTCTATTTTGCTCTTGGCGCAGGTCTGTGTTTGATTTGGTGGGTCCTCATCACTGTCTGGCTTTAACAGACACGGAGCTGCTACGCTGGTATCTCTGCCTGTCTCCGGAGGACAGGAGGATCATACTGGGTATGTCCTGAAAGCCTGTCCGTTTGTACTACAGTCACACTGGTAGGTAAACATTAGCTGGTTTCTATCCGGGTTAAGAGGGCAACTAACTCAGCTAAAATCGTCAACCAAGCACTACCACTCTCATGCCAAGCTAGTTGTCCCCGACAGATTTTTTATGCCCTACATCAGGAGCCAACCCGGATGACTGCGCCGCAATTCCAACCAACTAGACGTGGAAGTGGTGACGTTTTTCTTCAGTGAAAAGCGAAAAAAGAGTACTTCATCGTTCAGTTGGTGTTTAGTTACAGCGGAAAGCGACACGCTTATTTTTCTGTCGTGGTATCAGACGTGAATATCTGAATGATACCAGGATAATTGTGTTGGTGTAAACTTGATGCATATGAACATTAACGTTGTCCACAAGTAAACGGCCCTGTGTTCATTTCCAGATGTCCTACAAAAATACTTCATCTGATTGTCACATATCGCCAAAAGTTATCTGCTGAAAACAAAACTACACCTTCTGGAGTAGATCAACAGTTGTCCGTTTATTCTTGTAAAACAGTTTTGGTGCTACATGGACCACATGAATAGTAAACTAAAACAGATCTCAAATGTATCAAGAGGAATGAGGTTACACCTAAAATGTTTTATAACTGACAGATTTAGTTTCAAAGTGACTTTAATTCAGTCAAGAAGTAGGTAGGAAATATGGCTGGTATCTTTCAAAATATACCCATATATAGGGAGTAAAATCATTTTTTATTTACATTGTAGTAGAATGGCATGCAGAAAATAATTTATAGTCTTCTTAGTAATCAGTGGCCAAAGTTTTAAGGCATTGAAACCCATATAAGTGCTGACCAGCATTTTGCATGTTTCCACTGGTGTTGTGACATTTTTCTTTTGAGCGTAGTCATGGAAGTCGTCTTTGCCATCAACCAAATCTCCAACACAATGTCTATTCTAACATCAGGTTTCATTTCTCATTCTATTCTGCTAGAATCTGTATCCCCCATCTACTCTACTCGTCTAGTATTTTAATTGACATTTCCTTAGGAATATATATAAATATAATATGACTATTGGTCTTTGTCTTTTTAAGTCTTTTTTCCCCAAACTTGCAAAAGTCAACTTACAGCTTTCCCCTATATTAAGGGGAAACAGACTGTCAGGGTGACCCAGTCTATCTTACCGTCCAAATAATGGACAAACAATTGTGGTCATTCACTATGATGGTCATATAGGCCTTGATACACTGTGAATGAATTTTTAATCAAAAGCTTAGCAGAATACACTGCTAGTTTTTTTTTTTTTGCTAAATTTACTGAACAGTTAACCTTATGAGCATTACTGTATGCCTCACTATGAGGCTCCATGTTTGGACAAAGTTGTAAAAATAAAATAATTGTTCCTCAAGCAACTAATGCCCCTTTTCCATTGGCTCTGTTTCGGTTTCGCTCCACTCTGCCTCTTTCCACTCGGCACAAAACCTGTAGTTTCCACTGACAGCTGGAGCTATGGCTTGAAGCCCCGCCTCCAACCGTCGGTGTAGTGCGCTGTGTCGCTTTAAACGTTACTGTGTGACATTATCACATTAAAGTAATCTGCGTGGAACTATAGAAAGGAAATACATACATTTATGTGTGGCAAGAGAAATGGAGAGGAGAGACTGCTGTCTGGACGGGTAAAGCTCCAACGTTTGCCAGAAGAAGTTCCAATTTTGGGCTTAATAAGGATGTTTGTTTCTTAGGCATGGCAAGATGACGACAAGGACGTTTGAACAGCTCAATCTTAAATAACTTGATACTTTCCCCTTGTTTTCAGCCGTCTGGCGGTTCCCTTGTGACGCCAATAAAACAACTCCTCTCCTGGATAAAAATCATTAAAATTTTAATTAGGCTAAACAGATTTTTTACAGTAGAACGCCAGTTGTCCTACAATGGAACTTTTTGAAAAGTACTATGCGCGTATATGTATACATGTCACTAGGGTTTGAAAAAAAGACGTTCATACCTTCGATGTTGTAATGTGTAACCTGTTGTGTTGCTTCACACATTTCACAACATTGCAACACTGAATGCTTTTTCGACCATGGATAAGTCTCTAGAGTCGTTACAGCCTCATGATAAGGCTGCGTACCTCTAGAAAACTGCGATCATCAACACGGTGGATCCATATTTTCTGCCTGTTAGTTTGTTCAGCGCAAATCTGGACAATTGGCTGCACAACTATTTTTTCATAGCTACAGCACAAACAAAAATCCATAATAAGTTCTATATTGCCTTTTATAGGATAATTACATAATAGTCATGTTACAAGATGATACATCTACAGTATAACAGTAAAGGTAAATTGCAGCCTACATCTAGCTGGTCCAGGCGTTAGAGCTCAGTTTACTGAAGTAGGTCCCAGCGCTGAATGCTGCTACCCAGCTCAGAATCAACTGATCAGCTCACGGTCTTGGCAGACTACTTTCCAGATATTATTACAATAAATGTAAATGAGCATTATTTATTTACCCGTCACAAAATGTGCACTGCACACTCGGGCGCCAGTGGGGTTCACGCCGTCCAAATCTGCCCTTAATCTCTGATTCAGCCACAGTAGTCGACGTCATGTACTCAGTGTTTTTGTTTTCTCACACAGATATTTTTTTTTGTATCACGGCTGGCAGACGATAGACTGAGCGTTGGACCGCCACGCATAGCACAACCCACAACTAAGCAAGTTTTCCCCATCGTTAAATGAATGATCCGGAGCTTTGCTTCACTGATCAGGCTAAAACAACGAAAACAGGCTGCAGCTGCCACCCGAGATGGCGATCGCAAAGTGAGGTCACGTGACCATGACGTCATGTGAAAACCCCCCATTGCCCCTTTTACACTGGTTGCACCTGGCCCAGCTCCACTCCACTCAGCCCGCTTTGTGAGCGTTTGCATTACTGTATTACAGGTACCTACTTTTCTCGTATCTTCTCCCAAGCTGGTATGACGGGGCTGAGGAAGTTGTCAGCTTTCTTAATTACACGCAGTCGACACGCTATATTTAATGATATCTTAAACCAGCTGATCAAATGTATTTATTTTATAGTTTCACGCAGATTAATGTGACAGTGTCACACAGTAACATTAATAGCAGCATGGCAGGAGACAGGGCTTCAAGCTTTAACTCGAGTTGTATCAATAACCTTCTACAATTAAATGTCTACTAGCGAAACATTCAGCTTGATATTACCCCACCTATTTTGCATAATTACGACGACACGACACAGGATCCTAATTAGCGAGCACAGAATGTAGTATTTATTGGGATGGACTATTATTTGGCAATTTACATTTTTCAAATAAAAATAATATAATTTTAAGAGGATGCTGTTCTTATTGACCAAAGTCACATATCATAAAACGTTTTTCTTAGTGTAAAGGATAGGATGGAAGTGGGCATTATGGGCCCTCCTCCTCCCTTAACTTTATTTATGAAGAAATAAACTATAGTATATGAATACTAGAACTATTTTTATAGTAACAACAAAACAGCCCAACGTAAACATTGCCCATATCACGTTTCTCTGCTGAACCTCCTTAAAAAGAAAAGGTCAGAGGTTCTATATAAGTACAAGATTGTACAGTTTCTGTGTCCATGTTTTAATCATGCATAAACTAACCGACATGAAAGGGTGAAAATCATTGTAGATCAGAACAGTTTTGCAGTCGTCAACTTCATACACAAAGTTACTTTGACACTGTTTTTGCATTAAATGTCATGAAAAGATTACGAAACAAATTTTTGAAGCATGTATTGAATAACCAACAAACTGTTGTTTTTGTCTGGAAGTAGGGGGGAATCGTTTAAAAAGCTGCATATGCTTTGCAAGAGCTGCACTGACTGAGTGTGCGCTCCCACGTCAGGAGATACAATTCCTGTCAGGGATCATTAGTTTGGCACTACACCACCTAAACAAAACACAGCTGTAACCTCCACAAAAACAGCACATTCTGACTTTAGTAAGTACATTTTATTTATATAATACATTTTTATAGAAAACAAAATCCCAAAGGGCTCCATTGAGGCAGAACATGATGATGAAAACACGATCCATCCATACATCCATGGTCTGTAGCTGCTTGTGCGTACAGAGTTGCACAGGGACTGTGCATATCTCCAGCGGTGCACCCTGGAGAGGTCCTCAGTTTATTACTGGGCATCACAGAGACACACAGAAAAAAACAAGTACCCTCACTCAAGATTTATTTAATGTTTTTTGTACATGATGTTGATCTAGTTTGTCAAACTTTATTGCAATTGTATGTTTAACTGGAAAAATGTACAGAGGTTTGGGTAAGAGGTGCACTGATTGCTGTTTTCTGGCTGATCACCGATTACCGATCTTTAAAAAGCCTGACCTTCAGTGTGCCAATCTTATGTTGTCAACAGTTGTGAACCATGCATGTGCAGAGGTGACCTAGTGGGTGGGGTCTACCAGTCAGCCCTCTCTTACAGCAGAGCAAAAGGGGACAGTGGGTGATTTTCAGACCTTTGCGAAGGTAGATAAGATCAGTGGATGAGCTCGATTTAACATGTACTTATCGGCCAATCACCCAAAATGAAGAAAATCGGGGCGACCCTCCCGACCGATCAGTCGATGCAGCTCTAGTTTGGGTGAATTTTCAGTGGTTGAATTGGGATAAAATGAATCTCTACAGTGATATATGATTGAATTATAAGATTAGTTTTTACCTTATACCTGAGAAAAAGGTCAAATGGCACATATGGTCTTAATAATAAGGTTCCAATTGTATAGCTAGTAAGTAAAATTATTCAGACTCAACAGGATCTAAAGTTGCACAGTTGTCAGATATAACATTTCTAATTCCTGGATGGATTGGTTTCCTAAGATTAACTCCAGATTTTTACAATTCTCTGATTCTGTCACTTCTGTAGTAATCTCACATCTTTTCTTTCACGTGAGATAAAAAATATACATACAGTCCTTGTAGCTGTATACTTTTTATTTTGGGTAAGTCACAGAGACGGGGCAGAAACGATAATAATGAGGGGGTGATGACCACCATATACCACCAACTCTACCAGGCGGGAGTTTAACATTGAATAGTCATGTGATGTAGTAGTGATGTATTTCATTTTTTTTTGTTTGTTTGTTTTTGAAGATTATAGATTCGCGTCATAAAAACAGAAACTATGTTTATGAGAAAATTCGAGTACTCCATGAGCCTAATTTATAAAAGGGATGTTATGTTTACGTACAGAACATTAAATGCATTCTGTAGTTGGTCTGGGCTTTTTACTTGAATTACTTCATCAGTCCAGGGTGTCATGAACGCTGTCAGCCTGTGGTTCTACTAAGGTGTTCAGGAAGCCCAGGTAGCTTTAATAGCGTATTCAGCTTCTCTGAATTGTTGGCTCTAATGTCTGTCATCTTTCTCAATTGGATTTAGACAAGGTCAGCTTGTTGGCCAATCAGCACAGTGATACCATGATCATTAAAGCAGGTATTGGTACCTTTGGCAGTGTGGGCAGGTACCAACTCTTCATGGAAAATAAAATATTCTCCACAAAGCTTGTCAGTAGGCATGAAGTGCTCTAAAATTACCTGGTACACCTGTGTGCTGACTTCAAACTAAAGACCCAGTGGACCAACACCAGCAGATTACAAGGCATCCCCAAATCATCACTGACTTTGGAAACTTCATGCTGGATTTCAAGCAAGTGAATTCTGTGGCTCTCCACTCATCATCCAGACTTTGGGACCTTGATTTCCAAATAAAATTACTCTTAATGTAAAAAGATCTTGGGCAACCCTGAGCAAGATTTCAGATCCAGGCCCTGTCCCAAAACCCTCTTTACACCCTACGCCCCTCTATGAAGTGTGTACTTTGTGAAAGTGCACGTAGGGGTTGAAGTGTGCAGGTTACAAGGGTGCAAAATTGGAGAATTGGGCCTCGTAATTCCGACCTCAAAAATGGTGGGACCCGTCGCTATTTTTGCAGTCTTGCTGCTAAAAATTAGTTTAAAACTGCAACAAGCAATTGTTTTGAGGAGAAGAAAGCGCAGGTATTGAAAGAGGCTTATACACCAGACTCTTGCTGCGGCGCCAGTGTTTGTTTGAAAGGTAATTTCAATGTTATGGGCTACTGACTGCCCATTATCACCCTGAAGCCAGTGACGTCTTACAATGTTGAGCCTAGAAAACCAGTAAAAAAACATATATCCTAGGCTTGCTGTCTGGTATTTCTTATTCTGATTTGATGGTTGATTACATTGGTTTTGATTGGTTTTTGCTCAAAATGTCACGCACAGCAATGAATTGTGGCTAATATACTTCGGCGAAGTTCGCTTAGATGTGCGCTTAGATCCACACTTTGGCTAAGCGGACTTTGCCGACGTATATTACCCACAATTCATTGCTATGTGTGACATTTAGTGTGGATCGAAGGCCCAAAGGAGGCAGGACGAAAGACAACTCTAGAGAATTGGGACGCACTCGAACCCATCAAGGGTGGAAGTGCGAGTATTAGGACAGGGCCCCATTCTCTCCTTAGCCCAAGTAAAACATTTCTGATGTTGTCTTGAGTTCAGGAGCAGCCCATGTTAAGGATACATCTGTATGTGGTAGATCTTGATGTTCTGAATCCAGCTACAGTCCAAGGCTTGTTTATCTCCCCCTAATTCCTGAATAGGCTTTGATTCACAATCCTCTCAAGGCTGTGGTTAGCCCTGTTGCTTGTGCACCTTTTTCTGTCACGTCTTTTCCTTCCACAAAACTTTCTAATAATATGCTTCGATACAGCTCTCTGTGAACAGCTTTTTTTAAATTACTTTTTATGTTACCGTCCTCATGGAGGGTGACCATGACTATGAAGTTAGCAAATTTTTCCATGGTTGTGTATGCTATAACAAGGTCATTACCTTTTCTGTATGAACAAATATTTATATTTATGAAAATATATAATTTGTATTGGTCTTACAGAACAGTGCATTGTCTTGAACAACAGAAATGTTGGGTTTTCATTAGCTGTAAGTCAGAATCAAGTTCAATAGAAATTGATGTTTGAAATACCTCACTCTGTGTAATGAAAGATGTATTAGTTTCAATTCTTGGACTGAAATAATGCGGTGGAAGGAGTACTTCGAGGATCTCCTCAATCCTGCCATCACGCATTCCCTGGTGGAAACAGAGGCTGGGGACTCGGGGTTGGACTCTTTCATCACCCAGGCTGAAGTCACCGAGGTGGTTAAAAAGCTCCGCGGTGGCAAGGCTACGGGGGTGGATGAAATCCGCCCTGAGTACCTCAAATCTCTGGATGTTGTGGGGCTGTCATGGTTGACACGGCTCTTCAACATTGCGTGGCGGTCGGGGACAGTGCCTCTGGACTGGCAGACCGGGGTGGTGGTCCCCCTTCATAAGAAGGGGGACCGGAGGGTGTGTTCCAACTACAGGGGGATCACACTCCTCAGCCTCCCTGGTAAGGCCTACGCCAGGGTATTGGAGAGGAGAGTCCGGCCGATAGTCGAACCTCGGCTTCAGGAGGAGCAGTGTGGTTTTCGTCCCGGCCGTGGAACACTGGACCAGCTCTATACCCTCTACAGGTACTCGAAGGGTCATGGGAGTTTGCCCAACCGGTCACATGTGTTTTGTGGACCTGGAGAAAGCATTCGACTGTGTCCCTCGTGATGCCCTGTGGGGGGTGCTCCAGGAGTATGGAATCGGGGGCCCTTTATTAGGGGCCATCCGGTCCATGTACGAGCGGAGCAGGAGTTTTGTCCGCATTGCCGACACTAAGTCGGACCTGTTCCCGGTGCATGTTGGACTCCAGCAGGGCTGCCCTTTGTCACCGGTCCTGTTCATAACTTTTTATGGACAGGATTTCTAGACGCAGCCAAGGGCCGGAGGGGGTCTGGTTGGGGACCAGTGGATTTCGTCTCTTCTTTTTGCAGATGACGTGGTCCTGCTGGCCCCCTCTAGCCAAGACCTACAGCATGCGCTGGGGGAGTTTGCAGCCTAGTGTGAAGCGGCTGGGATGAAGATCAGCTCCTCCAAGTCAGAGGCCATGGTACTCGACCGGAAAAGGGCGGCTTGTCCTCTTCAGGTTGGAGGGGAGTTCCTGCCTTAAGTGGAGGAGTTCAAGTATCTCGGGGTCTTGTTTACGAGTGAGGGAAGAATGGAGCGGGAGATCGACAGACGGATCGGTGCGGCTGCCGCAGTAATGAGGGCACTGTGCCGGTCCGTAGTGGTGAAGAGAGAGCTGAGCCGAAAAGCAAAGCTCTCGATTTACCGGTCGGTCTACGTTCCTACCCTCATCTATGGCCATGAACTTTGGGTCATGACCGAAAGAACGAGATCCCGGATACAAGCGTCTGAAATGAGCTTCCTCCGTAGGGTGTCCGGGCACTCCCTTAGAGATAGGGTGAGGAGCTCGGCCATTCGGGAGGGGCTCGGAGTAGAGCCGCTGCTCCTCCACATCGAGAGGAGCCAGTTGAGGTGGCTCGGGCATCTATACCGGATGCCTCCTGGACGCCTTCCTCGGGAGGTGTTCCAGGCACGTCACACCGGGAGGAGGCTCAGGGGACGGCCCAGGACACGCTGGAGGGACTATGTCTCTCGGCTGGCCTGGGAACGCCTTGGGCTCCCCCCGGAGGAGCTGGAGGAGGTGTCTGGGGAGAGGGATGTCTGGGTGTCTCTGCTGAGTCTGCTGCCCCCGCGACGTGGTCCCGGATAAAGCGGAAGACGACGACGAACGAACGAACACTTTTCAATTATTCTAATTATTACTAAATTATGGTAATTTATTAAGATAAATCTTTAAAATGTGAAAATGATAAAGCTCATACTCCTGTAATTTGTCATTGATGACAATGGAGGTGCTGCTGGAGGATAATATTTAGTGAGGTGGTACCTGGTATAAGACAATCCCTTTGAAAGCTAGAGAATCATAATTATTCTTAAAATCATCCTAGACGAATGATGTTTGCTTTGTCCTTCCTAATAGAACATTACAGTATGAAACTTGTACTCTTTGTGGTTTTGATCCAGTACTGCTGGTTTTGGTTGTTCAAACTGATTTTGTCAGGTCTTCTTTTTTTTTTTTTTTTCAGATGACGGAGGCTTCCACCACTTCCTACAGAGTCATCCTGGCTTGGAGCTATCTGAAGGTCATGTTTATGTGAAGCGTAAGTTGGTGGATCTGTGAGGCTGCTGAGAACTGTGCAATCATTCAACCTCGTTCGTTCTTTACAGTTAGACTAGGAAGCACAGGTCGTGTTCAACCAACAGTTGCATCACACCAGCATGTGTAAGCCCCAGCCTGTGGGGTTAGTGGAGGAGTTTTCATTTAACAGTAATTTCATTTCACAGACCTGGATCACAGAACTGCAGATGTGGTAATGTGGCATACATGATTCTGTAGCAAAACCAGTTTAATGCAGGATGCTAAAGACTACATTCAGATGTTGCAGTCAGATTTTGATTGACATGATTGTGTTAGGTCAGCCTATGGTTGTAGAAATTCTACTGGAGGTGTAAAAAAACTCCATCTTTATCCTGAGACTGAGTTAAAAATATCAACAGTTAATATTAATATTGTATAGCACTTTTAAAAGCTGTTAACACCTTCTGTAAAGCATGTAGTAAAGTAAGTTCAGATGAATGTTAAGATATACAAAATAAATGTATAGTAATGTAATGTATAGTAATAAACTGGGCATTAGCAGCAGCTTTTGATAATTAAACATTACAGCAGAATTTAAATGTTGCATGTGGCTTACTTTAATCTGAATCAATTGAAAATCCTCTTTTCCGTTTTGGCACCAGTGACCTGAGCACAGTAGGCCATTTATGGATCTCTATGGTTGGTCTAATGTTGCTGTATAGGTCCCAAAGTCTGAGGTATCTTGAAGGAAGGCTGTTAGAGCTTCAGTGAGAAGCTGTAGGATTTTAAAATCCAAGTAGAATCCAGCAGTTATCCAGTTCTGCAATTTCTCATAGTGATGTAAATTGTGGTCTTAAATAAGTTGGCTTAGATTTATGGAATGAGTTGAGGAGTAACCCCTCTTGTTCACCACAAATTCTATTTACGTTGACAGAAAACATTTTG
This sequence comes from Crenichthys baileyi, assembly GCA_036173005.1. Classification (NCBI taxonomy): domain Eukaryota; kingdom Metazoa; phylum Chordata; class Actinopteri; order Cyprinodontiformes; family Goodeidae; genus Crenichthys; species Crenichthys baileyi. The sequence goes on from JAHHUM010001277.1 coordinate 208,325, forward strand.
TTGCACTTTTGGATATAACAAGATGGACATAATTATAGTAGACATACATTTGTAGAACTTGAGGGTAGCACACATTACAGCAGAGACCTGGCTGAAAGCAGTGTTTCAGCGTTCCTAATTGCATGCATCTTTTCCTTCTGGTTCAGAAACTGAAAAGCAATAATTTGTACAATTGTTGTAAATTCATATAGGCTATCACAGTCTTGATCACATATGGCCGCAAGATTGAAGATTAATGTTTGCTGTACTCATGAGTGACTTTTGCATTTGGTCAAAAATAGTGGTTTGACTAAAAGCCATTTTTTTAAAATTCTTGCAAGCAAACAAAATTTAGTTATCAGTTAATGAATTAAATCAAGCTAGCCTCCATTCTGTGAAGATCTTGGTGCAAATTAAGGGGGACAATATTAAAACTAGAGCTGCAGCTATCGATTAATTAATAAAATAAGTATTCCATGGATTATTCTGATGATTAATCATTTAATCTGCAGAAATTTCATTCAACTACAAACTTATTTTGAGTAATGGAAATCTATGAAAGAGCAAATGCAAGTAAACAAAGGACAAAAGTCAATTCCTTGTTTTAAAAATGATCAACATTTTATTGCGTTTCGGGCAATGTGTTTAGTGTACACTTGAACATTTGTTGCAAAGTATGCTTCTGCAGCAAAAAAAAAAGAAAAAAGCTCAGCCCTTTCTGGTTGACTTAATATCAGTACAGTGCTATCTGCCTCTGTAGTAAAAATTGTCACAAACAAAACAGTCCATAAAGTTCTATTTGCATATTGAATTCTGGATTTTTTAAAGATTTTTTTTTTTCTGTTTTCAAATTAAAAAGCGTTATGTTATCCAAATAAATTAGAACCATTGTAGTGTACGTAAGAGCCAAGTTTCTCTTGTTTTTCTGTTTTTTTAACCCTCACTGTCGCCCTCCAGCTGATGACTGCACTAAGCATACACATAACAGCGTAGGTTATCATTAGTGGAAGTGAGAGTGTTTGCCAACACAAATACGACCCAGCCACAACACAGTGCGCTGATAGTTAAACAGAATTTAAAGAAACCTTGAGGTTTCGAATCATTTGAGGAAACATACAAATAGCAGTAGTTTCTGATGCATCAATGTTTCGCTGTTCAACATTTTTCACTAAGAAGAAGAATAAAACATCTTTTATGAAGTGAGTTAAAAAATCTATGCAATGAAAAGTCGGTTCAAAAGCTAAACCTGACAGTGGTGAAAAATACATTTCAGATTTATCTACTTTAAACACCTCCATGTTATGATATCATGAAATCTTCTGTCATGTTTGTTGATGAGGCTCTTAATGCATAAAGGCACTGTGCACATAGAGGTAAGTTTAACATTATTGGCCATGGTAGTTATTTAACATTATTTATTGTAAACGGAGCGCTGTGTGGTGGGAGGCAGGATGTGGCGCGGGTGCGAGAGGCGTGGCTGTGTGTAGAGCTTGCGCTGTGTGGGTGTGGCTTCGTCGGCTTTTCGGGGATGGAGCTCATCTGTGGGGGTGTGCCCCTGTGCTGTGGGGAGGGGATTCATGGCGTTTGGGTTCGGGGGCATTTGTTCGATATCTGTATCCTGGTTGTGGGGTGGCCCCGTGGGGAAATTCACGTTGGGGTTCATTGGGGGTGGGCGGCTCATGGTATTAGGATCGGAATTCATTGTGGGGTTGGGACTGTTTTATCCTGTGGCAGCTCTGGTTGACGGGCTAGTTTGGACCATGTAGACGCCTCTTTTGTACATGGCCCCCTCTCCGGATGAGGATGGGGGTCGTTGGGGATAGGGGGTTCTGGACCGGGTCGCTCAGGTTCAGGCACCAGCCCAGGCTAGCCCAGTCCAGGTTCAGGTGCTGGGGCAGTCTGCCTGTCTCCACCCCCGGAGTGATGGGGACCACCTCCTGGGTCCGTGGGCTGGTTGCCCCTATGGGGTATCAGCACCTGGACCAGGGAGTATAAAGTATGTGTGGGGAGTGTGAGTGAGTGTATGACGCCCATTGTTTGTCTTTACGTTGGGTGTGTGTGAGTGTTTTTATGTTTAAGCATGAGGGTGGGAATGTGTGATTGTGACTGTGTGTGCCTGTTTTTTGTGTCAGGTTGGGTCTTGGACTGCTCCCTCTCTTGGATCAGTTTAGGTCCCCCATCAAATGCCTGTTTCCTCCCCGCCACACTACCTGCTGGTGGTTGGTGTCTCTGCCTGCTGGTGTACTTGTGGTTCTCGGCATCCGGGGCTGGGTGCTTTGGTGTGTGCCGTCTCACTCCCGGTGGCTGCTTGCTGGGGCATGGGCCCCTGGGCTCTGTCGGGCCTCTGCTTTAGGAGTGTTATGTCCCGGGGTCTCTGGGTCCTTGGCTGGATCTCCTCGGGCGTAGACTGCTGCCGGCGGGGCCTGTGGGCTCGTCGCTGCAGCTCCCCCGGGGCTTCTGCACTCTGGCTGTTGGGTGGTTCCCCTGGGACTCTCCCCTGCTCTTCTCTGGGGGGGTTGCGGTGGTCCCAGCAATGGTTCTCCTGGGGTTCCTGTGCTCTGGGGGGCCTTTGGATGTCTGTGGCTAGGATCTCTTCCGTATCTGTCCCAGTTTCGGGGGGGTTGGGGGGTTCTGTGGCTCCTCACACTCACTATTGCATATTTTTATGGAGAAATCTTGTACACACAACCGCGCTCACACTCAGACCCACAGGTGTTTAGATTCAGGTGTTAATAGATAGACTAATGTTCTATATTGGGCTGCATTTACCACTAAATACATCTGGCATTCATAAGTACACAATGCTGTTATTATTACATATATATATGTTTCTGCACGTGTAGAAGGAAGCAGGATGTTATCTTGTAATCTCTTCATCCTTCTTTCCCTCCTTCCTTCCTTTCTCCTTCTCTCCCCTTTTCCTTTTTGCCCCACCTCTCTCTCTTTCGTGCTTTTTATTTTTATTTTGTTTTTTCTTTTCGTTTCTGTCTCCGTGTCCGTAACAATTGAAACAATCCCAATGCAGTTTCTAATAAAGTTTCTTTTATAAATATCAAGCAGAGCTTTAAAGCGTTAGCTGTAATGCTCCACTTGTGAAAGTAAATCTGTTGGGCTTTTTCTTGGCACTCGGACAACAATTCTGAGTGCTTCTCTGCTGGACAGGACACGGTTAAAACATAAATAAATAAATAGACTGAATTTATATAGAACTATTCCAGTCATATTGACCACCCAAAGAACTTAACAATAGAGCCACATTTATCCTTTACACTCACAAAGGCACACACATTCATACACTGATGTGCAGTTTGGTAGGCACGTTGGGGTTAAGTGTGTTGCCCAGGGACACATCGACATATGGCAGGAGGAAGCTGGAATCAAACCCACTTCTTTCGTATTGTGAGATCACTACTTTTCCCACAAGGCCACATTCGCTTCCTAAGTATGCTTTACCAGTATACTATCTCTGGTTAATGGGCGGACAGGAAGCTGGGTGATGAAAACTTGAGCAAATGTGTTAGACCAGCTGCAAGAACCTGTGGAGGTTGAAGTTTAAAATTAATATTGTAGGTAAGAGTGAGGTTGAACCAGGAATTGGCCAGAGGATGTCCTGGTGGAGACACTGGTGGGCCTGTTTTGTGATGATTGTAACCTTGTGGAAGCAGAGCACTGCAGGAACAGCCCAAGCTGCTGAGGAGTTGAAAAAGAGAGGAATAAGAGATCCATCCCAGGATCACAACAGCACTTTTTCTGCACTCCATCAATGGGCAACCCCATGCATCTCAACAGACCCCAGTAGAAGTTGTCTCTGAAAAACAGACATCAGGAAAGCACCCTGGTATTAACCAGCTCCTACCAGCATTTTGGTGGAAACATTACTCTTGTCCCACATGAAAAGCTGACTTGAGTACAGTGAAAACATTAGTTACAAAGTGGTCTGAACCTGCCCAAAGAAAATCATCCACATGGCATGCCAGTACTCCTGTCACTTTAGACTGCTCATTCTGCCAATAAAACCAGTGTTCAGCAGAAGTTCTTTGACCTTGTTGTACCAGTAGAGGGAAGCATCCGCCAGTCCATACACACATTTCTTTAGTTTCCTCAAAGCATTATCCACGCCCGCTTCAGGATGGGGACGAATGTAAATGTCTCTCGAGAGTTCCATACCCTGCAAAAAGGCAGACCTAATATCCATGGAATGAACTTTCCAGTTGTTTTGACAGATCCCAGCCATCAGCAGCTTGAGTGACTCCGATGCACATGTTGGAGAATCTTTCTGCAACTCTTGAATATTGACTTCTTCAAAACCTCTCGCCACAAGGCGGGCTTTGGGAATGATACCCTTTAGAGTTTCTTTCAATGTACGAACCATCTAGTTGAAACACATGTTTGACCTTTGTCTGTGACCTCCTCGTAGACATTGTTATTTTTCCAGTTTTCAATCTCTTGCTGTTTAGCAGCATCAAAAGAGATGTCTTTGGCAATGAATACATCAGCATCTGTATTTTCACATTCAGTGTGAAGGTTATCAACCTGTGACATGTCTAACGCTTGTTTTTGCCCCTCACTGCCATCTGGGTCAAGATGCTGTACATTGTACCAGTTTTTGTATCGCCCCTTGGCTTTCCCTGCTCTACCTAAGACTCTGGCAGTGTGCTGCGTTCCATCATCTCTGTTAGTAAATGTGACTGTCTGACCTGTTCTCAGTTGAATGAAAGTAGAACCCTGAATATTAGTTACATCACCCTCTGTTTCAGTGTTTGTTTCATTAGTCTGTCTGACATTTCTTTCATCTTGCTCTGTGCTCTCAGTGATTTGTTCTTCTCTATTAACACTCATTCATCATCTGAACTCTGACACATCAGTATGAACCATGTCTTCATTTTCAGTAACACTAGGCAGTAGTGGTTTATCCTCCCTTTGTACGCTCACTTTATTTAGCCTGGACTGATGTACTCGGACAAGAATCCCACCATGTCTTATGAAAACTACAGCTCCATCCTGACCAATAACTACACCAGGGCCCTTCCATTCTGCACTATCTGCTCACTTGTAGTACACTTTGTCACCTGTCTCATACTTTTCATCTGTAGGCCTTAACTGCTTGCGTAATGCTCTTCTTATTCTTTCTGAGCATTCCACCTCTGTGAAGGCTCTCCTGGAAGCATGTAGTGCTGCTAAGTCCTACTCTAGTACTCCTAGAAGTACCCTCTAGAGCAGGTAGTTTATCAATTAAAACAGTAGAGAGATTAGGACTGTGACCAAACACAAGCTGATGTGGGCTGTAACCGTGCACATTGATCATACTGTTTTGGCCATAAGAGCCCAGACTAGAGCAGTTTGCCAACCACACCCATTTTCCCTTTTCACCTTCAGGAGGATCTCAGTCAGTGTCATGTTGTGTCTCTCAAGCAGTCCATTGCTCCAGGGACTGTATCCCGCTGTAGTCTTTGTCTCAATGTTAAAGTTTTCTCCATATTTAAAAAGACTTGGAGGCTGTAACTTCTGCCAAAGGTGGACAAGCAAAGTATTAAACAAAGGCTGTGAATGCTGGCATAAATGTGATTTCTAAGTGTATGTAAATATTTGTAGGAAATTTGCAGCAATCTCAAACTTTAACATTGTCATAATAGGGTATTGTGTGTAAAATTTTGAGGAAACACATTAAATTCAAACCATTTGGAATAAGGCTGTAATGTAACTAAATGTCGCAGTGCTGTGCTGTGAATACTTTCTAGATGCACTATCTGTATTTCTATGGAGAATCAGCCAGTGATGAGAGCAGCTCCTCAGTCCCGTTTCTATCCAATCCAATCTGAGTAGCAATGTGACGCGTGAATACGCACATGCTGATTTGTACTTTGTTGTAATGGCCAGCAGAGGGCAGTACAGGATTGTGATAAAATGTCCAAATTATGTCAGTACCAGAAATTACATGTCACTTGGCAGAGCTGGTACCTAAATCAGAAAGATGTATATACTTGGAGAAAAAGTGACACAGCAATATTATTATACACTGCTTGGCCAAAAACAAGTCGCCAACAAAAAAGGTTACACCTTGTAATATTTTGTTGCACCTTCAGCTTTGGTTACAGCACTCATTTACTGTGGCATTGTTTCAATAAGCTTCTGCAGTGTCACAATATTTAGTTCCAGCCGGTGTTGCATTCATTTTACACCAAGACCTTGTACTGATGATGAAAGAGTCTGAACACTGTGGAAATCCTTCTCCAGCATATACCAAAGATTCTTAATGGGGTTAAGGTCTGGACTCTGTGGTGATATTCAGTTCACTTCAGTTTTATTTATATAGCGCCGATTCACAACACATGTCGTCTCAAGGCACTAAGTCAATTCAGTTAAATCATACCGATGTCAAGACTGGTACATACATTTCAATTAATCCTAACTATCCAACAGTGCAGTTGGATTAAGTTTATAATTCAAATTGGATAAAAAGTTTTTCTATCTAAAGAAACCCAGCAGATTGCATCCAGTCAGTGACTTGCAGCATTCACTCCTCCTGGATGAGCATGTAGAGACAGTGGACAGTCACTGGCGTTGACTTTGCAGCAATCCCTCGTACTGAGCATGCATGTAGCGACAGTGGAGAGGAAAAACTCCCTTTTAACAGGAAGAAACCTCCAGCAGAACCAGGCTCAGTTTGAGCGCCATCTGCCACGACCGACTGGGGGTTAGAGAGAACAGAGCAGAGAACAAAGAAGCCACTCTAACTATAAGCTTTATCAAAAAGGAAAGTTTTAAGCCTAGTCTTAAAAGTAGACAGGGTGTCCGCCTCACGCACTAAAACTGGGAGCTGGTTCCACAGGAGAGGAGCCTGATAACTAAAGGATCTGCCTCCCATTCTACTTCTAGAGACTCTAGGAACCACCAGTAAACCTGCAGTCTGAGAACGAAGTGCTCTGTTAGGAACGTATGGAACAATCAGATCTCTGATGTATGATGGAGCTAGATCATTAAGGGCTTTATATGTGAGGAGGAGAATTTTAAATTCTATTCTGGATTTAACAGGGAGCCAATGAAGGGAAGCTAAAATAGGAGAAATATGATCTCTTTTTAATTTTCATCAGAACTCTTGCTGAACCCTTCAGCTGATCCAAAATAGCGGGGACCAATCCATGTGTGAGAATAATGTGTCATGCTCCCTGAAACCACTCTTCCACAATTTGAGCCCGATGAATCCTGGCATTATTTTTTTGGAATATGCCTGTGCCATTAATGGAATAACCTGGTCATTCAGTACATTCAGGTAGTCAGCTGACCTCCTTCTTTGCTGAACCCAGACCTGACCAACTGCAGCAACCCCAGATCATAGCACTCCCCCCACAGGCTTATACAGTAGGCACTAGGCATGATGGGTGCATCACTTCACTTGCCTCCCTTTTTATCCTGATGTGCCCATCAATCTGGAACCGGGTAAATCTGGACTCATCAGGCCATAGGACCTTCTTCTATTCCTCCAGAGTCCAATCTTTATGCTCCCTAGCAAAATGTAGCCTTTTTTCCAGTCAGCCTTACTGATCAGTGGTTTTCTCATAGCTGCAAAGCTGTTCAGTTCCAATCCCTTGAGTTCGCTTCGTGTTGTGTTCGTGTGGAAATGCTCTTCCTTTCACTATTAAACATAGCCCGGAGTTCTATTGTTGTTTTTCTTCGATTTGATTTGGCCACATTTCTTCCTCGAAGATGATTGTTGGCCACAATCCTTTCAGTTTCTAATAATGCGTTGAACAGTTCTTAACCCAATTGTAGTAGTTTCTGCAAGATGTTTTCTCTGCTTGATGCATGCCAATGATTTGACCTTTCTTAAACAGACTGAAATATTTTCCATGATCACAGGATATGTCTTTCAACATGGTTGTATAAGAAATGAGAAGCCATTCATTGCATCAACTGGGGTTAAATAACTTGTTGCTAGCTGAAAGATAATCGCCATGCAGTAATTATCCAATGGGAGGCTCATACCTATTTGCTTCCTTAAATCCAGCTGGTGACTTTTATTGGGGCCAGGCTGTGTACTAACAATAAAATGTCTTCTAGAATAGAAAATCTCTTTGCATTGCATGGTATTAAAACTTTATAAATTTAGACATTTTGGTCGATTCCTCCTTAGCCCCTTCATCTCTGCCCACAAATGTTCTTTGTATGTAAATATTCAGAGCTTTGTGATGGCTTTTCCAAAACATGGACTTTGTTTTCCTTAATGCCACTTCGTCTTTTAATGTTGTGGTTATGGGTCATTGTACAGTTGGAAGATGCTCAGGATGCCATCGTCTTTCAGAACATTGCCTGGATCCCTCCCTCCTACAGCATGATGCTACTACTCCAGAACATCACATTTGAGATGGTGTTTTCAGCCTTGTGAGCTTCTCAGTTTTTTTGCTACAATGGCAATTACTGCAAAACACTTTTTGTTTCAACAGACCACAGGACATGTTTTCTAAATTAAGATCCTTGGCCTGAGTGCATCTGGAAAATGCAACCTTGCTTTTGGTGTAATGCTGCTTCCTCATAAAGTGGCCTTTGAGCTAATGTTGGTGGCGGACTTGTTTTTCCTGGGGATAATGACACTTTCTTACCGGCTTCAGCCATCATCTTCTGAAGGTCTTTAGCTTTTCTTCGAATCCATCTCATTCTGAATGGTATCATGGCTGGATATTATCATGGTGTTTATACTTGTGTATAATTGTTGAACAGGTGAACATGGCACCTTCAGGCAGCTGGAAATTCAAAGGATGAACCAGACTTGTGGAGGTCAAGTAATCACCTTCGCTGATTTCTTTTTGATTTTTCCATGATGTCGCTCAAGGAAGCAGTTTAAGTTGTCCCTTTAAAAAAAAACATTCATAGGTGTGCTTCCCGTCTACATCAGAACCTTACAAAGCCATGACATCATCTGGGTATGCCAGATAGTTTAAAGGTACAGTAATCTTAGCATATATAAAATTTTGACTTTAACCCTTGTGTGGTGTTCGGGTCTGTGGGACCCATTTTCATTATATACTGAAGGAAAAATGATACAATTCATGTAAATTAATTGTAAATTTGTTTCCACTCATATCATGATTTTAATTAAGTGTTTGATTGTAAGGCATTAAAATTCACAAAATGCAACGGGTCCACCAGACCCAGAAACATTGGCTGAGCAAATAGAAGTAATTTATGTAATCCTAACTGACCTAAAACAGGAACGGTTTCATCTGATTTGTCAGAAAATAAGGTTCTGAGTCTTTTTATACTGTACATCTGTTTAAGTGTCATAGCACCTTTTTTTACATTATCTGGGTTCTACAATTTGCCACGTTTTTTATTCACTAGTTCACATGCAAAGCAACTCATACACGGCCTTTGGTTTAGAAGAATGATCTGTTTGAAGGCTTTTTGTTCTGCTATTTATGAAATCTTCACAGCATTGTGGTTTGGTGACATTTCTTTATCCACAGTTATCTTATGGTGAGTCTTGATTTGATTTTTTCCACAGCTTTATAAGCATACATGCTGTGTTTGGGAACATTCATGTTACACGGTTCAGTTTTGAAAATGGTTCTGCTGTCCAAGATGTTATTGCAGGGTTGGGCAGTTATTTCCCCAAAGGGTCACCTGAGTAACTATGATTGTTGTTGAGTGCTGGTTTATTGACTGAACTCAATTATACACTGCCATCTTCCAAGGTCCCTCTGAGGGTTCCAGCTGCCCCAGAACCTCTCTCCAGGGCTCCTGCATGGGTTCTGCATTCCTACAGGTCGGCCTCCTGACCTGTGCTGCCGCTGGCCTCAAGGACTATCGTAGGACGACCTTCAGGTCGCCCCCCTGAACTCTGGTTTTTGTTTCTTGCCCTTCTTCCTAGGCTATCGCTCCCACCCGATCTGGGGTTGTTTTTTTGTTTATGGACCTTTTGGTACGTCTGGAGACACACCTTTAAGGGGTTGGGGTGTAATGTCATGATCTGTTGAACTTTGTGTGCAGTTTGGCTGTTTCGGTTTCTTTGTGGCATCTTGTATTTCATTGTTGCTGTGTTTAGGTGTTCCACAGCTGTTTTCCATCTGCTCATTTACTCACCTGTATGGAATCCAGTAATCCCAGTCCCCAGTATATTTTCATCTTGGGTCAGTTACTTATTGTCAGATGTTCTCATCCTTTGTTTGGCTGATTCATTCTGTTCATTAAAGCGTTTTTCTTCTCTATGCTCCTGTCCTTGTTTGTCCCCAACAAAACCAAACCATGACTACTAGCTTGTTTACATATCCTCTTTTTAGTCTTCATGTGTTTAATGCCATTACACCAAGTGAGGCTACCAGATGATTTGCCTTTCTGAATGCAGCCAGTGGATGACACAGATCATGGGTTTAAATGCTATACAGCTTTTTATGCTCTTGGAGTTTTTCCAACATACCTTTTGCGTTACATAACATTTTTGAACAGCTCTTAATAACATTACTTTTCTTCTGTTGGGACCCACAGCCATGGTTGCAACATGAAAGATGAGGTACAAACTTTTCTGGAACTTTCAATATAAATTGCATTTAACCGACTTCCAGCACAACTTCAGAAGGGGAAGGGGGGGTAACAGCGGACTTCCCATGATGCCACTGGCCGTATAAACCCCCACCTTTCCAATGGTCCTTTCTCTACCACCCGCACTCCGTGCGAGGCTGGCCGGGGAGACAGTGCGCTAATGTCTCTTTACTGGCAAACAGACATAGACTCTTCAACTGGATCCGAGTGTGTCATAAGATCACGCGATCATATGCACGAGCTAAGTATGGATGAATTATTGTTTGTGTACCCGGTATTCATTCATAAAAGGGGGAAATTAAGGTATAAGCATTTTGCTTGACTTTCTCTGAGGCCTGCAGAAGCAAACTGTGTTCCAGAGAAGTCCCCAGTAGAGAAGCTGTCTCTGCGAAGCCGAGTGGAGCGGTTTTCCCAGTCTGAGAGGAGGACAACAGGAGCTGCATCACCGTGGTAACGTGCAATTTGGTCCGCCGACAGAGCGGCCCTCCAGTCACTGCTCTGGAGGTTAGCTGAAGGTAACCCTTTTTTCACAGAGCTTTCTTCAAACGTCATCGTCGCCCGGACAACTCCTCCTCAACACGTTTCAAACAAGGTTAGGGTTTGGGCAGAGATTTAGGATGAAATGATCTGAATGTATTCATTTTCTGAAGTTGTTTTGTTTGTGGAACTCTATCTTAGTGCTAGCAGGCCATCTGCAGCACACGTGATCAGTTTTGTGTTCCGTGTTTTTAAAGTTAAGACAAACTTTATTTTAAACACAGAAGATTGATCATAACGCGCCGTTCGCCCGGTATTTTAAGGGTGTGTGTTTGATTCTGGTGCTAAGCTATCAGCTTCTTTTGTTAGCTTTAACTGCTAACAGCTTAGAACATGTGCTTGCCTGCTAAAGAATATTTACCCAGAAAAGTTGTTAGTTTTCAATCCAGTAAATATTTCCCTTAACATTATTTTACTAAATTTGATAACTAAGTAAACACCATTAAGCCCCATTTCTCCAGAAAGATTTGGCTCTTTTCCAAAATATTTCCTTAAATAGTACTTCAATAAATACAGGCAGCTAATGAGACACCATTGAGAATTATTCATCCAGAAGGTTGGTTTTATTCAGCAAATCATTCTTTAAAACATTATTTTAATAAAACAATATTTTACCTGATCTGTGAATGGTTGTCTAAACGTTTGCTGATTAGTGTCTAAGTCAGTTCCAAGACTAACTTAACTTCATTTCCAGATTCTTCAAGATAATCCTTGGTCCTCAAACATTAATAACATTGCATGGTAATGTTGCATCACTCTTCTGGTCATGATTTTCAATCATCTTTAATCAACTTGTTTATATTGTACATAGCCCATTAGTCTTCCTTATTCTTTAATTCTGCTTGGTAGTTAGTTGGATTGTTTTAGCATAGTAAAGAGTTTGTTGATTGAAATATGTTTGACTTTGAGTTGACTTATTTTTGTTAGTAAATTCTTGTATTTTAAGAAATTGTGTGAATTCATTCCATGTCTGTGCAGAGTTTATGCTGTTCAATAATGTCAGAGCTTGGCTCACACCTTTCAACTTTGTCCTAATACCACTGCCTTATTGGGCTGGTATTCACAGGACAACCCTTAACAGACTGAAATATTATTTCATAAAATGTTAAAGTATTAATATTAAATATGTTCATAATCAAAACACTACAATGCTACATTCTGTTATAACAGCTCTTGCCTGGTGTATTTTGGCGGCCCTTGTCCATATTTTTAGGCAAAAAAATGATTTTTAGAGGATGTGGACATTACAATTTGGCTGTTTTTCAATTGAGCTGAGATTAATTTATTCACCAAAGACGGAAGGACAGGCATTCTGCAGCGGGGATGCAGCGCCTGAAGGTGGAGTTCCGGAGCCTGATTCGTCCACACAACGCGGCGCAGCAGGTTCTCCAACTGGGTCCAGGATAGACGGAAGTACAGCTGGAAGCGACCGTCATCCAGACTCTGCTCCTGGAGCAGGTGGTGGCTGGTTCTGTCTCTGGAGTTGTCGCCCGTTCACCACGCGAATTGCTGCCGAAATTTGCACCTTTAGGATTCTCTTTGAATACGGGCCCAGATTTTTCCTAATCCGTGAACACACCATACCGGGAGCTACCAGATCATAAGGACAACAGTGTTCATGTTATTGCAGGAAGAAGACTAAAGAAATTCATTATCAGCGAGAAGTCCGAGGAAGCCCAACTGAACATGCTAGATTAGGAAATGTTTGCATTCTTAATATAAGATGTTAGCCTAAAACACACAGTTGTGTATTGGATTTCAAATCATTGCTATTAACATTGGAAAAGTTCCGCTCCAACATACAGCAAATCATCCTTCAAATATGAGGCTAGCACGGCAGTGGCGCAGGGGTAAAATGCACGACCCATATTCAGAGACTTCAGTCCTCAACGCAGCCAGCAGGTTGACTCCCGGACAGGCGACTTTTGCTGCATGTCTTTCCTCTCTCCACCATTTCCTGTTCGCTTACTGTTGGGAAAAAAAAAGCTACTAGTTCCGCAAAATGTTGGATAACATTTAAGTTCTTGATTTTAGGAAGTTTATCTTCTTCACAGTGAGATATTGTAGTAAATTAAACCTGTCTAGAGCTGCATTCCTTCAACAGTGATCATCTTCTATTTTCTGTCTGGACCCCACTGCTTGTTTTTCACTTATTTTGTTTGGGGCCCATCTTAAAATTGCTGAACTGACTCATAGTGACCCCTTTAAAAAAATATGGGGAATGGAAAGAACTGACCATAAGGAAGAGAGCAATTATCAGTTTCTTTCCACTATACATGTCTCACCTGAGCCGCATCCTCATACATTTTCTTTTGTTTTTTGCGGAACTAGTAGCTTTTTTTTTTCAACAGTAAGCTAACAGGAAATGGTGGAGAGAGGAAAGACATGCAGCAGAGGTCGCCTGTCCGGGAGTCCAACCTGCTGGCTGCGTTGAGGACTGAAGCCTCTGAATATGGGTCGTGCATTTTATCCCTGCGCCACTGCTGTGCTCCTATCGAGAAAACTTCCTCTCAGAGACGTACTGTTAGTGTTCAGATTTTGACATCTACAATTAGAAATTGTCTCAGGCTAATGAATTTAACATATCCACAGCTAACCGATTGCTAATCGCCGCTACTGCTCGCCGTGCTGCATTCAAAGGCTCTCGAATAAAGGTGCACGACCACGATCAGACCTATGCACTCTCTCGATGTTGTGATTGCTTAATACGCTCCTCTGATTTTTGGCAGAAATGTGACGCCATAGAGTTTTCTCATTAATTAAAGGAAAGCTTTCTAATGAATGAACTCCTGCGTTAGCTGGTGGTAGGTGAGGTTGGATTGAGTCAAATAAGAACCATGTTTGTCTCTCCTGGCCCCTAGGGGTCAACACAGAGTCAGGAGGGAGAAAAAACCCATCAAAATTTAGTCCTGAAAAGGCACGCATGAAAATGTGAAGCACACATTTGGCCTTCACACGCAGCTTTCTATTGAGCTGACATTTATTTACTCACCGAAGACAGATGGGCAGGCGTTCTGCAGCGCGGAAACAGCGTCTGTAGTTGGTGTCCCGGAGGCTGATTCGTCCCCCAACGTGGGGGAGCAGGTCCTCAAACAGGGTCCTGGACGACAGTCATCCAGACGCTGCTCCTGGAGTAGGTGGTGGTACTCTCCAAACTGGTTCCATCCCTGGAGAATCGGGTGAACCCAGAGACAGGCAAGCAGCAGATAGAAGCTCGTCCTATTTGATGATGGGGAAGAGAGTGGAGTGTTGTCGGCTGTTGGCCACTTGAATTGCTAGCACAATGTCAAGCAAGCAACAGCACACATGAGGCGAAAAATTTGCTGAAATCGCGGTCGGTCTGAGTGCACCATAATCGTGCTGCTCGCATCCCGTGCTTCGCATCCATTGCAGGTTTCGCTTCGCCCTAATCGCACCGTTCGCATCTCGTCCTTTGCCTCCCTCGCCCTGTTCTCTCCTAAATGCATCTTTACATAGGGTGAACATGTAAATCGGTCGCTCCTGTCACGCCATTTGCATTCGGTGTGAATGCACCTTATGACTAAAAGTAGCTCCTAGTGACGTCATTCTGAGAAAAATCTTTTGAATTTCTCAAATTCTTAAGATTTTACCTCGGTTAAATAAAAGTTATTCAAGAAGCATCTTAGGCCTCATAAAGTGAGGAGATGTTAAGAGTAGTGAAGATGAGTTTTTCTTGAGCCTAAGAGTGTCTTAAGCAGGCTAGACGGCAGCAACACAGAGAAAACAATGAAACAATGAATAACACTGAATTAATAAAATGTTACCAGCTCGATCGCGCAGGGATTCGCCCCTTAATAGTCGAGTAAATGAGAACATAAACTTCTATAACAATCATGCAATTATTAATATAGAGATAAGATAACTTTTATCATCTCCCTTGGAGGAAATTAAATAGTTTAAGCAGCAGGACAGGTTACAAGTGCACCCTCTAGTAAGATATAAAGAAGGATAAATAAATAATAGAAACAATAATGTGGAAAAAAGTGAACAAAACTACAAACAATATAGTACAGAATGATTTAAATATTTACAGTCTGTAAAATGCTTTAAAAAAGGAATTTGGAAAAACTGGAAAACAATATATATAAATAGAAACTATAAATCAAAATAATCAAATCAAAATAATGACGAGCATGTTAATAATCTACATTTAAACATGTTGATCCTGTGTGACAATTAAGTTAATCTTGCTAAGTTTTATCATCATGATTCACACATTTCTGAATCCAGTCTAAATTTCATTATTTTTTAATTTCTATTTATCACTAGGAATGCATTTGTTTTTTGTTTTTTTTTTAAATCACACTTCTTAGAAGACAGTGTCACACCTAGCAACGGGGTCAACCACACCTCCTCACTAGGATTGAAGAACTAATGCGATCGGAACGATTAGGGCGAATAGAGCGAAGGAAACGCAGAGTGAATTTCACTGGAGTTGAAAAATCTGAACTTTTCTGTCACAGTGACCTCTACTGGTCAGTGGATTACCAGCTTCCTGACTGACTGGCAGCAGCAGGTGAGGCTGGGGAGTATCTTCTTTCGCACAAGAACCATGAGCGCAGGCTTCCATCTCTGTTATCTTTCCGTTCATCTTCTCTCTGCACCTCATCCGACCCGTCTGGAGCTTAACCCTCTAAAGACTGTAAAGATGACTGTGGACATCCAGAAAACACCCCCCACACTGCCTCCCCTCACCATCATCAATGTTTTTACATCTTCACACTGTGGACCTTTATCCCTCTTCAGGACTATGTCAAACATTTCCTTTTAAAATAAAGACTTTGTTCAAACTGTGTAATACCCCTAACTCTAGTACTACATGCACACGAACAAAGGTAAAAAGACAGGTCTGACCTTAACAAGAAATTCTAACATATTCATTGTAAATAATTCCATTGAGTTATTTCAATGATGATTTTGACTGACGAGTGTTGATTGACACATTGTTCCACCTCATTGCCCCAGTAGGAGAACAGGTTGTTCTCCTGTTTAAATTGTAAACCGACAAGGATCCTAGCTAGACTGAAAGGTCTATTCATAAAATCAAGTGTGCAGGCCTTCCTCACCCCATCTGTAGCTTGTAATGGCAACCAGTGTAAAATTGCATTAAAAAATGGTTCTCGCATGACCGAAACTATGTTTTTATATCTAAAGTATGAAACCTGTCAGAAAGCTACAGGTTCTATGCATTTCCTTCTGATGAGTCGAACACCTTTCATTGTTTTTATATGGCCATTTGATAAAGATGCGGCAGAGAGCTGCATTAACACAGGAACTCTCACATTTTGGGTCAATGAAAGCATCAAACAGCAGCATGTACATTGACAAACTGTTTTGAGTGTGTTAAAGTACAACTGCGTTGATGCCTTGGTGTGAATCTTGTAACTCCTTCGTTTTCTGATGTATACTAAGCGTGTACCTCTTTAAAGGAATCTGTAGTACATTTTCTCTCCTGTGTATCCCTGGTGAAAAAACTTCAAATCAGGGAATCAGCAGTTTCAGACCTCAAAGAAAATTGGAAACCAGTATTGGTTCAGAAAACTCTGCTTAGTCCATCTGTAAAGCTACTATAGTTTAAGTGGAGAACCAATGCTTCAAGTGTTACTGCCCACATGGTGGGTAACTGTAGGCAGTACAAACTAGGGTGTCATCCAGAGTAGACATCCTTAAATAAAATAGCTCAATACTATTTTAATGTTAGTAATTATACTTCAGCCTTAAGATTATTGTGCTTCAAGTTTATTTTGATTGTGCTGTCTGTCCAGCTGATAATAAACACTACTTCTTTATTTCTTTTGGGATTTACAATGTCTTGAGCAGTTAAAATTGGTTCATAGATGTTGTTTGGTTCTTATGTTTGGATGTTTTTTCTCAATAAATGTACATCCATTGAACATAGTATGCTCTGGTGTGGTGTTCTTTACCTACCTGTATGTGGAAGCAAGTTTATCTGAAAATGTAAAAGCATTAAAAACAGTTACAGGGACCTTGTTTTTTCATATTGTCATTTTAGCAGAAAATATTTGCTGCATTTTTTTTGTAAAATAACATACAAAAACATTGTTACAATAAATAATACCTGTCTGAAGAATTAAATGTTCATTAGGACAGATGTTCCTTCTTTTAAATTTGTTCAATTTACACTTTATATTGGGATATTTCAGTACTCCTATCTAAAAGTGTGAACTGAAAAATGAATAGAAGGGAGGGGTTATTCACCCAGGTGCAACTGGTCCTGCCTGGAAATGTAAAGAATCTCTTTTCATTGTAGAATAATCCAGTTCAGGTTTGACATCAGTTTTAGTTTTTGGCATAGCACTTATACAGATTAGATTTAAATTCTGCATAATCCTTAAATCTGCCAGATTAACTCTAGGGAGGTGGGCATGGGAAAGACAGTTGTGTTTACATGGGTACCTGCTCACATATGTATAGTGGGGTATGAAAGAGCAGATAGGAAGGGTACAGAAGGATGAGGTAAAATTCAATATCTGCTCGGCAAGAGGGAAATGGAAGAGTATGATTAAAAAGGAGATAGTTCAGATCTGGCAACATTACAAGATAAGGGCAGGCATGTAGTTAAAGCTTAAGAAAAAGCGGTGTGTGGTTAAACAAGGGTGTGGGTAGGAGAGAACAGGTGGTTTTGTAGCAGGTTAAGAACAAGGCGCACAGCTGAATAAATCTCTGCATTTATTTAGGAAACACCAGACTGGTTCCTGTAGTTTTAGTCACTAGGATGAGACTGTGGAGCGCATATAGATTAGATATGAAAAGTATGATATGGAAAAGATCATTTTACTCAGGAGGCTAAACAAGCAGGGAAGTCCATCAGCAACAGAGATCCTGGAATGTGGAGAAGAGAGTGACTGCAGAGTTATGGATGGTGACTGGATTATTTGATGGAATTTGAGATGTAAGGACAAGGTTCGATCTCAAGGAGGCGGTAATGCAACAGAGTGGATGCAAATCGCCGTAAAACACCAAACAAGAAGAAGAAGCACAATCCTTATGGTCTAGGGGGCGGGATTCCAGCAGGGATGTAAACTGGAAGGAAGAGTGGATCATTAAAGTCCAGAGGAACACCACGGTTGTTTATTGTTGGGCATATGCTCGGTTTGGATCTGCTTTGACTTCATCCCCTCCATGTTTTAGCACGTCTTGGATCCCAGCCGTGCCATGAAAAAGTAAGGAACGTTTGGGAGCTGCTGTCACCTGTGTGTTTTGTGTGGAGAGGTCAGGTCGCGAGTCTGCAGAGGCTTCCGAACAGAAAGCCGAGGTGTGAGAGCGAATCATCGGTATGGATCGGCGCTGAGCGCTGGCTGCCGGTAGGATGATCCGAGGAGTCACCGGTGAGGCTGTCGAGCTCGGCTTTAGTTTGCACAGACAAGCGGAGCGGAATCAACTGGGAGGTCTGATGGAAAACTAGACACGTTGACGTGTGTTTAGTGTGAGCGCACTGAGAACAGAGCTACAAACCTGGAAGCTGACTGAAGGCACCGTGACACCATGTGGAGCCCGGGGAGAGCTGCTCTGTGCTGGATGCTGCTGGAGACGTTTCTGCGCTCTGCCGGAGGTAGGGGCGAGCAGTAAGCGATCCTTCTGCTCTGCAACGTCGTCACAGCCGGGCCGAATGTACAGTTTGTTCAACCAAGAAGTTTGTTTCTGATATGATATGAAAGTCGCATCGTAAAAAATCATAAAACAATGTAAAATGATGATCAACTAATCATTTTATTTGCAGTCTACTAAAATGTCAATTACGTCTATCCTGATTCATCAATGGGAAATTCTTTATTGACATTCCAGCAGTGAAACCCTTTTTATAATGGCTGACCAGCTTATTGCATGATTTTGATGAGCTAGAAGCCTTCCTGGTTTGAAGGCCACCTTGCCATCACCCTTATCTCTAGTTCTTTCCAAACATTGTCTATCAGATTAAAGTCTGAGCTCTGGTTGAGGCACTCCAAAACCCTAATATTACTTTAATCAGAAGAAACATGTCCATAAATGTTAAAAAATACTTTAAACCTAGACCTGCCAGTAGTTTGAATAATTTTCCAGCACATGCACAGGTTTTTGGCACTTATTGTGCAGGAAATGCACCTTACAACCTCAGATGAAACAAATCTGGAATCCCTACTAGACTGTTGAATGGTGTTTAAGCAGCTGCCATAATTACCTCAATAATTGTTCTAATTATTATTATACTTGTCAGATCGGTTACAGAATAACTGCAGAAGGATTCTTCTGTTTTTGTATCGATGAACCTGTTTTATTATCTTAGAACATGTTTCTAGAACCAGCGAGGCGTGGTGAGTAATTTTCAAATCTCAAACAGGTAGTGCTTGCATTAATTAATTAGCTAGCTGATTGGCAAGCAGAGACTGAGACATGAGATACTTCAAGTTGTAAAATTAAAAAAAGTTTTGTAAAAGCATTTTATTGTCCCTCAGTTGGTTACAAAAGATGGCGTAGAAACAAAACTCTTAAATATCTAAAAATAAAACATCCATAGACAGGAGTCTGTGTTTGTGAGTAACTCAGCTGATGGATGTGGAATTTGTATACAGAGAAAGAAACAAAACCACCAGAATGAGCCCAACAAATTAAAGCCAGCTTCATTAGCAGGAAGGGAAGCTGTCCTGGACTATGGAAGGACAAATGAACATGACTGATCACTATTCTGGACCAGTCAAGGAGATGTTGCTGGAGTTTGTGGAGATCCACTGAAACATACACTTACCGGCCACTTTATTAGGTACACCTTGCTAGTACCGGGTTGGACCCCCTTTTACCTTCAGAACTGCCTTAATCCTTCGTGGCATAAATTCAACAAGTAATTTGGAAACCATTCCTCAGAGAGTTTGGTTCCATATTGACCATGTGTGATGCATCACACAGATGCACTGCAGATTTGTCGGCTGCACATCCATGATGCGAAATCTTCCGTTTCCACCACATCCCAAAGGTGCTCTATTGGATGCCCGATCTGGTTGACTGGCGAGGACATTTGAGTACAGTGAACTCATTGGCATGTTCAGGAAACAGTCTGAGATGATTCGATGCTTTATGACATGGCGCGTTATCTGCTGGAAAGTAACCATCAGAAGATGGTACACTGTGGTTCATAAAGGGACATGGACATGGTCAGCACAAACTCAGGGTAGGCTGTGCGTTGACCCGATGATCAAATTGCACTCAAGGGCCCAAAAGTCATATCTGTGTGCCAAAAAATATCCCCCCACACCATTACACACCACCACTAGCCCTCTGAAACGGTGGAAACAAGGCAGGATGGATCCATGCTTCATGTTGTTGACACCATAACTCTGACCCTACCATCGGAATGTAACAGCAGAAATGAGACTCATTAGACTAGGCAACGATTTTACCAATCTTCTATTGTCGATTTGGTGAGCCTGTGTGAATTGTGCCTCTGTGTTCCTGTTCTTAGCTGGCTAGGAGTGGCACCCCGTGTGGTCTTCTGCTGCTGTAGCCCATCCGCCTCAAGGTTTGACATGGTTGTGCGTTCAGAAATGCTCTTCTGCATGCCCTTGGTTGTAACGAGTGGTTATTTGAGTTACCTGTTGCTTTTCTATCAGCTCGAACCAGTCTGGCCATTCTCCTCTGACCTCTGGCATCAACAAGGCATTTGTGCCCACAGAACTGGCCTGCTCACTGGATATTTGTCTCTTTTCGGGACCATCTCTGTAAACCCTAGAGATGTAGTGTGTCCGTGGAAATCTCAGCAGGGATCAGCAGTTTCTGAAATACTCAAATCAGCCCGTCTGAAACCAACAACCATGCCACGTTCAAAGTCGCTTAAATCACCTTTCTTCCCCATTCTGATGCTCGGTTTGAACTGCAGCAGATCATCTTGACCATGTCTACATGCCTAAATGCACTGAGTTGCTGCCATGTGCTACTCAATGCTAATTAGAAATTTGCGTTAACCAGCAGTTGGAGAGATGTACCTAATAAAGCGGCCGGTGAGTGTAGATGACTGTGTGTAGAGACCAAGCACGTTTCCACAGTTGTTGTTACTCTTCTGTATAGCAGCATCACCACTGCAGTAAATGACCAGGTGAATAGCTTCTTATTCAGAGTGTTCAAACCTTTTACCACATAGGCATTTGTGCCAATACTGAGGCTGAGTCAGAAGCTTCATTAAAACCAATGGTTTATTTAGGCAGTAACTACTGTACTTCTCTGACATCAGGTCAGTTAAAACATTCTGTTTTATTAAGTATTTCTAAGCATATATCTGACTTATAAACAAATAAAGCTACTGCCTGCAATAAACATGTGTCCAGCTCCACGTAAGCTTCCTGCAGATATGTGGAATAGTTGCTAAATTCCTAGGCTAACATTAGCAAGTTCACTCTCTTTTTCATATGACTTGTTGATAATTCAGCTTGGAACATATTTCAATGCAGTTTCAATGTAATCATTTGTACACGAAATACACTTTGTCAGGTGTCCTCTACATTGACATTTTTCTGGGTAATAAATTGTACAAAGCAGGTCAAATGACACAGCCTGCAGCAGCCGCTACAGTCTCTCTCTCTCTTTCAGTGACAATGCAAAGGGTGAACAATGGCTTGGTTTTGGAAAACTTAAATTTTTAGATCAACAGTATCAACGGGATGGCTGATAAAACGCTGCAGGCCCTGGTTCAGTTTTTTTTTTGACTCTGCAAAAACACCTCAGCACATCTTGCTGGGGGTGTGCCAGACATAAAATCACAGACACAACACGAATAACTGGTGTTAGGAGTTAACTTTACTCAGTGAGTCCCGTTAATAATCAGTTGAAGAAGTACCCAAGTGGGATATTCCTAGTTTATATTGTAAGAAAACTCACTAGGTCATTTGGAGTATGATGTCTTTTTCTCAACAAATTGTTTTTCCCTGTAAATGTCTTCTTTTTTTTGTTTTTTTACAGTTATCTGTTTAACAAAGTCAAAATGTTGAACCGATTTTGTCTGGTTGCCTACAAAATAAGAGTGGCAGTTCCACATTCTTGTTTAAAACCCAATAGCAGTGTCAAGCATTTATTTTCTGTGTCTACCTGGTAGGAATTCTCTCCTTCCTACAAACCTTACTGCTGATCTTCTCCATTCAGGTCTCAACATATGCATGAGTGGCAGCGCTACGTCCTGTGAGGAATGCCTCCTGATACACCCTAGCTGCGCCTGGTGCGCACAAGAGGTGAATTACTTTTATCGTGTAGACTCCTGTAAAGCAATGTGTTGCACCGAGATGGCTGTATAGCACTCAGAATGTTTTAAAGTTTAATGAGTAATGATAAATTGTTATTTGAAATACAGTTTTTCTTGTTCAAGAAGGATCCTTTGTTGTTCAGAATGCAGTGGCATTTATTTAGAGAAAGATCCTGACTAATCTTAACATGTCTGAAACTTTATTCTCACCAGACACGTTTCTATAGTTTATCCTGAAAGATTTTGTAAATAGTTAAAACATTTTTCCTGGTCACAATGAACTCAAAGTCAAGGTTAAACATGGAGTTATTGTAGATCTAATAGTGGTTCTCTAAAACCAAAACCCTGAGGCACACCATTTGTTTAAGTAATAAGTTTTATCAAGCAGATTGGAAGTTTATAGCCAGTTTAATGTTAATATGATCTAAAATGACTTCCTGAGGTATAGCTGCATTCCATAAATAGGAAAGGAAGATACTCAGCGCTGTGTTGGACAGGTTGCATAAAGATTGTGATGAGGATCAAAAGCTGTCCAAAGGGGCTAAAATCATGTTGATCAAACATTTGCTACACTGATATGGTGGACTTTTTGGTGCTGATAGTGGATCCAGCTGAACAGATGAAAGCATAAAAATCACACAACCACTCCTGGTCAAGTTTGAAATGATGGATTGATAACACTGCTGCTTTTACCTGCAGCAGGGGACATGCTGCTGTTTTTAATTTAACATCGGCTAAACCATGCTGATTATGAGTTATACAAATACAAATATTGTCTGGCCGACACCGCAGTAGCTCTGCTGGCATCTGTAGAAAACCACACTAAGAGGAAACCAGTATATTCAAGATTTTAACAAAAATTTCAAAAAAAAACTAAGAACGTGAACAGAAAAAGTTTTTAGTTTTCACTAATAGAGCAGATGTTTCACAAGCCACAACTGCGTCTTAAAGTCTGTAATCAGTGTAGAATAATTCAATCCAGGTTTAACTGGTGTTGATATTTCGGTTCTTAGTCTTGTCTTAATTTAAGCCAAAAAATGCATTGAAAACTCTTTTTGTTATGATAAACTGCCCCCCTGCTGTAGAGCCTTGCCTCCCAAGCTGCCCCCCTATTTTTATGTCCTTTAAATACTTGTAATTACTAATCGCTTGTTTGTCCAAAGGCCTCTTACAGTCTTCAAATTAAACATTAATTTACTAAAAATACATAATTGTAGATATAATCTGAGGTCCCTTGAAAAACGTAGCTGCGGCCCCTCCATCAAACACCGTCGGCCTACGGCTCCGCGGCCGCACCTGAGTGTGTCTCAGGCACCCTGACGAGGCGGTCTGTCTGCAGCAGCAAAGTGGAGCAGTTTCTGCAGCTTCTTGTGTGTTTTAACACACAACAGTGAAGTCAACTTAAGTTTGCAACGAATGAAATGTCTGCTGAAGTAACTAAAGTCCACAGTGTAATACGTACATTTTTTATTTTTTTTATTTGTTTATAGATTTTCTTTGCGGCACTAGTGGCCTTTTATTTTTTCTGTGTTTTTTAGGTAGGTAGACAGGAAACGGGTAGAGAGAGGTGGGAAGAGCGCGCGCCATAATACTTTCATTAATCGTTTGATGACAGTGTTTGATGACTCTTGTGATTTGTAAGAGCGTTAGCATATTTCGCTTTAAAACTCTCACCTTCAGATCTGGTAGTCATAATGTAGGCTCCACATGATGCCATGAGCAACTAGAGACACTTCACTCTGACAAGAGACATCATGGTATTTTCATATTACCAGATCTCCAGAAGCCTTGACCAAATTCTTCCACTGAGAACAATGTACTTGATGATATTCTGCTGCTGTAGGAAGTTGGGAAGCTGCCTGAAGCCTAGGTTATCTGAAATAGCTTCTCTTTATACTTTCAGTAAGTTTTTTTGAGCGTCGTTACGTTAAGGCACCTCTTAATGAATTATATTTATTACAATGACATTACTTGCCACAAGAAAACATAATCTTATGTATATACATATATTTATATTTTTTTATGTATATGATCTATATTATTGTGTTTACAATGTAAATGTTATTGTAGAAGCCCCAAAATATACAGACCCATTCAATCAATTAAAATATTGTGGAAAAGTTCATCTATTTCAGTAACTTATCTCATTAAGTGAAACACATTATTTAGATTAACTGCACACAAACGGATGCATTTATTTCTGTTAATTATGAGGATTTCTGCTTGCAGCCTAATAAAAACACCAAATTTAAGATTAGAATATTACATCAGACCAATAAAAATCCTTTTTTCTGCTTAAATGTGGGCTTTTTTGAAAGGTGTGTTTTATCCTTGCTTAACGGTTGTTATATACAAAAAATTAATCTTAATCTGACGAACAATCTTCATTGGAACACATTATCTTATGTATTAAATATGACTGTATATCTTGGTCCATTATGACTACTTAAAAACTAATTGTTAACACTGAATTGAGCAGTTCCGGTCCCTGACGGCTGAGCTTTGCCTGCTTCTACGTACCTGATTTCATCTAATAAGTTAGCACCATGATCCTTAGGGATGACTGAGATGATTCAACTATTTGAATCAGTTATGTTTCAATCAGATTCATATCTAGCTGGCAAGGCGGAAATTTTCCTCTACTTAACATATTTGCCCTCTATAAGGTAAATAAATAGTTTTTTTATTAAGTTACAGTAGATATGGCCCAATGAAAAAACTGCAATGATATTTTTAAATATCAAGTAAAGATAGAAGTGTGGGTTCATTAAATAGAAAAAATGCTTCCACCTCTCATCTTCTCATTTAGAGAAAATGATTTTAGTTTTATGTCCTGTTTAGGCTTTTGTATGTTTTTATCAAGCTGTTGTGACCATTAGTTTGAACTTTGCTGCGTCTCATCTTGCAGGACTTTGGGAAGCACCGTTCGCTGACATCACGATGCGATTTCAAGGAAAACCTGCAAAAGAGGGGCTGTGAGCCACGCTTTATCGAATACCCGAGAAGCACGGCCTCCGTCCTGAAGAACTTACCCCTGAGCACTAAAGGATCAGGACCAGCACAGTACGACGTCGTCCAGATTATGCCTCAGAAGATCTCCCTCAGCCTGCGGCCAGGTAAGAACTGCCTGAACGTAAGGAAACTATGTAGCATCCATCTGTGGGTAAACCAGCTGAACCCACCCCTGCAGGAGACCAGACGTGGTTCAGCCTGCAGGTGCGGCAGGTGGAAGACTACCCAGTGGATCTCTACTACCTGATGGACCTCTCACTCTCCATGAAAGACGACCTGGACACAATGCTTAACCTTGGTACCAAGCTGGCAGAGGAAATGGGGAAGCTCACCAGCAACTTCCGTCTGGGCTTTGGGTCCTTCGTGGATAAAAACATGTCACCCTTCTCCTACACTGCACCCAAGTACCTGGAGAATCCCTGCAATGGGTAGGAAGCAGTAACCAGATTTAACACAAAAAAAAATTCATGCTTTACTTGTTTTGGCCTATACCTCTGTTTTCTGGTTTTGTTTTGACAAGTTTCCAATAGACTGACATGATCAGTCACACCTCATATGGCTTTTTAAGATGATGCATATGTAGCGTGATGTGCTGCGGCTGCTACAGTGAGAAAGAATGAAAACAGAACTCTCTGGTCAAAGCTGGTGATGCAAAAACAGTAAAAGGAAGCAGAACAGATAGAGGGCAGTGAGCGGAGGAGGGGTGCAGCACACAGCGCTTACCCTGGAGGTGAGACAACCATCGCGCATCACTTGCCATCTAGGTTATGTCCCAGCTCAGTTTTGTGTGTGTGTGTGTGAGTGAGAGGGGAGACCCCATGATGACCCTAGCTGCCTCCTGTCATTGCTGTGTGAATGATACCTTTAAAGGAGTGGGAGGATTCTGCATTTCAATCAATGCAAAACATCACTTATATGCTCTGTAACTCTGCTGGGTTCATGTACGGTCAGGAAAACGGGAGGCATTCCAACTGCCAGCTGAGCTATTACAGATGCACCTATCAGGATTTCATTGGCTGATACCTGTTTTTGCGTTTATTTTAGGTCTAACCTGCTAATTCAGATGTTCATAAAAACTGATTTGTGTAATGTTTTTCTGTTATTAACTGAATGTAACCATTGTTTTTTTCCATTAAAGGGGCATGAATTGAAACAGGATCCTTGATATCATTAGCAACCAGTAATGGGGAGGCGTCAGCCCCCCTTGTGGTAGTCAACAAATATAGCAACTTAAATCAACAGATACTTAAAACATACAGAAGAACCAATAAACTCTTTTCTTCATATGAAAAGATCCTAATAAATTGTTTTTTAATTCTCATAGTGAAAGGAATGAAATGGAAAATAACAAAGCTGAAAGCAAATTTATACTTATGTCCAGGCTAGCATTATCATAGAACAAATATAGTATGTATGATGTATCGCATATTCATTTCACTGTTTCAACTCTTTGCAATAGGATGTTCTTTTCCTTATCGGATGTTATATTAACTTTTATTTTAATAACTGGTTTAGATCAGGTATTTAATTATTTTGTTCTGAGACAAAAAGCTTTAGCATTTAAAGAGTATAAATCTTCTTTACCGTTTAGCATGGCTGTATTAATTAATTCTAGTGTAAAACTCCAACTATAACATGAATCTTGTCAATGTCTCCCTGACAGATACAAGCTCTTCCCTAATTGTGTCCCTACGTTTGGTTTTCGCCACATCCTCTCTCTGACGGATAAAGTGGACCGTTTCAACGAGGAGGTGCTGAAACAGTTGGTGTCTCGGAACCGAGACGCTCCAGAGGGCGGGTTTGACGCCATCCTGCAGGCCGCTGTCTGCAAGGTGATGTTGTGTCTCCTACTTTAATCCTGTTTAAATGCTCCTGCCGTTGGTGACCGTGCAAAGTTGGGTTGGACTGGGCCTGTCTGCTTGTTAATGAAAAGCACCACGGGGACAGACAGGAAGCAGAGTTTGGTGCAGGTGCATGATCAGGAGAACGAGGCACTCACAGGCTCAGTCACATCTTGCTTCCTCCCCCACTTTAATTGTTTCTGAAGAAAGAGAATAACTTGCCTTGTAATTTACCTGAGCTGCTGTCTTTCAAATAGTCGCTGGTTGAAGGTGCTACTCAGTCTGATGGTCCAATCAAGTCTCAGCCTGGTTTCTAGGTGCAGATTATTTAGCAGAAATTCAACCAAATTCTTCCAAGATGCTGCATTTATTCACGTTAAAGTAAATTAACCAGTCCCACTAAATTCAGCATAACTTCTTATGCAATCACTGTTGGTTCACACAAGCAAGTGTTTATTGGTTCTCAGCATATTTAGATGCAGAGGTTTTGCTTTCCACCTTTTATATTTGGTTAATCAACAAACTTAGCAAAAATTCACGAGTTATAATGGAGAGAAAAAGAAGAACCAGTCACTCTGAGCTATATGAAGATAAAAGTCAGTATTCTGTTTGTTTTTTACACATTTAGGTAGAAATGGTAAAAAATACACCGTGTGCCAGATTATGTTTAGCCTTCCTGCCATAAAGTGGTCATAGATGATCTATATTACAATTAGAAGCTTGTAATATAAATGGGGTCAGTGGGGGGTTGCTGTAAAACAGGGTTCTACTGGTATTTTGAAATGACGTCAAAAAGATCATGCTGTTTACAATTTCATCACGTTTTAAAATCTTTTAGTAGTGTTGTTAGTGTTACTAGCCTGACTAAAACAGCAGTCTCTGTGTGTTTTCCTAAAAGAATGTAGTTCCTTATCCTAGTTCTATAGGACCGAGAACCTGCCAACATTTCCACATCCTCCATGTTCCATGACAGACAGAGGTTGAAATAGGGTCAAACAAGGTCAAACAGAGCAACTTTGCTGTACTCCCATCATACTTCCTGTTATCATCTAAATTGTCTTCCTCGTTTTCTCTATCTTGCCTCCTGAATTACCCGCTAACATGTTACTGAAAATACAGTTTCTTTCTAATGAACTCTTTACATTTGTGCGCTTCATCTGATGAAATTGATGATTTAAAACCACTAACTGTGAGTCTTCACTCAGGAAAACCTTCAACACAGGAGTTTTATTGTCAGCTGACCTGGTATCGGTTTTTATTTATGTGGTGTGTTCACTGATTGGATGAAGATGGGATCACAGACTTTCCATCTAGGCGGTCACCAATCACGTTGGAAAGTCATCCAGTTTCGGTCACCAGCACACATTCTACATTTAATTCCTCACCTGCTTTGTTGATTCCCCGTTAAGACTTCCCACAGGCTTACTTATTTATTTGCCAAAACAGCATTTTTGAAGTTGTTTGCTTCTGTAACTTTGTAGAGTATGTTAGGAATAACCTTTATTTCTCTATAGTATAAACGGGAAAAACAGCTATGAGCATATTAATAAAGTATAAGTTCTAATGTTTCCCTTTTGTTACAATAGGATAAGAATGCTCATAAACCTACAGTACAAGGATAAATGACCTGAGGCTGGAGCACTGGGTTTGATAGTGGAGCAGCTGATATTACTGGTTTGATTAGAAAGCTACAGCACACTTAGATTAAGGATGGACACCTGCTACTACACAATCTAACAGATAGACACCACAATGGTGACACATAGTCTACTGATAATCACTGAGGGAGAGCACATCCATTGCATTGGAGTGCCAGATATAAAACTGTATGTGACCTTCTATCGGGGCTCTTTGTCATCCTCTAACAGACGGCGGCGGTCTGAGACGGGAGCCTCAGCGCTGATCCCTGTAATCATTCCTCTGCCTCAATTTAGATTAAAAGAGCTAAAAGTTAGAAACTGGTTGAGAGTCGTTCCTTTAAGAGTCAGTGCTAGAAAAGTGTTTGATTGCTTCTGGGGACCAAGTACTGGAGGAGCTCCGAGGCGTCTGACTGGCAACAGGGTGCGGTAGCCCGGACAAGTAATAAAATCAAGTGGTAACTTGTCTTTTGTTGACGCTATGATCCTTTTAAACATGTTGGGATCGTAAAAAGCAGAGAAACCCTGTGGATGTTTGGATTCATAAGTTATTGTAGCTGCTGTGTTTTGAATAGGAATGGGAATAATTACATAGGTGGGAAAAGTAGAGGAGCAGCTGCTTCCTACTGGTAGCTTCACAGTGCTGATTTCCTTCAACGCAACCAGTGTTTGATGCAGAGATGCACACAGCAGAGTTTATTCCCACAGCAGTGTTTGTGCTGTTGGTGTTGGGAGACTTCTGATCGGGCTGCCCACAGCCCTGAGGACTTTACATAATGAACAAAAGAGGTACAAAAGGCCTCTCTGCTGATTGGGTGAAAGGCTCTGTTTCTTTAGCTCTATGCATTAGTCAGCAGACTGTGTGCCCTGTCTGTTGTTTCCTGGTGATACTGGCCTGGACTGAGTCTTTTGTAGAAAACTCTGTGTGTTTGTTTGTGTGTGTGCGTGTACGTGGGTGTGTGTGTGCGTGCGTGTGTGTGTGTATTAGTGGTTCTCTGGGTTCTGGAAAGAGGGAAGGTGTATCTTTCAGTAAAAAAAGAAACAAAAACTAGAGGATTAAACCTTAATCCTGAGTTTTTGTTTTTTATCTGTCACTCCTTCTTATGTTTAGGCATTAATATAATAAAAAAATATTACTCTTAAGCTCTTCCTGTAACATCTCCAATAACTGTAATAACACCTCCAGCATTTGACTCTGCTGTAATACCAACAGGAGGAAATCGGCTGGAGGAAGGAGGCCTACCACCTGCTGGTGTTTGCCACAGACGACGTGCCGCACCTCGCACTGGACGGCCGGCTGGGAGGGCTCGTCCAGCCTCACGACGGTCGCTGTCACCTCAATGATCAGAACGAGTATAGCGCCTCCACAGAGATGGTGAGATAAATTGTTAGGAATAACCTTTATTAATAGGCTCATAACTGTTTTTTCCCTTTTATGCAGTAGTGAAGTAAAGTATAAGTTCTAATGTTTCCCTTCTGTTACAATAGGATAAGAATGCTCATAGACATACAGTACAAGGATAAATGACCCAAGGATTGTCATAAATGACCTGAAGCTGGGGCACTGGGGTAGATAGTGGAGCAGCTGATATTACTGGTTTGATTAGAAAGCTACAGCACACTTAGATTAAGGATGGACACCTGCTACTACACAATCTAACAGATAGACACCACAATGGTGACACATAGTCTACTGATAATCACTGAGGGAGAGCACATCCATTGCATTGGAGTACCAGATATAAAACTATATGTGACCTTCTATCGGGGCTCTTCGTCATGCTCTAACAGACGGCGACGGTCCGAGACGGGAGCCTCAGCGCTGATCTCTGTAATCATTCCTCTGCCTTAACTTAGAATAAAAAGAGCTAAAAGTTAGAAACTGGTTGAGAGTCGTTCCTTTAAGAGTCTTTAGATAGAGTGTGTGATCGCTTCATGGGGACCAAGTACCGGAGGAGCTCCGAGGCGTCTGACCGCCAGCAGGGGGCGGTAGCCTCGGAACAAAATTAAAAGAAATAGCCCTACAGCATCTCATGGAAAAAAAAAAACTTAAACAATGAATGAAATTAAAACCAGAAATCAATGACCTTATTATCTTTCAGCTTCTGTGAGAAGATTTTAACAATATCAAGGTGTATCAAAACCACTAAAATTTCCCATCATGCTCTTTCTACGGGTTAAAGTCATTGTAATTAGATCCCAGAGAAAGTGCCAGACTAGCCAGAATATTGTCTGTACCACACGGATGGTCAATGTGTGGAAAATAGCGGAGTGCCCTCTATCACTCTTAGAGCAGCATTTTTGTTTTAAATCAGTGTGCTGGGGGAAACTGGTGTTTTTACTCAATGTTATCAGTCGGGGAAAATGTCATACTGGCCCATGCTTCCTACTGGTAGCATGGTACTCTGACTGAGTACTTTTCATGTGTGCTGTTTGTGCTTACACTGTCCTAGTTTCAGAGAAAAAAGCATGTTGGTCTGAAACTTGTTTGAACAGAACTACAAACCTAATCCTTGGTGCTTAAGTAGGAGGCAGCTGGACTTCTCATTGAAAAGGCTTGTTTTGAACATGGTTGGAAGCAACAGGTCTATAAGTTGTAGTCAGAACAACCACACTAATAGGGCCATGAAAGTCACTTATGAGTCAATTAGAGCTAATGAGTCACTGACCTAAACCTCTATTTAGCTCAATGTTTGGGTCATTGTCGCTTGACGATCCAAACATGTCCCTAACGATGCCATGTGAGTTGTTTTGTTCTCATGCTCCAAGGTGAGAGTGCAGGTATCCCAACATAAGACAAAAGAACAGCAACAATGCAAGTTCCTTAGATTACAGCAGAAAGCTTCCCATATTTTGGGATCATCAAAATGTACTCGTCACTTCATCAGTACATATGAAACTAGAAATAAGCCTTTTAAAAATTTGGAATGTCTCCCTTTTGTTCTATTTTGAATGTTTCCCGTTGACTTTATTGGGGCTGTAGCCCTGACAAATGTCAGTAAGTCTTGGTTCTGTTTGCCTGCTGCCTTTTGCTCCTTACCTGTTGGATTTCATGTAAATTAGAGCAGAGACGGCGAAGCTTCCAGAGGTAATGAGCACATCACAGTGTGAAATCTAGGAGGTTGTAGTTGCGATTACATCTCCACATTAATATTGTCTCTGTGGTCAAAAGTTCACTGCAAGCTTAAGAGTGAGGTCAGAAGAGCATCCAGCTGTCTTATCTGTCCTCTGAACTGTAATTCATTGGCAGCGCATGTGGATCAAATACCCACAATGCCTTTCATGATTCTCTCTCTGCAGGACTATCCGTCTCTCGCTCTTCTTGGAGAGAAACTGGCAGAAAATAACATCGTCCTCATCTTTGCCGTAACCAAACGGCTCTACGTTATTTATAAGGTATTTTTCATTTCTTTCTGGCCCCTGTCGGCATTAAATATCATCCATTTTCTCAATGATTTGAGCACTCACTGATATATTTTTATTTACTTAATGTTTTCAGAATTTCACAGCTCTCATACCTGGAACGACAGTTGAAATCTTGGACCAGGACTCCAAGAATGTCATTCAGCTGATTATAACTGCCTACAATGTGAGTGAAGAAAGCCTGGCTTCCTGTTTGTGTTTGTGTGGGTCTGCTTAGGATGAAGCCATCTGATAAGAGGCGGGGGAGGACAGCAGAAGCAGATTCTTCCAAATTAACCTCCACTGTTCTATTAAATGAGTCTCTACAGCAAACTCAGGCTGCAGCTCTCCTAGCTGCTTCTCAAGTAAATGTTTCTTACAACTCCTGGGCAGAGTGAATGATCCGGACAATTCAAAGAAACAACATTTGTCTCCAGATCTCATGAGTTCAGTGTGTATGATGATTTGGCTCATCAGCTGTTAAACGTCATAGTGCCAACATGTATTCGCCTGTCTGCTTCACACATACATATAAACTTGAGTGACATCCCATTCCTAATCCAATATGTTATCGGCCCACATCGGGCAGGTTCTACAAGGTTTAGGAGAGTGTGTATTTTTGATCATTCTTTTAAGAGAGCATTTATGAGGTCAGGCTATAGTGTTGGCATAGAGGGCCTGGTTTGCTGTCTCTGATTCATCCCACAGGTGTTCTTTCGGGTTGAGGTCAGTCAAGTTCTTCCACTCACAAACCCTCTTGTTCATGTCTTTTCTGCTTTGGGCACAGGTGCAGTAATGCTGGAACTGGAAGGGGCCATAACCAAACTGTTTCCACAAAGCTGGCATAGCAAGACATCGTCAGATGTCCTGATATGCTGCAGCATTAAGTGTTCCTTTCACTGGAACCTAAACTCAAAGATTGAGAACGATGAGCAAATGCTTTTGACAATATGGTGCATTTGTTGGAAGAAGAGCATTAACTGTAAAAGACCACAGGTCTGATTCTAGTTAGCAAACGTGTGAGAGTCATCATTCATCTGGTTAAACACTGTGTTGCCCTTTATATTGCAAAATGTCATGAAACAACTTAAATAAACTGCAGGGTTTTCATTGCACAAATGGGAAAATCTCAAGCTTAAACTGGCCTTGATCTCCAGTCTTTGACACAGAACTGTATCTATACAAG
The DNA here is from genome assembly GCA_036173005.1 of Crenichthys baileyi. Lineage (NCBI taxonomy): Eukaryota > Metazoa > Chordata > Actinopteri > Cyprinodontiformes > Goodeidae > Crenichthys > Crenichthys baileyi. Next base: position 241,694 of record JAHHUM010001277.1, read on the forward strand.
TTATTCATCAATAGCTCATAGAACCATAGTCGGGTTCTACATGTGGCACTTAAAGCTACACCATGAGAGGAAGAAGGCCTAAAGTTATGGGAAAAGAAAGCACACCCTCTTTTGATTCCTAGGTTTTACATATCAAAACATAATCAAATAATTCCACGTTTTCCTGGTTTTAAAATTACTTAAAATTCAAACTTTAAGTGTTCAAAAACACTCAAGAGATTTCATATCTTCATTATTTTAATAAGCAAAGATGAAGCCAAAATGCCAATAAGGGAATCACATCAGTGATGATCTTAGAAAAGAAACTAGCATTGTTCATCTATCCTAGAAGAGTGATGGGGCTATTTTCGAACTATGACAATGGGAGTGACGGTGGCGGCAGTGCTAGGGGTTCATCCTGTAATCGGTGGGTTGTCGGTTCGAATCCCTGCTCTAGCTGTCTCAGTCGTTGTGTCCTTGGGCAAGACACTTCACCAGCCTTGCCTGCTGATGGTGGTCCGAGATCCCAGTGGCAGCCTCACTTCTCCCAGCCTGCCTCAGGGCAGCTGTGGTTACAATGTAGCTCACCACTGTCAGTGTGTGAATGTGTGTATGAATGGGTGGATGACGGATTGTAGTGTAAAGTGCTTTGGGGTCTCTGGGGACTTGATAAAGCGCTACACAAGTGTAGGCCATCTAGCATACTGTATATGAACTTCAACATTCTACAGTAAGCAAGATTATCACAGCTGGGGAAATTAAAGATTGTTCCCAGTTTTCCCAGAGTTGACATCCCAGCCTAAGGTCAGAGGATTTACTGTTTAACGAAGTCACCAAAAAACAAGAGCTCTAGTTCAGACTCTACAGGCCTGAATTAGCAGGTTAAATGTTGCCAAACAGGACAAAAAAGACTGAACAAAGATGGCACTGGAAATCTCATAGAACTGAAGCAAAGTTGTGAAGAAGAGAACCAGAGATCCTCCACATCTATATGAGAGACTGGCACATTTTTATAGAATACACCAGCTTAAACTAAATGCTAGAGCTGATGTATACTTGTTGTCTGTATCGACTGCCATGAAAATGTTCTGGTTCTATATGAATGGATCTTGGTATCATGTTTTGTGTAGTGAAATAGCATTTACAGCTAATTGTAAGAAATTAGGATTTCTGCTGATTTAGTATTCTATGAAGCAGTACTATAAAGCTCTGGGTCAGTTCACCTGTCAGCTGATTGGCAGGAAATGAATCCATAATAATGAACGACTTAAAGCACACATTAAGATGTTTTTGCTGTCACCTGGGAAGATTTGTTGGAACTGAGATGCCAGCAGCACAGCCACACTGAACTCCCACGTATATATTGCTGGACTCTGTGTTAAATAGTCCAATACCCACAGTGTTTTTCATTTTATTTTTCTGAGTGCAGCATGTTATTCTCCTTCCTTTCTAGCCTCTAAATTGAAGCCATACCCTCATCTGGTTGCATCTTTATGAAACACGTTTCATGAAGCAGTGGGAGTGTGTTGCTGAGCTTTGCACTGTTTTCCTGTGTGAGTTTTAAATTTCTCCTCGACTGGGAGACGCTACCTTCAGTGTTGACCTTAAATGTTTGTCAGAGGCGGGCTCAATGATCTTCAGTGTGTGAGAGTGATCTTTGACACACCAAAGCATTAACATTCCAGCTGCCACGTCGTATCAACCAGTCTGGGGTCGCTGGCTGCACCAGCTTTGCCGAATGTAAACTGTCTCAGTTTGACTGCATCCACAGGCCGCTGCTCACAGTTCAGGGTCAGAGATAGGAATCCAAATCTCCTCCATGGGAATGTCACTCATTGTTCTAGGTACAATTATGTTGCAGCTGCATGTGGCTGTTTGCAACACTCGACATGCCGCCTGTATCCATGCACAATGCTCATAGCTGTGGTTAAATCAAATGTAAAAAAATGTGCCTAACTGGAGAATTGGATTCCTCATGTTTCGTTCTTTTCTGCTCTATTATGCACCCAGAGACACACAGGCATGAAATGGCAGGGTGGGAGCAATGTTGTCCATGTTACTCCACTAAAAAAACTTTGGCAAACTGATTTACTTAGTGACAGCTGCTGATAATCTTCCGCTACTTTGTAAGTAAACTATTTCTTACCTTAATTTATTGTCCACAGAACATTCGCTCCAAAGTGGAGCTGACGGTGTCGGATCATCCCGAGGACATCAGCCTGTCCTTCACTGCCACCTGCCAGGATGGAAAGCCGCTGCCAGGCTTCCGGAAGTGTGCAGACTTGAAGATAGGAGACACTGTGAGTCCTTTTCTAAACCTCACACTTTAAATGTTTTATTATACAGTTAGCTGTAGAAAAACCTCTGAGTGATCTTCCAGCCCTACAGTTTGTTCACTAGTTTCTGCTTTTTGGGTTATTAAAACTTTATCATTGCCTTTCACATTCAGTTTTCAGCTGTGACCTAAACCACTCAGACTACAGCACTGTCCCAGAGAAGAATCCAGTTTAAGAACCTGCTTAGTTAATGATTGTTGCTGTTCTGTGTAGATGACAGCATTTTTACTGTCAATTGAACATTAGGGACTGTGATTCATGCAGTTTATTGATTCCCTTTTTTAAAGCTTTCGACCAGCAGACGATGGTTGGTTGACGGCTAACCGGTTGGCATGTTACTGATTTAAGGGCATGGTTATAGTAGATTGATGGATGATGGTCTTGTTTATTTGTTTTGTTTGGTTTTTTTTACTTGGGGGGTGGCGAGACATTTTGAGGTGTAAAATTTTCCTTTGTGAGTATCCTGGCCGCAATTGGCAGAACTCAAACACAGAAATATTTATATTTATAGCTCATGAATAATGAATATATTGGCTGCATGTATACACGGAGCCGTTCAGCACTGGTCAAACCCGAGGAGTTCCAGCCATTAGAATCACAGGCAGTTCTAACCTCTAAATAATTTACAGTTTCGGTGTATTTAAAGAAACCACCTCTCTCTGATTCAGCTGCTATCGCTGCTCCAAACAGAGACTGACAGCGTTTTGAACACTACCTCTTTTTCACTGAAAAAGTAGTATTCAGAGAAAAGGTCATAATTCATCGTACCTTTTTGATTTGTGTTGGACAGCAGATAAGGTCGAGTAACTTTGTAGATGACAGTGTATCTTAAAGGCTTCTTAAGCTCAATAATTGAGCCTTAGCTTGAACATATGTCATGTTTAGGTTTGCAGTATTTAAGTGCAGCAGCATGTATTTTACTTGTAGCATGTAGCAAAAGACAGCACTTGATTCTAAAGAAATGAATTTTAAACCTTTAGCTTCAGATATCCAACATCTTTCTGACTTATAAAGCAGCAGTGGTCTTCTTAATTTTGTTACCATTCAGAACATGTTCTCAATCATGCAATTATTTTGAGTACCTAAAGGAAATCTTAGTAATGTCCAGACTCTGGGGGTCTCTGGGGACTTGATAAAGCGCTATACAAGTGCAGGCCATTTACCATTTAACTACTCTATTCAAATCCAGCTGAGCCCTCAACCCCAGACTCCTTCACCCAGTTCAGGGTTTTTCTAGTCTTCTGCACCCTCCTGATTTCTCTTTAACAATTATACTATAAGAAGAGGTAAGAACAGAAGAATCATTAATTATTATTATTATTATTATTATTGGGAGCAGAGGCATCATAAGGCCATGTGTAACAGAGACTAGTCACTAGAAAACAGGGTTTTACTAATGTTTCTTTAATATCTGACAAAGAATATTGGAGTTGGCCTTTAAACAAGGTTTAGAATCAAATGTAACATCAAGCATGGCTAGCATTACAAAAACAGCATTCTCCATGTCTATTAAGGCTGCCAACATTTCCAAACCCGGCAGGTTTCATGGCAGACTGAAGTTAAAAGCTTAAAGGGATAAACCAAACTTCCTGTTATCTGCTGTGTCCTGCTCTCTTGCAGCCTGAATGAAACACAGACATATCTCAGCTTGTCATCAAAATACTGTTTTCTTTTAAACATCTTCTGACTTTTATGGGCTTCCTCTGACTTTATAAAGATCTTACTGATACTGAAAAAGTCCAACATTTGAACTGTTCTTCACTCAGTAACTGCATCCACACCAAAGAGTGTACTTGTCACCACAACCTGCCAGCACTTGCACACAGAGGTTCACCCATCAGAAAACTGCAATTCCGTTCGGCAAGCCTCCAGTGAGGGTTGATCTCGCTGTGACTAACAATGACTGTTATTGACCTGAATCCTTTGCTGTTACACTTTGGCAGCAAGAGAATGGTTTATGTTACTACATATAAAAAAGAAGGTTTGTTGTAAAAGTCACGACAGTCAAAAGGCATAACTAATTACAATAAAGACGTTTTTTGTTTTCTCAGACATTTCTTGTACTTTGTTCTGTAGATGCCGATCTCTAATTTGACTTGTCAGTTGAGCTTGGCTTGATAATATATGAAAAAAGGAAAAAAAATATCCAAATGAAGTCCGTCAGATCATCTTTAGGGCTGAAATCACTGCTCACACAAACAAAAACTTATTATCTAGTAGAAATCTTTACCCCTTTTGACTGTTTTGGCTACACTCTTATCTTGCCTACAGCCTTCAAACTCACACATCTGTTGCTAAAACTAGTTTTTTTCAGATCTTCTCCTTTTGTCTGTTAGAACATGCTTGCTTTAACCTCCTTTTGTGGTTTTGATTTTTGTCTGAACCTTTCTTTAGGTTGGCCAAAAGGCTTTGTACATCCCTAAAAACAAATAAAGAACTTGCCATGCCGACCCATTGAGTGTTATAACAAATATTTAATCTGCATTCAGTCTTTTGTGAAATGACTAAAATAATATGCATTTATCAGCTCGGGCTCCATCTTGCTATCATGGTATTACAATGTCATGGTCCTCGCAAAAATGGGTGTCCTTCAGGCTGACAGAATAGGAGCCCTAAGTGGGGGATTTTAAACTGACAAGAAGTCACCAAAAAAAGAGCTAAAACTGACCAGTTTTCACCTTTTCTTCCCCCAGCAGCACAGTTTTCATCCTAATGTCTGGTCCAGTGGCAAGTAATAAAGCTGTCAGTTCTTTATATTATTTTTAGTTGAAACTATGCTATGTTGCCGGATGATGTGGGGAAACGCAGTCCCCTCAAGTTGTATATGAATGTCATCTTGTAGATGGTGAGCAGATGCTCGTTGCTATATGAGACAAAGGATGTCTCTTTGACCTCAACGTTGGCCGTCCAAACCAGTTCATGGTACATTTTTATTTAGCACTAGAATCTGTGTTAGGTCACACCATACATCACATCCCAACTTTTATTGTAATATTATCTGAACAATATGATTGGCCTGCTTTCATGCTGTATTTGATACGCTGTTATGGTTCAACTGCTATGCATTAAGGCTCTGCAAACCAATAAACCTGGCCTGTTTGATGGCCCCCCGCTGCCTTTAGTACCTGATATAGAGAACAGTTGCTGTGATGCGAAAAGTACCTGAAAACGATAAGAATGTCGCAATTAGGGAGAAAATTGGGGGTGACATAGCTGTGATAAATAGAGATGTCCCGATTGAAATATTCCTTATGACGATACCAATCAGTCACTTAAGATTTGGGATTTGCCAATACAGTGTCTCAATCTCATAGTACATTAAAGTTAAAATTAAGTATATTCTAAAGGACTCAGTAGATTTAGAGTGTAGTAAAATACCAATTGAATTTAATACTAGTATGGTAATTATGCCCCACTTAAGTCACTCACAAAGGATTTCCTGAATGCGGCAATATTTCTTTTTTTCCTGATAGTGACAGATATTCCAACCAAGGACAGGGATGGGGACTCTAGTTTCGACAGGGACTCTGATACAGTAATTCGAAGAATTGCCTAGACTGGTGCGATGATACATGGGGTCAGATCTGGACTGGGGGTGTGTGACATGGTCTTAAATATTCCTCACAATGTTATGTGGTGTTTATTGAGATTAACATTGACTGTGAAGTGTATTTAAAATGTAATTGCATTCTTGTTTGACAAAATATGTTACAGCTACAGTATGAATATATATGACTGCACAGACTAAAAGCTCCATAATCAGTGCTGTGTTTGCCGCTGTAGGTCACAGTATCCTGTTATTGGTGGAACCTTGT